>OX578155.1:18802633-19402633 GCA_951213105.1 Amaurobius ferox | reverse complement strand
GCAGTTCTCTCTCAGCTTTGGTTAAGGGTGCATACTATTCTAACGGTCTTATTTTAGTCTGCTGAAGGGGGGTTATAAACGCATTCATAACAATTGTTGTTGCTTAACTGACAAATGACTGTTTTTTGCAAGAATGTTGTTGTTGTTGAGACCCAGACCATCCGACCTACCAGTGGCGGATATTGGCCTCTTGTTTGGGGGGGGGGGACGATCTGTAGATCGAAATGTTCTCGGAGGTTTGTTCACTTAGGATTTTCTTAACGGCTTCCTATATACGGATGTTTGACATTTTTGAAATAACTAGAACAAATTCGGAAGTTTATAGTAAGTTCTTTGCAGCTTATAAAATACGGCCTATCATTTTTTTAAGACCAAAGAAAAACAATGAAGATTGGAAGAAAAAAAAAATTTCAGATTTTCTTTAGATAAGGTGAGAATATTGCAGTTTTAAATATCGGATGTGAAATAAATATGAGTGTATGAAAAAGAAGTTCATACATTACTGTTACTACAAATTTTCCATCCTAACGTTAGTTGAAAAACAAATTAAACTGAAATGTAAACTGTAAAATTGTACTGCTATGCCAAAATAGTATCAATCGCGAATGGTAGACTGCTTTTATGATAGTTGCCAGATAACAAATCATATCTGTTTTAATTCTATTTAACAAAAAAATGGGATTATGGGAAATTTAAATTTAAATATTCTTTAGGCCTATCCATAAGTACCGATAATATTTAAGTCAATAAAAAATAATAGCATTTTTTCGGTTTTGCACTTCATATTAGAATTAATTCAGCCACTTCAAGTTTAAATTTCATTTTATTTTATCTATAGATTAACAGGTCATAGGTAAATTTTTTTAATGTAATTTTTATTTAAGCATAAAATGTATATTTTTATACCATTTGACAACAAAGTATGGGATTATGAGAAATATAAACTGAAATATTTTTAGGGCTATCTATAAGTTCCGATAATATTTTGAAAGGATATGTTATATAAAATCTGATTTCGTTTAATTAGCGTAGATATGCATTTACAAAGCAGTCAAGGAAATTGCGTCTAATACGGCAGCAATAAATCGAAATTGATAGAATTAATAACTGAGGACTCTCCTCCAATAGATGACTGTGAGGGAGCTTTTAGAGCGACTTCACAATCTTCAGTGTAGGATTGATTAAATTATTGCTGATTTTAATCGCGTTTAGTAATTCTAATCGAATTTCTAAAGCACCTTTTTCAGCAGTTCCTTGCCACACTGTTATACATGTATTTATAAGATGAAATTGTATCTATTGTGTGGCAAAATAAAGTTTATTTATTACTTATTATTTAATTGGGAGCAACAGACCACTAGAGCGCTATTTTGTATATTATATGTCTGTATCTATTATCTATTTAAATATTATATGTCTGTTCTTATGACGGGGTTGTATAGTTGCGTCTCAAACCACGGGCCGCACCCGGACTGTGAAATAAGTTTCTAATCCGTAAAACTAGCACGCTTTTAACCCTTTCACGACTATATGGATATATCCGGCATCCACTAAATACGTCGCATTGGCTATCGACATTTGCAGTAACGATACGCGATTTGGACACTACGCATTTAACTAGCGCACACAAAAAAAATTCTTGACACGAGTCAAGTGCATTTGTTTTCTACCTTTTTCTGGAGTATCATTGTTCATAGTAAAGTAATTAACTTGTACGATGTGCACTAATGGCAAGAAGACCCATTCATTGTTGGCGTACTGATGGCTAGTTTAACCGTCGCGAGAAGGTTAAATAAAACATTTTAAACACATTAAATTATTTCATTTTTTTTTTAGTTTTTGAAAGATGTTCTAACATAGAATAATAACATTTAAACGTGATTTTTACAGGGGAGTGTTGCATGTTCTTAAATGCGATTTATATTCCGATAATTTACTTAAAATTTGTTCAAGCTTTAATGTTTAAATAATTTCCCTTTTAATACATATTTGAAACATGTTTTTTAATATTTGCCATATATAAAATATTTGCTATATATAAAATAGTTTTTTCGTGGTCAAGTGCGCTCGAAACGTGCAGATCCTTCGAAATCTTCAGTGCCGATTTTTGTACTTCACTTCTGTCATAAGCCATTGAATTAAGTTTAATTGCACAAAATGACAGGTACATTTATTTGAAATTAATTACCATTGCATATACATTTTTTAAAAATGTGTTTTTCATCTGGCGACTTATCGTTTCATGAAGCATTGTATTCTCGCAGAAATTACCAAAAAAATATTTAAAATTTTCCTGAATTCGTGGTTTTATTTTCATTTTTATGTAGCAACTGAAAGTGGTAGTACTGCAAAAAAGACAACAAACTGAAGTATCTCCAGGACGGTTCGCCCTAGAGAAATGATATTATTCTTATAGTCTTTGCTATAAAAACTTACGTAAGAGACAACTATTTTATTTATACAATTAAGTATATTTAGTTTTGTATTACGGAATTTAAAAACCTTTACGGGATATTTCGCAAAAAAGGCAGATTATTTTAACCCAAATCGTACCAAAATGAATCTTATGTGATTTATATACCAAATTTTTGAACATTTCGGCGAATAGTTTTTGAACTACAGTGGATAGATACATTGCACCGACACTCAGACACACACACAAACACGCAGACAGACAGAGAGAAATTGCAAATTTGATGAAGTTGTAAAAGAGGATTGTTTCATTTTATATTTTCTGAATGAAAATAATTGAAAAAAAAAATCAAGACAGAGAATATGAATTTTCGGCTGTACGAAATGCCTTTCGTTGCCAACATTAATAATTTGGAATATATGACTAATAAAGTGAAATTATTTTATACCATTTGTGTTAACTAGGCAAGAGCCAAGACGTTTAATTACGAGCTTCCTGGGACAAAGTCCCTCACGCCCACATCGAACGTAAAATTGTCCACTGTGAGTAGGTTTTTCGATATAGCAATACGATCAGTTAGCAATCTGCCTCTTGGGGGTTGCTTGTGGAAGTCGGTGGTGGCTGCTGGATTGCCACCGTTGTCCTGGAATGGCTGCTGGTGGCTGTGCACTCAGTTGTGGCTGTAAGAGGAAAGGGGGCGGGGCCAGGGAGGGCCAATACAAAATCACCGAATGGTGAGAGTTAACAAGTTAAGTTAAAAATATACAATATGTGACTTAAAGTTTACAATAACAGTTAAATTTAAATAAGTGTAAAATATATTACACAATCCAAAGTTCTAGAAAAAGAAAGGCCCTTATCGGCACACAAAACAATTAAACAATTAAACAATTTGTGTTAACTACGAGTAAAGTAATAGAAAAAATTTGCATCAGTTATATTATTTTTACTAATGTGTTATTAATGTGTTTTTCATCTGGCGACTTATCGTGTCATGAAGCATTGTGTTCTCGCAGAAATTACCAAAAAAATATTTAATATTTTCCTGAATTTGTGGTTTTATTTTCATTTTTATGTAGCAACTGAAAGTGGTAGTACTGCAAAAAAGACAACAAACTGAAGTATCTCCAGGACGGTTCGCCCTAGAGAAATGATATTATTCTTATAGTCTTTGCTATAAAAACTTACGTAAGAAGCAACTGTTTTATTTATACAATTAAGTATATATAGTTTTGTATTACGGAATTTAAAAACCTTTACGGGATATTTCGCAAAAAAGGCAGATTTTTTTAACCCAAATCGTACCAAAATGAATCTTATGTGATTTATATACCAAATTTTTGAACATTTCGGCGAATAGTTTTTGAACTACAGTGGATAGATACATTGCACCGACACTCAGACACACACACAAACACGCAGACAGACAGAGAGAAATTGCAAATTTGATGAAGTTGTAAAAGAGGATTGTTTCATTTTATATTTTCTGAATGAAAATAATTGAAAAAAAAAATCAAGACAGAGAATATGAATTTTCGGCTGTACGAAATGCCTTTCGTTACCAACATTAATAATTTGGAATATATGACTAATAAAATAAAATTATTTTATACCATTTGTGTTAACTTCGAGTAAAGTAATAAAAAAAATTTGCATCAGTTATATTATTTTTACTAATACTGATGTATATGTGTCCGTCTGACTCCTTGAATAAGCAACATCGCGCTTCGAGGTAGTAAAGCAGTATGTAAGATATAGTAAAAAATTAGCATGTAAAATTTTAGCTTTTCCCACTAACTTGATTGGTTGAAATTCAGGCATTGCGCAGTTGCCTTCATTTCTGTAAAATAGACGTAAGGATCCTTGAAATAGGACATTTTCCAAACAATAGCAGGTAAAGCAGCAGACATCAACATTAATGTATGTCTGTCCATGTATAGTCCAATAGCCCATCATTCTACAATTTCTGCACAAATTTTGTCGTAGAGTTCTGTAGATAGCGCGGATGCATGCATTGCACACACATACACCGAAGTCGCGCTAAAACAGTACTTTCGTGTTTTAGAGATCTCAAAATGTGTAGATTCGTCAAAAATTTAAGTTCAGATTTTTGACACGATTCCACTGCTTTCTCTATATATTACCATGTATAGTAGAAAAAGTAAAAATCTGATGTGCAGTACATGCCTTTCTCTGCAGACTTATATCCATGTTATATTTATTTTAATTAAATTTAATTCACTTTTAATTCAATTTTCGTTCTCATTTGGTAACTGGACTTGTTTTCAAAGGTGGTGTAGAGAAAATACAAGAAAACTAAAATATCTCGAAAACGGCTAGCCCTAGTGTAATGGCGTTGGTCTTATTATTAGTTTCGTTAAAAATTATGTATAAAACAAGCATGTAATGGATATATTTGAGCATACTTAGTTTTTAATTTAGATTTCGACGATTTTTGCAGACCATTTTGCAAAAAAAGGCAGATTTTTTTTCCAAATCGTACCAACATCTAATAAGAGCCAGTGTGACCCACAAGCGACTTATCAAACGAATTTTGTGAATCTCGGTCCATTAGTTTTTCAGCTAGAGTAGATACTGGTAATTTTTGCTGGTCATTTCGAAAAAAAATGCTGGTTGTTTTATCCCGAACCAAACTAAACACTAATCAGTACCAGGGTCACGTCCAAGTGATTTACGAAATTTTATGAAATTCTGTCCACTAGTTTTTGAGTTAGATTGGATCCATACATTGCACAGAGAGACAGACAGACAAACAGACAGACACACAGACAGACACACACACAGACGTCACGCTAAAATTAGTTTTTTCGTATTCCAGAGGTCCCGAAATGTATAGATCCGTCGAAAACTCGTGTTGCGATTTTCGGCATGATACCAACACTTTCCCTATACATTTCCATGCATTGCAGGGATAGTAAAAAGTGAAGCCAAGCACTGATTAATGTATGCATGCATAAACAATTTAATGGCATTTCAAAATACCCAGTAACACACATTCAGACGATTCGCTGAAAATGAATTTTTTGTATTCTAGAGGCTTCAAAACGTGTAGTTTAATAGAAAAAATGAATTCCGAGTTCCGATGCGATTCCAATAGTACCATGCATTGCAGATAAATTAAAATCAATACCATTTTTTTATTCACGTACAATTAAATTCGGATATAATAATTATGCTCTTGTTATATTTACTTTTATTATGATAAACGAATAATAACGAACCATTTGCGTCTGAAACTATTTTTGTTAGATTTTCTTTCTTAGAAGACTTTACATTTTTGATCTATCATCCGTGCGATTTTAAAACGAGACAAGCGCTGAATAAAAGTGGAAATAAATTAAAAATTGCAAATTTGATAAAGTTTCAAACGAGGTTTATTTCATTTTACATTTTCTGAAAGAAAATAATTGATGAAAAAAATCTTGAAAGAGAATATAATTTTTTCCTGTACGAAAGGTAGCCAACATCAACAGTTTGAAATATATGAGAAAATAAAGTTATTTATAACATTTGTGGTAACTACCAGTTAAGTAATGTAAAATAATTTGCATAAGATAAATTATTTTTATGAATGGTATATAAAGCGTTTTTTTTGTTCCAGTCCTTAAATAAGCAACATCGCTCTTCGAGATGGCGTTGTGGTATGCAAAGTATAGAACAAAAATTTGTATGTAAAATTTTAGGTTCTCCCATTAACTTGACTAGCTGAATTTCAGGCACAGTGGCCTTCATTTCAGTGAATAGAATGTAACGATTTTAGAAGTAAGATATTCCCCAAACAATATAGGGTAAATCTGCAGACATCATCTTTAATGAGTGTTTGTCCATGTATAGTCCAATAGACCATCATTCTAAGATTTCTGTACAAATTTCGTAGTATAGTTAGAATTTCGTAGTATAGATAGAGCGGATATATAGATCACACAGACACAGACTTCACACTAAAATTGTATTTTCGTGTTTTAGAGGTCTCAAAACGTTTAGATCTATCGAAAACATTCGACACGATTCCACCGCTTTCTCTATACATTAACATGTATTGTAGAGAAAGTAAAAAAGTGGAGACAACCACTGATTAATGTATGCACATATAAACATTATAATGCCTTTTCAAAATACATACCCATTAATGCATATTTTTGATGACAAAAATTTTGTCTTTATTATAGATGCTTTAGAAAATAGTCTCAGTAATTTAATTTTCAGTTAACTACGATAAAACTACTTCTAATTATTCGAAGCATTATTTAAAAAAATAATTTTTACTTTCTCTATAACACATGGTAATGCGTAAGGAAAGTACTGGAATCGTGTCGAAAATAGCTTCTTGAGTTTTCGACAGACCTGCACGATCCGAGCACTCTAGAATTCGAAAATACTATTTTTAGCGTGAGGTCTATGTATGTGTTCGTGTGTGTCTGACTGTGCTTAGAATACATCCACTCAAGCTAAAAAACTAATTGTCGAAATTTCACAACATTTAGTAAATAAGTCATTTTTGGGGTTATACTGGTAAGGCCAGAGATTAAAGTGGTGTCGTCAGCATGCGACACAGACAGAAGATTAGAGCCAACGGCCCTTCCGTGCTGAAAACACCGGCTCTCGTTAGATCACCGAAGTCAAGCAGCATCGGGCACGGTTAGTACTTGGATGGGTGACCATCTGGGAACACCGCGTGCTGTTGGCACATTTCGGGCGCGGCAGCCCGGTGGTTTGCGCGCTAGATTTGCAGGGTGCCACAACTGCCGCCGTGTTCATGCAACTTTCCTGAAATAGAAATGTAAGTTTTAATTTTTGTAAATAATCCCAGGTTTTTACAAATTTAGTTTCCTGTTTTAAAGCAGGGCCCAGCAAGCTACAAGCAGTCCTCACCACAGTTATATGCGTTTTTCAAATATTTGTATTTAAAGTTGATTTGAAACATTATTATAAAATTTTGATTTTAAAAATTCAGGATTTGGAAATTACAAACCACGATCTATAGATTTGTTGAATTTGAATTTATTTTATTTCTTCTTTGTATTGCGAATGGTATCAAATTAAATATACAACGACTTTCTAGAACAATAGGTAGAAATTCTTTGCTGTATGTCGCCATAATTTCTACCTATTTTGTGAATGAAGTGTCAAAATACAATTTTTACTTTCCTTATATACATAGTATAATGTATAAGGAAAGCATTGCGACCTGATCAAAATACGAATTCGAGTTTTTGACGGGAGAGCACGTTTCGAGCAACCCTTATCACGAATCGAACATTTTTGAGGTGATGTCTGTGTGTGTGTGTGTGTTTGTCATTGAATCTGTGTAGACGATATCTCACGAACGAACGGAGTGATCCGAATGAAAGATGGTGCAGAAATTAGAATCTAAGAATACTGGAAGCCTATTGTTCTTAAACACAATCGAATGTTCAGAACCTCCCTAAATTTTCGAGTGAAATTTTGAAAAAATTATCAAAAAATCAAAACCTTTAATAAAGTTACACAAATAGATATTTATTATGTTATTTTCCTTAAAAACGATTGCCATAAACTTTAGAACGCTAGCATGAGCCGTTCTCGAGATATTGCACATTTTTCAAATACATTTATCAACAAATTCCATAAATTGAAAAAAAATATTAACTGTTGAGAAATACGTTCACTTTTCATATGTAATATCATGCGATGAATTGGGTGACATCATTCTCGTGGATCTAGCTCGTTCCATTCATGAGAAAAGATACTTTGAGTAATACTTTTGTATTTGAACGTCAATAGTCATTTATCTTCTCTAAGAATAACTTATTTCTCCGTCCATAACGCTTGGCGAGATTTTGGCGGCGAATATGGTGGAGGAAGACGCCAATGCCTGCAAAGGAGGACCGAAATGTTTGGGATAGGGTATGTCAAACACCTGTTTTTTTAGAGGTTCTTTTGAGATTAACGCTGCCCCACCCGTAAGCAAAAGGTTAAGAGAATTATTACTAACCTTATATACATATAATGTATAAGGAAAGTATTGTAACGGGGTCGAAAATTCGAATTCGAGTTTTCGACGGGAGAGCACGTTTCAAGCATTCCTGAACACGATTCAGACGTTTTTGAGATGATGTCTGTATGTGTGTGTGTGTATATATATATATGAAAGTACGTGTGTGTGTGTGTGTGTGTGTGTATGTGTGTGTGTGAGTGTGTGTGTGTGTGTGTGTGTGTGTGTGTGTGTGTGTGTGTGTGTGTGTGTGTGTGTGTGTGTGTGTGTGTGTGTCAGTGAATCTGTGGAGACGATAACTGACGAACGAATGGACCGATTCGAACGAAATTTGGTATAAAAATTACAATCCATGAATACTGGAAGCCTATTGTTTTTATACGCAATCGCATGTTCAGAAACCCCTGAATTTTCGAATGAAAATTTGAAAAAATCCTCAAAAAATCAGAACATTTACTGAAGTTACGAAAATAGTCATTTCTTATGTAATTTTCCATTAGAAAACGATTAAAATAAATTTTAGAAAGCTAGCATGAACCGTTCTCGAGATATTGCACATTTTTCAAAAAATTATCAAAAAATCATATAAAATTTAAAAAAAATATTACCTATTGTTGAAATATGTTAACTTTTTATAAGTAATATCATGAAATAAACTTGGTGACATCAAAAAATGCTGATGTGGGCAGCATATGACTTTTTTTCAAGCTTAAATTCAATTTCTCTTTATTTCTTCAATAATTCATTAAATTGAGTTTATTTCAGAAAATGACATGTATAATTATTTGAAATTGTCTGAATGCGCAATTTTAATTCAATTTTCGTTTTTATTTGGTAACTGGATACATTTTCTAAGGCGGCGTATCAAAAATTCTAAAATACTAAAATATCCCTAGAACGGCTAGTCCTAGAGTAATGAAGTTAGTCCTATTTTTTTTTTGTCTTCAAAACTTACGTACAAAGCAAACATTTAATTGATACATTTTTGCATACTTAATCTTTCATTTTAGATTTTGACGATTTCTGAGGACCTTTTCGCGAAATAAGGCAGGTTCTTTTTTTCCGAATCGTACCAAAATCTAATCAGCACCAGAGTAATCCACAAGTGACTTATCTACCAAATGTTGCGAAGGTTGGTCAATAAGTTCTTAGCTAGAGTAGACACATACGATTTTTTCGGGTCTTCTCGCAAAAAAGGCGGGTTCTTTTATCTCGAATCATACAAAATCTAATAACTTCCACGATAACCCACAAGTGAATGAAATTTTTATGAAATATGCTGAATTGGTTTTTGAGTTAGAGTGGATACATACATTGCATAGACACACACACAGACATGCACATACACGTACGTCTACAAACAGGCGTCACGATAAAATGTTATTTTTCACATAAATTTATAGAGAAAAAGGGAGAGAGAGAGAGGCGTACTGACAGACACACACACATGCACACATACGTCATGTTGAAAATAGTTCTTAAGTATTCTAGAGGTCCCGAAACGCAGAGCTCGTCGAAAACTAGAGTTACGATTTTCGACACGACTCCATGAGGCTATAGAGAAAGTTATGAGTTCTCAATATCAATTGAAGTAATGACAAATAAATAAATTGCTCTTTAAACAATTTGTGTCATCTACCAGTAAAGTAATATAGAAAATTATACTACATAATTTATTTTTGTGCTTTAAATATAACGCAGCATTGTAACCACATAAATAATTTAAATAGGCGACATTACGCTTTAAGTTGGTGCGTGCCGCATGTAACCTGAAAATAGATTTTGCTTGTTGAATACTTAACGGTTTCAAACATTGTGAAATATCGTTCGTCTCTATTAAATGAAGACGGTGCCGGTTGCACTGCAACAAGCGTCTACATTATCACTTTACCTATATTCATAGTACCATAGTGTATAAGGAAAGTTTTGTGAAGGGGTTGAAAATTCGAATTCGAGTTTTCGGTGGAAAAGCACGATTCAAGTATCCTTGACCTCGAGCCAATCATCTTTAGGTGATGTTTGTGTGTGTAAGTGTACGTGTGTGTATAGCCCCGTTTTCAGGCACATTTTAAAGCCGGTATTATGGCCGCTTTTTGCCCGTATCACCGTTCCCATGTCCAAGCGGGCAAAATACAGGGTTGAAAGGAGGTAGGATTCTGTTCCTTCTTATTTGAGGTAACTAAGGGGGTAGGTTGGGGATTTACCCAAAATTCCATGCGCGCAACTGCGATTTCATGAAAAACATGGCGGATACTGAGATACCTCGTAGACCTTGTGTACAAATTCTATCTGAAGATTGTGAAATTGTGATGACTTTTTAGTATTTATATAGATTATTTTGCATTCATTACACGGACTTATTTATGAATTAAACGGATTGATCCTTATTATACCTCCGAATTTAATGTACGGAGAATCCTACTGAAAAAGATTGATGCGGTATCTATATTTTGTTTATTTGAGCTAACTGTTATCGCATGAATTAGAAATATTTTTACCTCGATATCAGGACAATTTTTATAGAAATTTTTGTTTCTTAATTACAAAAAGTATACAATTGAATATCAGTTTAAATTGGTGTAAGCCAGCTGATTTTCCTTTGAAGCAGCAACTTTATAATATAAAGTTCTGTTTCTTGAGCAAATTTTCAGGATTTATTGAAGTAGTTTTTAATAAATGATAAAAAGATTTTCTTACATTTATATAATATTCATTCTCTTTATATAAAACTATCTTAATACTCATTTATTTTATATTGTTAAAAAGGAGTATAATGTGCTTATATTTAAATGAATACATGTTGTTAATTATTGTAAATAAATTTCTTATGCATTGTATTTCAAGTTTGATGATTTTAGATTTGTAATCTAAGCTTTTTACATATCAAAGCGAAATGTCCTATAACTCGAGATAATGTGATTATAATTTCAATGCTATGATTAGTAAAGAATTGCGTTTTATAATTATGTATATTAATAACAAAGTAAAATGCTTAAGACATTAAAAATTACTTTATTTACATTTTGCAATAAACTAAACTGTGTAAAATAGCTTACAAAATGCTAATATCTCCCCTCCCCCTCCCCCCCCCCCCCGAAAAAAAAGAACGAAAACTCTGATTGCTAGTATATCAGAAATATAAATTATTTTTATATATTTTAGATGCTGCATGTGAAGTTCATTTTATTTTATTAATTTTATTTTTGGATTTCTTAGAGCACCACGTCTTTTACATATCAATGAAACATGTCAATCATAAGTATTTTTTTTATTCTGCTATATTAAAAACACTATTTTTAACTGCGGTATTAGTGGTATGTGTGAATTTTGTATCTGGGCCATGCAATAGTGTTTTTAATATGAAATGAGTTATACCGATTTTATAAGAGTTAAAATGCATTCGCTATAAATATGCATTTTTTTTACTCTATGCCAAAATCCTATATTATTTACTTGACTTGAATAAAGTTTCTTAAAATGTTGTTACACTTTTTCCACTAATTCAAGTTTACACATCATAATTTAGCTTAAAAACGAAGATTAAATGAGAAAACTTTCTTTTTTGACATTTTAAGAATGAATTCGTTAAAGTGTTTCATCGTATAAAACTTATATATATATATATATATATATATATATATATATATATATATATATATATATATATATATATATATATATATATATATATATATATATATATATATATATATATATATATATATATATATATATATACATTTATATATATTAAAATAAGCATATATATACAGTTTCAAAAGAATATTAAATTTAATTTTGACGTAACTTAATTTGATGTTTAGTTTATAAAGATCTAAGTTTAATTTATACATAAATATATTTTAAAAACAATAATAAAATATTTATTTTGTTTCTCATTTCCGTACATTTGTCATACTAAATAGATAAAATAATAACATGGAATAATGAATTAAAATTAATAAGCTTTTTATAAAAGCAATTAAAAAAAAGATATATTGTTTACCAAAAATTAATGTCAATAGTATTTAAGAAAAATTGGTCATAGCCCTTTAAGCGGGAGTAATGGGGGTTGCACATGTGAACCGGTCTAGAATGGTTCCCGGAAAATACCCCCTTCTTCACCTCAATGTTTCATGGCCGGAAAATACCGGCTTGCATGTGAACGGGACTTATGTGTGCCTGTATGTGTCCTTGAGTCTGTGAAGACGATATCTCACGAACAACGTATGGAGTGGTTCTAACAGAATTTGGTACAAATATTACAGTCTGGGAATACGGGAATCCTATTGATTTTATAATCAATCGAATGTTCAGAAGAACCCTTAAATTTCCAAATGGAATTAAAAAAAAATCAGAACTTTTCGTAATGTTACGTAAATAATCATGTCTTAAATTTTTTTTTACTAAACAACGATTGATATAAATTTTAGAACTCTAGCATGAATCTTTTTCGAGATATTGTACTTTTGTCAAAAAATATTATAAGAAAAATCACATAAAATTAAATTAAAAGTATTAACAATCGTGAAATATGCTCACAGTTCTAGCAATATGAGATAAATTTGTTGGCAAAATTATTTATTACGTTCCATTCATGAGAGAAGATACTTTGTATAATAGTTTTGTATTATGAAACCAAAAACTTCATTCGCCAACAGTAATAAATATTATAAACACCTTGATTTATCTGTCTGTTTATCTATCTATCTGTGGGTAACGCTGCTACAAAATGTTGCCAAACGTGTTTCAGTCGCGGATAAATATTTCAAATATTTCTGGGTTAGAATAAAATTTTTAATACATTTATTTCATACCCGATGCATTAAATAAAATTTTAAAAACTTGAAAGAGAGTTAGAGAAAGATTGCTCACCCCCATTCTTTAAAAATAGTCTATTTTAACCCTTAACGTTCAAAAGGCTCTGCTGCGGAGACATGTATTAATGCTATAGAAATCGGAAAGCTCCGTTATGGAGACATTAAAATTTTTTTTACTAAACAACGATTGATATAAATTTTAGAACTCTAGCATGAATCTTTTTCGAGATATTGTACTTTTGTCAAACAATATTATAAGAAAAATCACATGAAATTAAAAAAAAAGTATTAACAATCGTGAAATATGCTCACAGTTCTAGCAATATGAGATAAATTTGTTGGCAAAATTATTTATTACGTTCCATTCATGAGAGAAGATACTTTGTATAATAGTTTTGTATTATCATACCCGATGCATTAAATAAAATTTTAAAAACTTGAAAGAGAGTTAGAGAAAGATTGCTCACCCCCATTCTTTAAAAATAGTCTATTTTAACCCTTAACGTTCAAAAGGCTCTGCTGCGGAGACATGTATTAATGCTATAGAAATCGGAAAGCTCCGTTATGGAGACATTTCTGTTATCTCTTATATCTCTCTTATATATATATAGATAACTGAATTATTTTTATAAAGTAAAAACGGCCCCAGCGATAAAACGGCAATGACAAATAGAAAAGGTTTGCCTATACAAATAAGAAAAGCAACATTTACCGCAACTACACAAATTATTTTTTGCCGTAAAAATAGCATTTTGCTATCTGCCTGGAAGGGCGAGCGAATTATAACATTATTCAGTACTAAAAACAAAGCAGGGATGCAAAATGTCAGAAGAATAATTCTCAGTGGTGATGCTCACCATGTTGATAAGCCCAGCGTGGTTTTAGACATCACTATATGGGCGTCGTCGATCGAACAAACCATTGCGCTGCTTCCTATTGTTTTTTGCGCAATATCCTTAAATGTTGGCGAAAATTGTTCTTTTGGGGGTTGAAGATTTGTGCAGTTAATAACCACACCCCCTCGATCTGTTGGTATATATTATAATAATAAATCTCGAGCGTTAAGTGTTAATGTCACCATTTGTATTTGCGTAGGTTACATTCACTATAAAAATAATCAATTACACCCTATGTCCGTCTGTCTCTGTAATGCTCGACGAAAATTTTGGAGTCAAATTTGAAGGGATCTCGCCAACTTGGCGACTTTTTTTTAAAAGTTGCGAATTTAAAAGAATAATCGCCAAATTGAATAATATGGCGCCAAATCAATGAAAAAATTTAGTTTTAAAAAGGGATAATATTGTAATGATGTTTCGGTAGCTTTTTTCTGTCAAATCCGAACTTCCTATTTGGCCTATTAATCAAGTATGTTTTACATAGTATCTTTCTTATACAAGCATTTTTCATTTTCTTGCCAACCATCACACAGTCAGTGCATTCCACGATGAGGATATAAAGCTGATATTATAAAGCTCGGTCTGATCATCGCCTGTGGCGATTAAGTATTAAAGCATGTCCCATACATGCTCGATGGGATTTAAATCGAATGAACTCGATAGCCATTCCATATGAAACAATGTTTCCGATTCTAAGTAATAGCTGACAATGCGTGCTCTGTGAGCTCGCGAGTTCCTGTACATAAAATAGGCATCAGAATACATGACCGCAAGAAATGGGCTAACATATTGAGCAAGGATATTATCTTTATACCAGACTGCAGTCGCAATACCGCGAGGGAAGATGTGGAGATCAGAATCAGTGCGGACGCTTATGGAGATCAGTGCGGGATAACAATCCCTATCCAAATCATCAAACCACATCCTCTGTACGCGTAAATTTCGCGGATATTACTGGAGTAATAGCGAGTCCCAGGCGTTCTCCAGAGCAATAACCATTTGAAGACACGGTAGAAGTTCAAATACTAAAAAAATTATTGGAACAAAAGGCAAAATTTTGAAACATATTGAATGAACCTTTCTCAGAAAATTAAACGCACTTTTAACAAAAATGGATATGGTGACAACCCGACATGGATGATTTGCTCAATCATCTCTTTCAGACGATCAAATGTTAAGGGAGATAGGGGGTCATGATGCAAACCACGACAGCGTCAAAATATCGACTGCTACGGTCGAGGCCCCACAGAGAAATCATCACGAACCACAGAGTCAGTTGTATGCATCTTCCAAAGAGTTCTGTGGTCCTTGGAAGTAGCGTCTTCTCCGAAACCGATCACTTGGGCACTAAGCCACATTGATGGCACATTAACTTATCTACCCCATGCAAGTTTGTGCAACGATGCAGCATAGTCTCGGAGCTGAGACCAATTGCTGACACATTTAGTTCCGATCCAGTAATTGTCTGGGCTCTAGACCAGCGTTTTGACATCTTAAAATTTCCATGTAGATCACGGAGGGCTCTCGATCACTGTGTGGTCTTTCCCAGGAATACATACCTTACATGGAGTGTTAGGGTCATTGTCATGGTGTTTTCTGTGGATATTTTCCTAGCAGATAAGTAATTTTTTGATTGAAATTAAATTTCTTTAATAGCCCGGTTAATCAGTGGCGTAAGCGTCATTGTGGCTAAAAAGCTAACCCTCCCCGGTTTAAAATCTAATTTAAAGATGGTTTTATTTATTATATTCTTAAAAAAAAATTGCGAATATATATATATATATATAAATGAAAAAAGGGTTTTGAAGTTCCAATGAAAGAAAAATGAGAAGTTGTAACACAAAAAGTCAACTATCTAACAGGCTTACAAAACAAAAGTAAAAATCAACAAATTCTCAAGCAAATGAAAAAAAAAATAAATTTCGAATCAACAAGTAATTGAAAAGTATCAAAATACAAAGGTATGGAATCGAAATATATATATATATATATATGTCCTTTTAGAAAACTGTTGCACTTTACTTACTTAAAGTGACACGTTTCAAAGTATTTTCTCAATTAAAACGCTTATCTTGAAGCTCAAAACATATAGTCTTTACCGCCCAACTGTTAAACTCCGCCCAACTGTCTACCACCCAACTATTAAACTTCGCCCTGGCTCATAAGCTAGAACCGTATTACCTAGGTTCCAGAAAGGTGTCACTATTGCTTTCCCCATGTTCAACCATTTGGTAAACAGACTAACTTAAGACAATGATTGGATATAGGATGTGCCGTTTCATCAATGACGGATAGGTATTTTGTAGAGCTCCTCGCCCGTTTCTTTATTGAAACTTCTTTTTCCGTAAATTATCTTTATTGTTATTTCCCTGCCGACCCTAAAGATTGGAATTGTCCTTGAATCCTTGAATCCGTTTGTAGAGCTCCAATGCTCACTTATCAAACATATTGATGCCCAGTTAGGTTTTTGCAAATACATGGTTGTCATATTTGGCGGTTTAACACGTGCTGCAAATACTGATTTTTACATGTATTTGATAACGTTAACAAATTTGCAAGTAAGTTAGACTTTTTAAATATGAATAAGATGGAAATAACATTTGTAATTTCGCAACAACTATAAACAAGAATCAAAAATATGTTTCCCCCTCTATAAGCAGATTAACAAATAAGGGATGAAACATACGGACATTTTTTTTTCTTATTGTTTTGCAAAAATCCGGCTTTAGATGTATATTTCTAATCTGTTACAGTTCCAACATTATATAAAAAAATTACGGTCTTATTATGATCTCAGAAAGATGTTAAAATATTTGAAACACCTACACTAAATAATGAAACGTCATTTTACAAATATATTGAAGATGATACGTAGTAATGTTTTAATTTTTCGGGGGGACGGATCACGTTTTAAATAAAATTGTGAATTTTAGTGTTTTTAAACAAAATTTCAAATTGCAGTGTTTTTAAATAAAATTGCTATTTTTAGCACTTTTAACTGAAATTGTGAATTTAACCACTTTTAAAAGGAAAATAGAAATTTAAGCGCTTTGAAAATAAATCGTAATCTTTCGAGTTTTTCACAAATATCCTTAATTTTGATATTATTAAACATTGGCAATTTTTTAATTAATTAATGAAATTTAATGCTTTTAAATATAATTGTGTATTTTAGCGTTTTTAAGTAAAATTGCAAATTTAAGAGCTTTTAAATACAATCACAAACTTCAGTGATTTTAAATAAAATTCTAAATTTTGTAAAACATTTAAAATATGTTTTATAACAATAATAAATTTTATAAATCTATTCTAAACGATATATTTTTTATGCCTAGTACAAGAGAATGGAAATACTTTAAAAGATAATATTGAGGAAATCCTCTAAACTAGAAATACAGAGCACCAATCACTCACTTGTCGATAAAATTATCAATGCCGTATCAAAATAAATTTCTTGTCTTTCGGATATAATTTCTGTCAGTCTTAAAAAAAAAAATCATATTTGATGATTAATCAGCTTTTATGATAAATGTGTTGCAATTTATTTACCATTTTTGCTTATATTTACATAATTATTTTAATATGCCAAGATTTTCACTTGGCGACAGTTTGTTAACAGTAGAATTAAACAAGAAAACTGTACAATTTTATGATTCATTATACTCTAAAAACGAAATAAAGTGTATAAAACTTGAAAACTACGTATGCTCAAATACATCCATTAAATGCTTGTTTTATACGTAATTTTTAACAAAGAAAATAATAAGACCAACCCTATTACACTAGGACTAGCCGTTCTCGAAATATTTTAGTTTTTTCGTATTTTCTCTACGCCGCCTTTGAAAATAAGTCCAGTTAGCAAATGAGAACGAAAATTGAATTAAAAGTGAATTAAATTTAATTAAAGAAAAAGTAAACGTAAATATAAATCTGTAGGGAAAGTCATGTACTGCCCCATCTGATTTTTTTTCTTGTGTAGTTCAAAAGGTATCTGCATAATAAGTAAAAGAAATGTATTATTACATAGTAACAAACGAATACTATTTATTATGTAAATTTTTATAAATATTTTATATTCGTTACCTTCATAGTATAATATCTAGAGCTCTATTAATAATTTAAATCTACCTACCCGCTTAATCGCATACAATAGAATGAAACTATGTCAAGAGCGTGGACAACTGTGATAGAAATTTTTCTTTCTACTTTGCAAAAGGAACGCGGAATTTTTAAAAACAATTTCGCGATTGCTATGAAATGTGGTACGCTTTTTTTAATCGTTCAGTATATTAAACCCTCGAAACTTCAGCAAAATTGGAAAATAATAATATCGCCAACTTGGCGAGTTTTTTAAATGTTGCGAAATTGACAATTAATATCGCTAAATCGATAAAAATATCGCCAAATCGATAAAAATATCGTGAAGTCAATATACATGATGCTAAATCAATGAAATTAATTGTATTTTGTTAGGAGATTGTAATAATGTATCGGTAGTGTTTGTTTGTCGGTCTACCGTATCAATAAATTAGCTGTTCCAATTGGTCACAAGTAAAGCATGTTACTTGATACGGTTGTGAAGTTTGAAAAAAAAATCACAAGTTGTTAAAAAATGGATTCTTGTATGAGAAAGTCGATGCAGTGATTTATATGTCGTTTGCAGTATCTTGCATGATTTTGTATTTCGGTGTTTAGATTGATACTCTGATTTGTCCCCCGTCTGTTTGGGAAAAATACTTCCAGCTTTTGCTGATGAAACATGTCCTTTGTAATATTTCTTTGGAATTAAATAAACTACTGGCTGCTCTGACCGGGGACCGTGATTGTGGGGGACGGCCTCCGCTATCCTAAAATTTTCCCGACCATTCAAACAGCTGCTCTAAGTTTTCGGACGAGTCGGGTGGTCTGGGCTTTCGACACTCCATCTAATTCCGGCCACACATACAGCTACCGTTAACCTTTGGGTCGGTCGTGTGGTCTGGGTCTTCAACACTCCATCTAATTATTTTTCGCCACATTGTTCAAAAGAAGTTTTGAGATAGTCAGATCTGACCATATTTTAGATAATGATTGAATAAAAGTCACATTTCCATCAAGTATACCGCATGTTTCATCAAAACAAGTTTTAAAATTTAACTGGAAGAAGCCGTTGTGAAAATTTAGTAAATGGGAGGGAAAGAAAAATCATTACACACAAACGTCTTTTTTATATATGGTATTCGTTTTCCCTTCGGCACCATGACACTTTTAAATTATCAAATGAACTAGAGCGTGATAGAGTACGTAGAATACCCAGACCGTTCGACTCACCACAGGGCGTAAGCTGCTGTTTGAACGACCTGAAAAAGACCACGGATTACTTCCAGCTCGATCGAAGCCCCCGCTAGGATCCGTCTCCCCACACTTTTCTGACGTGAAAAGTGTAACCGCCGGAGTCATTCGCAAAGCTAGATGATAAGGAGCGGGCCATAACGTGCACCAGGTACACAGGGCCCAAGGATCAACAAGGATCCAAGGGGGATTTCTCGATATGAAACGCTCCCCACCATCCAACCAACGCAACCAAGGGACTCAACCTCTGGAACCGTTTACTACAAACGTTTCTTGAAAGCAGCACTACAGATACACGCCGCTTTGCCCTTTTTGCAACACAGCCACCTGGTCCCGTTCCCGAGCCCAAACGGTATACCTTACGGCAGAGGCCGAAGAGTGGTACTAAGGCCCATAAGGCATAAGTGTAGTTACTAGGGGCTTAGCATTGATGCAATCTGCAGCTAGAAGTAAAAGTCTGCTCGGGTACCTCGGGATAGCAACACCCGTATCCACAAAAGAAATGGATCCCTGAGGATTTCTCTGTCCTTTACAACATAGGGGTTTGTCCTTGCTAAAGCAGAACCAATGGTCTCCTGATGGAATCTACTGTTACAAGAGTCTTTCTCCAAACAGCTGGAATAAAAGGTCTAGGTACATTTGTAGACATGTCACAATAAATAAAACTGGTACAAGTAGGGAAAGATACAAGATGCAACTTAAGACCTGTATGAGGTCTTAAATTCAAATACCTTCCCAGCAACATGAGTCCAAGCGATAAGAATCATATCGCTCTTAAGCTTATTACTGGCAAGTCCATATAACCGAGATTGTTTCTCTGCTGTGCCCCTCCAAAACCAGTGATAAACGTTCAACCAAAATGAAAGTTCTTAAATGTATCACCTTAGTAGAACCCAGATATTCAACCAATTTACCAACCTAATCCGTCAATGAAGAAATTCCCTTATCGGATATTAAAAAATCCTAAAATGAAAATCTCAGATACACCGAATTGGCATTTTGTAAAATCTACAACCATATCGAAATCACTCAACTTTCTGAAGAACCTGTGGAAGTGTGTCTCATGCGTTTCCTCATTATTAGGAAAAAATATCTGATGTGGGCAGCATATGACTTTCCTTATATAATGCAATGAATTTACTACCTTTACAGTAAAAAAAGAAGTAGATTATTTTTATAGTAGATACTGATATTCTTTCCGAGATATTGAATTTTCGTCAATGAGTCGTCATTTTCATTGATTTAGGGTCATTTTTATTGATATGGTGAGTTTTTCGCTAATTTAGCAACATTTAAAAAAGTCGCTAAGTTGGCGACATTCCACCAAATTTGTCGCCAAAATCACGCCAAGCGTTATGGATGGAGAATTAAGTTATTCTTATAGCAGATAAATGACTATTGGCGTTCAAATACCAAAGTGTTACTCAAAGTATCTTTTTTTATGAATGGAACAAGCTAGATCCACGAGAATATTGTCACCCAATGTATCGCATGGTATTACATATGAAAAGTCAACATGTTTCTCAATAGGAAGTATATTTTTTATTTTATATGACTTTTTGATAATTTTTTGGAAAAATGTGCAATATCTCGAGAACGGTTCATGTTAGCGTTCTAAAATTTATGTCAATCGTTTTCTAATGAAAAATTACATAAGAAAAGTATATATAACTTTATTAGAGGTTTTGATTTTTTGACAATTTTTTCAATATTTCACGCTAAAATTTAGGGAGATTCTGAACATTCGATTGCGGATAAAAACAATAGACTTCCAGTATTCGCGGATTGTAATTTTTGTGACAAATTTTATTCGAATCAGTCCATTCGTTCGTCAGTTATCGTCTCCAAAGTCTCACTGACACACACACACACAGCCATCACTTCAAAAATGTTCGATTCGTGATCAGGGATGCTTAAAACGTGCTCTCTCTCGTCGAAAACTCGAATTCTAATTTTCGACCCCGTCACAATACTTTCCTTATACATTAATGTATGTAAGGAAGGCAACAAACACCTCATCCAACATAGCCAAAAATCAAACTCACGAAGAATCTATATATACTAATTGCCAAGTGTCCGTCTGTCTGTCTGTCCGTCTGTCTGTCTGTCTGTCTGTCTGTCACGCTTTTTTCAGGCACTTCCCGAATAGATAGAGACTTGCAATTTGGTACACGGCTCGGTCGTTCGATAAAACCCCCTGGAAAAATCGAATTTTCAGAAACGTTCTATAGAGGGGATGCCCCACACCAAAATGTTCGAAAAGTGAAAAGATGGGAAAGCTTACTTTGCGATGAGATAGAGCAAATTTGGTGTATAGGTAAATCATTCGAAAGGAAGAAAGTGTGCAATTTCAGATTTCCAATATTTTCAACTTAATGGGGTGCCGCACACCAAAACGTTCGAAAAGTGAAGTGATAGGAAAGCATGTTTTGCGATGAGATAGAGACTTCAAATTCGGTGTATGGGTAAATAGTTCGAAAGGAAGAAAGTGTGCAATTTCAGATTTCCAATGTTTTCTACCGTAGGGGGTGCCGCACACCAAAACGTTCGAAAAGTGAAATGATAGTGCATGATAGTGAATTTGGAAAGGAAAACAGGTTAACAGTAATTCACATTAAGTGCAAAATAATAAACAAATAAACAAATAAATAAAATAAATTGTGTAAAACCGACCTTTCCCAAATAAAGCTAAAAATGCTTGTGGAAAACTAGTGATTGGCTTTATACAGTGAGAGTATGTAGAGCAAATGAAAAATAAAGTTTTATGTCTAAATAATGAATCATGTTTCTTTAAATAGATGCTTATATTAACTTAACAGACTTTATTGTTTCAATGATACACCTAATACAAACATTTTGCACAAAAATAAATAATGACAAAGATTAAATTCGTGGTAAATATTTTGACCAGCAAGAAATTTCTCCTTAATTTAAAACCTTCACTTTTAATCAATCATTGGTACAGTTTAACTCAAATTAACATTCCCCAAAACAAATTTACAGATAGAATACATTTCTTTCATGCAATACTGTAGACAGCCACATTTAGCGGTACATATATGTTAAACAACTTAACATTATTCAATGGAATATTTTTAAATTTTGTTTTAATTTTAAATAAATAAAACATAGTAATATTTTCTCTGTATAGCATGTTATATTGGCACTAATTCATAGGTAAATCTTTTAAATGTAACTTTTTGTTAAGCCCAAAATGTATATCTTTATTCTGTTTAACAACAATGTATGGGATTATGAGAAATAAAAATGTAAATATTTCGGAAGGCTAACCTTAAGTACCGATAATATTTTAGAAGAATATATTATATAAAAAATGATTTCGTTTAAGTTTTATATGATTAGGTACTTCAATTTTACTCTAGGAAATTGCGTCTAATACGGCCGCAATAAATCGAAATTGTTAGAAGTAATAACAGGGGGCTCTCTTCCAACAGATGGCTATGAGGAAACGTTCAGAGCGAATTCATCATCTTCAGTATAGGATTGCTTAGACTCTTGACGATGTTAATCACACTTTATAATTCTAATCGAATTTTTAAAGCACTTTTGTCAGCAGTTGCTTGCCCCACTGTTATACATATATTTGTAAGATGAAATTGCATCTATTGTGTGGCAAAATAAAGTTTATGTATTATTTATTATTTAATTGTGTTCTAATATAGATTAATAATATTTAAGTGAGTTTTACATGGGCATGGTGACATGTTTTTAATTGTGAGGTATATTAAAAAAAATTTTGTAAAATTTATTCAATCTTTAATTTTTACATAATTTTCCCTTCTAATATATATTCGAAACATGTTTGATGCTATTTGCCAGCTACAGTGTCCAAAATTAGCGGTTAAAAGTCAGCCTCAGTTAACTATGGAAACGTTCCCTTCGCAGGCACTTTAAATGCTCTAATTATAAATGTGCAAATAGTTCACCAACAGGAATATTATTATATCCCTTAAGAGCCGTTTTCCGGTGGAGAAAGTCATCAAATGAGACCCGCAATTAAAAACGAACCTATATCTCTTTTCTAATTTCCAATGCGTATATTTTTTTGAAAAAGTTTTCTTTACAATACTTTTACAACTTAGAGTTAAGCTATATCCCTAGTAGCAATCCGATATTTGCTGCAATATTCGACCAATATGAACAAGACATTTAGATGGAATTAGCCCAATATTGGCTTAAAATAGTGCAAAAATATTGGAGCAATATTACGCCAATATTTTAAGTAAAACACCATTAATGGCGTAATATTGTAATGAAAATATTAGGCAATATTGGAGGCCAATGTAATCTCAATATTTGATCAATATTGGGATTACATCGGATATATTTCCAATGTAATGCCAAGATACACAATATTGGTCCAATATTGGACCAATATTAAATGCTACTAGGGATGCAGTCTTATTCTGTTTACTTCACAATATGTAAGGTATTTTTACAGTCTTTCAATTTCAAAATATGCTATGCATAGGAAATGCATGGTCACAGAATCGAGTATTAGAAATCGAGATTTTGTTAGATTTACAGAATTTGTGAAAGTAATAACATGACAAAACAATTTATAGAGATACGTCTGCTTTGGTGTATAGTTTGTGTTGTAAATCTTTTCGTGCAATTGAAATGTGATAGTGTAAGTAGGTATCACCTATTACACAAGAACTATCAGATTTTTATGAGATAAACAGCTTGTGTAACTTCCTTGTATAAAGCAGTCATGTCAGGCAAAAAATGTCAGGCAAATGCTCAAGGCAAAATGGTAGAATTGAACAGAACTTTAATTGAAGGTACGCTAGTCTTATCAATAGAAGCTAATTTACCAATCAAATTTTGGACAGAGGCCATGAATACATTTACTTATATAAAAAAATAGAACTCCTTCATAAATCACGAAATAAGTCCACACCAGATGAACTTTTTACTGGAAGAAAACCAAATGTTTCATACTTTCGAGTATTTAGATGTCAGGCTCATTATTGGAATCCAAAGCACAAATGAAGCAAGTTTGATAAAATTTCAGACTTTGAAAATTTTCGTGGGATATTCTGAATCGAGAAAAGAATATAGAATCTGAAATCCTAAAAATCAAGAGTAAGTGAAAACCCGAGATGTTAGATTGCTTGAAGAAATTAAAGAAAATGAACTTCTTGAATGAAATTGAGTATATTCAGATTCCCAGGCAAAAATCTTAGCTTTTGGTAAAACTCTGTTTGAGGATGACAATTTTGATGCAGATGAAGAAAAATCGTCTAATGTTCAAACCGGTCGACCGGGAAATGATCAAGATCCTGGTGATGGCTGTACAACTCGCAGTTTAAGACCTTGCACTAAATTTATAAATTATAACGAATCATGTGGAAGTGATGATTAAACTGTAGATCCATCTTATTATCCGTATCAAACCATACTAAATGCGGGAGATCGGAAAATAAACTATCAAGTTATGAAGAAGTTTTATGTTCTGATCAAAGGGAAAATTGGGTAGAAGCAATGAATAAAGCAATGGAATTACTAAAATTTCATAACTTTTGGACCTATGAAAAGATTCCAGAATAAATCAAACCAATAAACTGTAAATGGGTATACAACATTAAAAACATCCCAGAAGCATCTAACGTGATATTCAAAGCGCGATTAGTAGCGATCGGTTTTTCTCAGAGGTTTGCAGTAGATTATACTGAAACTTTTTCACCAGTTATTAAAACTCATAGCTTAAGAACACTTTTAGCATTTGCATTTATGAAGAATAGGAAAATTAATTTTTATGATGTTGAAACTCTTTATCTGTATGGAAAGTTAACTAAAACTATTTGCATTAGAGAACCCAAAGGATATGAACGTAGAAAGAATAGCGTGTAAATTAAACCAAGCTATTTACGGGTTAAAACAGTCTGGTAAATTGTAGTATGATCTGATTACTTACTAAAATGTGGATTCAAAGTCCTTAAATCTAACAAGTGTGTTTTCAACTACGAGAAGGGAAATTCTCGATTGATCATTGAGATTTACTTAAATAATCTGGTAATTATAAATTCTGATGATGAAATTTTAGATTATGTAAATAGAAAATTGAAAGAAAATTTTAAACTAAAGGAAAACATTAATATAAAAAAATTCCTAGGATTAGAAATTTCAGTAGAAGAAAACCAAATGATTATCAAACAAGAAGCTTATGTAGATGAAATATTAAAAAGATTTAAAATGTAAGATTGTAACAGTATTGCAACATCTATGGATATAAATGACAATCATTCAAAAAATGTGACCCCAACAGTTAAATGTGACCCCTACAAATATCAGGAAATTGTTTCATTAATGTACCTCGGAATGAAATCAAGGCCGGACATCGCGTAAGCTTTAGCAACTTTGTCAAAGTACAATAAGGATCCAAGGGTTATACATATGACTGATGTTAAGAGAATTCGTAGATATGTAAAAGGAACTAAAAATCAAGTGTTAGTATACGTTAAAGGTACATTTTACTCTTTCAGGATATGCAGACGCTAATTGGAGATGTAAGATACCAAATCAGAAGTCAATAGGTTTTCTTTATAAAATTGGCCTAATTAGTTGGAATTCTAAATCGCAGGACACTATCTCTATCTACTTGTGATGCCGAAGTATCTGCGTTGGTAAGCTGTATGAAAAAGGGCTCTCTGTAGAATTATTTTTGACGAACTTTTACTTAAGACTCTAGTGGATGCAGAAATTTATTGTGATAACAAATCGTCGGCTTTCATTTGTGAAAGCGGAGTAAATTCAAGTAGGTCAAATCACATTATTCGTAAACTCAGTTTTGTAAATGCGAACTTAAAATCTCAAAATTTTGAACTTATTTATGTATTGAGTAATCACAATCTAGCAGATATGTTAACTGAAGCTGTAATTAAAGATAAACTGTTAAGATTTAAACAAACATTGAATGTTATGTAATGTAATGGTTCTACTTGTATATCTGTATTTTTAAAGTTGTTAACGGAAGTAAAATTACGGGGGGGGGCCTTGTTGGGAAATAATTTTCATTCAACTAACTGTAACTTAACCTTAAGTTGAAGCTGTAACTCCGGACCGCAACGGGTGAAAGGTGAGTATAAAAGAGGGTGAAATGGATGGTTACAGGAGACAGGAGCAGGAGGAAAGTATTATGTTAGTGGATATGTGCAATGAAATGGTATTGTCGTAGCACGTGATTTCTAATTTATAAAGTCTAACCTAAGATAGGTATTTAAGTTTGTTAATAAATATTTATGTTATCAAAGATATTTCTTCATATCACTCAAGAAACGCTACAATTTTCGGCTGTACGAAAGGTCTTACGTTGCCAACATCAATAGTTTGAAATATAGGAGAAACAAAATAAAATTATTTTATTCCATTTGTGTCACCTACCAGTAAAGTTATAGAAAACAAATCTTTCTAAGATAAATTATTTTTTTACTCTGTTCAATTGTAGGTGTCATACCGAAAGCTGAAGTCTAATGAATGGGGACTCATTGAGTACTTGCGAATGAAATACCTCTAAGAAGTATATCACTCCTTAATAAACAACATCAATCTGGCGGAGTCATCATTATTGTGTAGTTGTGTTATTCAAAGTGTAAAATAAACGTAAAGATCCTGAAAATAGGATATTTTCCGAACAATACTAGGTAAAGCTGCAGACAGCAACTTTATTGTATGTTTGTCTATGTATAGTCCAATAGTCCATCATTCTACAATTTATATACAAGTTTTGTCGTATAGTTCTTTAGATATAGTGAATACATGTATTACATACACAGACGTCACGCTAAAATCGTACTTTCGTGTTTTAGAGGTCTCAAAACGTGCAGAACCGTCGAAATTCCTAGTTCGGATTTTCGACATGATTCCACTACTTTCTCTATACATTACCATGTCCTGTAGGGAAAGTAAAAAGTGGAGTCAAGCACTGATTAATATATGCATATATAAACAATTTAATGGCATTTCAAAATACCCATCAACACACACTTACATGATGCGCTGAAAATGGTTTTTTTTGTACTCTAAAGGCTTCAAAACTTCTAGATTCATCGAAATCATAAGTTCAAGTGAGATCAATAAGATTCCAATAGTCAATATAATCAATCAATAAGATTCCAATAGTACCATGCATTGCAGAGAAATTAAAATCAAAACCATTTTTTTTTATTAACGACCAATTAAATCCGGATGTAATAATTAACCGCTTGTTGTATTTACTTTTATTATGATAAAACGAATAATAACTGACCATTTGCGTCTGAAACCATTTTTGTTAGATTTTTTTGAGTCATTACATTTCTGATCTATCACCAGTGCAATTTTAAAACAAGACAAGTGCTGAATGAAAGTGGAAATAAATTTAAAATTACAAATTTGATAAGTTTTAAACGAGGATTGTTTCATTTAAAATTTTCTGAAAGAAAATAATTTAAAAAAAAATCATGAAAGAGAACATGAATTTTCGGCTATACAATAGTCCTAGGTTGCCAACATCAATAGTTTAATATATATGATAAACAAAATAACATTATTTAATACCTTTAGGGTTAGCTACCAGTAGAGAAAAAGCAAAGAATTTGTATAAAATGTATTATTTTGTTTTTATCAATTTCAGTTAAGCTAAAAATATCACATTCTTTTAATAAGCCACGTGCGTCACTCTTCAAGCAGGCGTTGTGGTATGCAAAGTGTAGAATAAAATTTGCATGTAAAATTTTAGCTTTTCCTGTTAACTTGACTGGTTGAATTTCAAGCATTGCACAGTTGCCTTCTTTTCTGTGAAATAGACGTAAAGATCCTGAAAGTAGGATATTTCCAAACAATACTAGTTAAAGCTGCAGACATGAACTTTATTGTATGTTTATCTATGTACAGTTCAATATCTCATCATTCTACAATTTATCTATAAGTCTTGTCATATAGTTCTTTAGATAGAGCAGTTACATGCATTGCACACACATACACAGACGTCATGCTAAAGTAGTACTTTCGTGTTTTAGAGGTCTTAAAATGTGTAGATCCGTCGAAATTTCGAGTTCGGATTTTCGGCATGATTCCATTGCTTCCTTTGTACATTAGCATGTACTGTAAGGTAAGTAAAGAAGTGAAGCCAAGCACTGTTATTATATATGAATATATAAATAATTTAATGCCATTTCAAAATACCCATTAACACACAATCCGACGATGGGCTGAAAATGGATTTTTGTGTTCTAGAGGCTTCAAGACGTATAGATTCATCGGAACCATAAGTTCCGAGTAAGGCCCCGATTCCTACAATACCATGCATTGCAGAGAAATTAAAATAAATACCATTTTTTTATTCAAATCAATCTAGATGCATTAATTAAGCACTTGTTATATTTACTTTTATTACGATAATACGGATAATAACGAGCCATTTGCGTCTGAAACAATTTTTGTTAGATTTCCTTGAGTCATTATATTTCTGATCTATCAGTAGTGCAATTTTAATACGAGACCAGTGGTGAATGAAAGTGGAAATGAATTTGAAAATGGAAATATGATGAATCTTAAACTAGGATTATTTCATTTTATATTTTCTGAAAGAAAATATTTGAAAAAATATCTAGACACAAATTATAAATTTTCGGCTGTACGAAAGGTCTTGGGTTGCTAACATCAATAATCGACAAATAAAATAAAAATACCAGTATATGACAAATAAAATACAATTATATTTTTACCATTTGTGTTAAATACCAGTAAATAAATAGAAAAAAATTTGCTTCAGGTATATTATTTTTACTTATATGATGTTTAAATGCTTGATGAGATGTTTATTCCTTAAATAAGCAACATCACCTTCAGAAGTGGCGTTGTGGAATGCAAAGTGTAAAAAAAAATTGGTTGTCAAGTTGTCCCGTTAACTTGACTGGTTGAATTTTTGGCATTGCACAGTAACCTTCGTTTCAGTGAATAGAATATAAATATAGTAGAAATAAGATATTTCCCAAGCAATACCATGCAAAGCTGCAGATATCAACATTATTGTAGGTTTGTCCATGCAGATGTCCAATGCAGATGTATGTTTGTCCATGCAGATGTATGTTTGCTCAATATCCCATCATTCTACAATTTCTATAGAAATTTTGTAGTATAGTTCTTTTAATTGGGCGGATACATGCATTACAGACACATACACAGACGTTACGCTAAAATAGTATTTTCGTGTTCTAGAGGTCTCAAAATTTATAGATCCCTCGAAATTTCGAGTTCGGATTTTCGACACGATTTCACCTCTTTCTCTATACATTACCGTGTATTGTAGGGAAAGTAAAAAAGTGGAGCCAAACACTGATTAATGGTGTCCTTATTGCCGCATTCTTCTTTTTTGATCACGGCCATTTTTCGCGTTCCGCGCAGGGCGTGTGGCAAAATACCACATGACAATAGGAATACGACCCTTTATGCAAATTAATAGCTCATTTTCTCATAGTAGACGTTATTACGAATCTAATGATACACTTCGTTTTACCCGAAGAGCTGGAATGATGCTCAATTTTTTTTTTTGACCGATTGTACATTGCTATTGTTTCCTAAAAATGAACGAAACTTGACATAAGGATTTTTTTGACGAGTTTGCCTATTTCAAAATTTTTAGCAAGATTTTTCCCAAGACATAAGATTATTGAGTTCATCCTTTTAGAACGTAACGTCTCATATTATTCCACGAAATTAAATATCGAGATTGCTTAAATCAAATTTCGTTGTTACATACTTCTCGTCAATTTACTACCTAATGGATTAAAAGAATTATTGGATTAGGAATACGTTTTTGACTTAAGTAAAGATAATCTGAAGGTCAATGTTCTTTGTATTAAAACTAAAATCGTGAGTGACCATTGGCCAAATAGATTCCGATAATACGTTTGTGACAGATATAGTGGATTTAATAAAAAGCCATTGTTTAAATTTAAATGCATCCTCTATATACAGTCAAAAGTTTTGAACTAATATACTAGTCGAGACACTCTTTCTCTATATTTAAAACAGTAACTGACGCCGCTGTTTTGTTTTGAGCTAGAGAGGATACATAAATGCGCATTGTCACACAGACAGATACACACACCACACACATAGACGTTAGGTTAAAAATTGTGCATTCGTGTTCTAGTTTATCCAAATCTTATTACGCGGATTATTCTAAATTACGTGAATCCCAAACATAAACGATAGAATAAGTGGATTACGCTAGATTACGTAAATTCCAAACGTAAACGATAGAATACGCGGCTAGGACGGGTTCTACCCGACTCTGCCCAAACTATCCCCGTGTTCATACAGAGTACGGGCATGTTAAATATGTGGGTCTGTAAGTTTTTCCGAGTGGTTGTTGGTAGGGAAGGAGGGTACGGTTCCTTTAGATTTCGTTCCCCTCTGCGTTCCGGTCTAAATTGAGTGTCACTGTGCTGGCCGTACCTTACACTTTCGAGTAGAGTTGACGGTCTAGGTCAAAAGGAAGAAAATTCAATTGCGTATAGCCGGTACATGTATGTTGTTTGTATGGCCTCACCCACATTTCTCTGCTCTCATTTTCAGTTTTCGGTGTTTTTACGGAGGAACTGAATTAGTGTTTATTTGCATGTAATAAGAAATACGGGGATTAAATGATTTTATTCCGCATAAATATATACGTTAATGCTAAAATGAGTAAGTAAAAATAAGTAAATAGCAAAAATTTTTCGGTGTGGATTTTTTATATTGGCACTATTTCTGCCGTTTCAATTCAAAATTTCATTTTATTTTATTCATGAATTGACAAGTCATAAATAAATTTTAGTCTTCAACCATTCTGACGACTCTTTGATATGTCCTAACTGGATAATATATGTTAGTATAACCCCACAACGTATAATAGTACAAAAATTAAAACAGAACTGTATTTGATCACGATCAATATCATCCAGTAATATTTTTATATTATATATTAAATAAAAAATGATTTCATTATATTCATGGATGTTGAATTTCTGGAAATGTATGTCTAGAAAGCTGCACAATAAAGCTCGCAGTTAATTGAGATTGACAGAATTAATGTACATTGATCATCATAGCTGGAATACTTTGGCTACGCATGAGGAAACGCTTTTCGCGGCATGTTAGTCCACGGTTGCTTAAAATTGCACCAACGCTAATTCAGAGCAACTGACCACTACTTCGTTATTTTGCAATCATTAAATATTATATGTCTATATTTTTTTAGGGTTTTTCAGTTGCCTTGTGGGCCGCATCTGGTTGTGAAATAATTGTGCAATCCGTAAAGGCAACACGCTTATAAATAAAACAATCTGAATCCTTTACAATTTAACACCTTAAATTTAATAACCTTTAAGCTTGATTTTTAACACGGGCAAGTTGGCATACTTTAATTGTAATTCAATCTGCTTTGTATTAGTAAAGATATTGTTAGGGCTGTTTAGAAAGTTAAACAGCTTGATGTTGACACGGATTTTGCTAAGGCTTTCGATAGAATCGATTTCGGAATTCTGATGCGGAAGCTTCATGGGTTCAAGGTCTTTGGATTTGTGGGACGCCGCTGATCTCCGATGCTGGAGATATCTTCGAACTCGGAAACTTTAGATTGCTGATCTCGCGCTGTGTCATCAGGTCCAAAATAATTCTCCGAGTTCGAGGGAATAACCGACGAGGTCTTTCTTAGCAGTGAGTGACGCAATGCTGCTCCCACAGATATATTAGATTGACTTCTTCTCTCACTAACAAAGAGCCTTCATTTCTTTTCAGCTTTTCCTTTTCTAAATTCATTTTTCCTAATTTGTTTGCTTTTTCTTTGGGTTCTTATTAAATGTTTTCGTACTAAAAAATTTAATTAACGATATTGGAGTCTGGATAGTTTTATTACTATATGTCTATGTGTATCGTCTATGTTTTCTTTTGTGTATTGTCTTTGCCTATGTGTATTTTCTTTGAATATCGTGCATGTATTTATTTCTTTGTGTTCTTCCTGGCTACCCGTTGGGATTTCTCAATACATTTTGGGTGAGTTGGACGGCCTGGGTAATAAAAATGGACCCATTCCACCAGCTCTCGTTAAACTTTGACCCACTTTTGTTGTTTTGGAACTTTTGTGGCCGCGCAATTGGAGGGCATTGAGAGGAGGAAGAGACAGTTAAGAGATGGCGATATGAGAGGAGAGAAGGGGACTGAGGTAGATTTGAGTACCTCATTTGTTGCTTTGTGATCTTCGCGCCAACTGCTTATACACAGAACCTGAAAAATAACTTATTTATACAAAAACTTGTTGTAATATTCAGGGACTGCTAGTGAACAAAGCCCGCCAGTAGTATGTCAGTCTCCGTAAACGATCTCAAGATTGTGGTAGTGGTGAAGCGTAATAAAATAATTTTGTATAAGAGAAACACGGGGACAAGAAAAATTCGCAAATAACGTTTCATGCTATATATATATTAACCAGATTCTAAATGGACTAAAATATGCAGTAAATTTCCGATAATCCGACCTGTTCCGGAATTCATCAGTGCCGGATTGCCAAATTTGCAGTATTATCGGATGTCGAAATAAAATGGGGAAAAAAAAGGGGAAACTTAATTTAAAACAAAATAATGGACAATAAATGTGATATTTTTTGTCGAAAGCGTTACATAGACTAAATTACACTGCACAGTTCGTAAAAAACATTTAAATTTCATTAAAAATTTAAAGGTAATCTTCAATGATTATAAATCTTCATACAAAAGCATTTAGTCTACGTATTGTGGCAATTAATTGAGAAATGCAGTTTTTTTTTATAAAATTCAGTTTTATTCAAGTTTTCTATGGATACATTTACAACTAATAAGTGATATGACCTCCCCGAGACTTTATAACATCACAGACACGTTTCGGCATGAAATGTACTAGACTAGCACATGTAGTTTTAATTTCAACGTCTCTGAACCATATGTTAATAACGGCCGAAATTAGTTTGTCCATCGTCGTACAGTCAAATTTGTGAAGCCGTTTTTTGACAATAGCCCACAAATTTTCTATGGGATTCATGTCTGGTGAATTCCCGGGCCAATCCAGTACAGTAATATTTTTTTTGAGCAGAAATTTTTGATTTGCTTCGAAGTGTGACATGGCGCGCTGTCTTGTTGGAAAACGCAATCTCCGTTCGGCCACAGTTTAGCCATGGTTGGAAGCACTTTTCGGGTCAATATGACTTCGTAACTGGCACTGTTCATCATTCCCTCTACGGGAACAAGAGATTCTGTCCCCAAAACGCTGAAACAACCCCAAAACATCTTTTTGGGCGGATGCTTGGGTGCTTGATTGATGTGGTGTTGATTGAGAGGTTCTCCTTGGCTCCTTCTCACGAACATAGATCTAAATCCCTGAACCACAAAAGGTGTTTCGTCAGAAAAGAGAACTTTCTCCCAGTCCTTCTCAGTCCATGTTTTGTATTTCCGTGCCCATTCCAACCTTTTTTCTTCATGCGAAGCGTCAGAAGCTGCTTCTTGTACGGTCGACGTGCTCTCCGTCCGCGTTCTAACAGCCTGTATCGCACTGTTGAAGGTGCAATATCAACACCAGGTGCCACCATGGACTTAGACCGGTCAAAACTGGTTAATCGAGGATTTTTAACACTCATTCGATGTAAAGTTTCGTCGTCGCGAGTCGAAGTTGATCTTTTTCGGCCGCATCTTCCAGAGCGGTTGGTTCCAGCATTTCCTGTTTCCTGAAACCGCTTCCAGATCCACCCGACACTTGCTGTACTCACTCCACATATTTTACCTATTTTCTCGAACGTCTTAGAAGTGTGTTCTCTAAGCGCAATCACTTTAGCACGTGTTTCCGCGCTGATATCCATGACGCTAATGAGCCCCGCAACAGAGAAACTACCACTGCGGAACACCTGCCACCTGGCGGAGGAATTTAAACACCTGCTACTTACCAGGTGCATACGAACACCTGCTACTTTGATAATAATTGCAATTTGAACTCTGAGCTAATTTAGAATGCTTCTTCCTAAGCTTACGTGTGATAAAATGAAAAAAATGATATTTCTCAATTAATTGCCACAATACTGTATTACTAGCAGAATGCCCGTTGAAAATCAACGGTCACGCAATAAGCAACCCCTGAATAATATATATTTTTGAATAATTCGCATTCCACATTAATTCGGCAAATCGAATATTTTGGTGTGCATGAATATTGGAAAACATAAATTGGGGACTTCTTCCTTTCGAACACTCTACCCGTACACTAAATTAAAGTATCCATCTCATCCCGAACCATGCTATTTTATCAGTTCCCCTTCCTAACGTTTTCTGTGAAACACACCCAAAAATTAATATTTTTGAAAAATTGTTTTCGTTGGGTGTTTTATCAGATGATTGTTCCGTATACCAAATATCAAGCCTCTATCACATTTAAAAAGAAGCGTGCCTCATTTATTCAGAAAATCGAATATATGGGTGTGCGGCATCCCTTAAAGTAGCAAATATTGGAAAGTCAAACTTCACACATTCTTCCTTTCAAAACTAACAACTCGTACACCGAATTTGAAGTCTCTATCCTATCGCGAAACATGTTTTTCTATCACTTCACCCTTCGAATGTTTTTCTGTGTAGCAGCCCCTTAAATGAGCATTTTTGAAAAATCGTATTTATCTTTTATTTATTTATTTATTTTTATTTTTATTTTCTTTTGTCAAATGATTAGCCCATATACTAAATTTCAATCCTCTATCACATTGTAAAGGAGGCGTTTTCATTTGTTCGACGTATCGAATAATTTAGTGAGGGGCACCTCCTATAGAAGCAAATGTTGGAAAACTCAAATTGCACACTTTCTTCCTTTCCAACTATTTACCCGTACACCAAATTTGAAGTCTCTATCTCATCACTAAGCATGCTTTTTCTATCATTTCAGCTTTCGAATGGCTTTGTGTTGTTGTTGAAACCCAGACCGTCCGACCTACCAGAAAGGTGTAAGGTAACTGTTTGGACGGTCGGGAAGTGCCACCCAATTTAGACCGGATCCCAGTGGGGGAGGCATCCACAGGGACCGTACCCTCCTTCCCCTACCACCAACCTCTCGAAAGGACTTTCGGACCCACATGTTTAACGTGATCGTACTCCGCATGAACACGGCGGCAGTTTTGGCAGTGGCTGGAATCGAACCCAGGCCTACCGAGTGCAACTCCAGCGCGCTAACCAATGGGCTACCGCGCCCCTGAATGGTTTTGTGTGGAGTAACCCCCCCCCCCCCCCCCGAAAAATGCATTTTTGAAAAATTCCACTCATATTGGGTTTTCTGTCAAATGAATCGCCCATATACCAAATTTCAAGCCTAGCCTTTATTACGTTTTAAAAGATGTGCTTGTCCTTTATTCCGAAAATAGAAAATTTTTGCGTGCGCCACATGTTCCTTCTAAACTATCTACCCGTACACCAAATTTGAAATCTCTATCTCATCCCGAAACATTTTTTTTTTTTCAATTCACCTTTCGATCGTTTTTCTCTGGAGCCAATCAATGAACATTTTGGAAAAGCTATATTCGTCTTGGGCGAGTGTGCATGCGTGAGCGCGCGTGTGTGTCAGTGAGTCTGTGGAGACAATATCGCACGAACAAATGAAGCGATTCGAAGGAAATTTGGAATAAAATTACAATTATGGAAAACCGGAAGTCTGCTGTTTTTAAACGCAATCGAATATTCAGAACACCTCCAAATTTTAAAGTGAAATTTTGAAAAAATTCAGCAATATATCATAGCCTCCAATAAAGTTCAGTAAATAATTATGGCTTATACAATTTTTCATTAGAAATCGGCTAACGCCAGCTTTAGATTGCTAGCATGAATAGTTTCTGAGATATTGCACATATTTCAAATAAATTTATCATAAAAAATAACATAATATTTTGTAAAAAGTATTGGCTATTGTGAAATATTTTCACTTTTCACACGTAACATTAGAATTTTGTTATCAACAATCTGGTGAATCTAGCTCGTTCCATTCATGAGAGAAGATACTTTAGGCAACTGTTTTGTATTTGGACGTCAATAGTTGTTTATCTACTATAAACTTATTTCTCCTTTCATAACGCTTGTCGAAATTTTAGAGGCTAATTTTACGGAATACCTTAAACTTAGGGAGGTTTTTGGTACCTTTATTTATTTTTACTTTCCGTGGAATACATGGTAATGTATAGGGAAAGTATTGGAATCATGCCGAAAATCGCAACTCGAATTTTCGCCGGAGCTACACTTTTCGAGACCTCTAGAATACGTAAAAACTATTTTTAGCGTGACGTCTGTGTGTGTGTCTGTCTGTGTGTCTGTCTGTTCAATGTATGTATCCACTCTAACTCAAAAACAAATGGACCGATTTTCATAAACTTTGGTACGTAAGTCACTTATGGGTCACCCTAGTGCTGATTAGATTTTGATATGATTCGAAAAGAAGTACCAGCACTTATTTTGTGGCCCGCAGAAATTGTATATATCCACTCTAACTCAACGAATCCACTAAATTTAAAAAAAAAATTGGTAGATAAGTCACTTTGTGGGTGACCCTGGTTCTGATTAGATTTTGATACGATTCGGGGTAAATGAACCTGACTTTATTGCGAAATGGCCCGCAAAAATTGTATGTATCCACTTTAGCTGACAAACTAATTGAGCAAATTACACTAAATTTGGTAGATAAGTCGCTCGTGGGATACTTGCGATGCTGGTTATATTTTGATACGATTCGGAAAAAGGAATCTGCCTTTTTTTGGCGAAATAATCAGCAAATCTAATATATTCGTTCGAAAATAGAATGCTACATGTGCAAGATAATGAAACTCTGAAATAAATGACTAAAATTGATGAAAGATATTAATTAAATACTTGTTCTACATGTAAAATATGACAACTAAGCGAGTAAATCTAACCCCATGACTGTAGGATAAACCGTTCTCGAGATATTGTGATTTTTGGAATTTTAAGGACATGAAGTATTTAAAGTGAATTTAGTTGCCAAACGAAACGAAGATGCAATAAAAAAACGAATTGGATATAACATCAGAAAGTTATCCATATTATTTTCTGCAATTAAACTCAATTTAATGCATAATGAAATAAAAAATTACAAAATTAATTTAAACCTGCAGGAAAACCTGCATATGCTTTTCACATCAGATTTTCTTTATTAAAACAGTTATATGAGCTTTGCATTTTGAATCTTTATGAGATGATTCATCCTTTTTATGGCTAGAATGTTGGCATATCCATCTTTGGCTGAAGGTATATGGTACAATTCACAGTGGATTTTGAATAAATATAGGCATATATATATATATATATATATATGTGTGAAAATTAAAATTAATTTTACAAATAGAAAAAGAAAAAACTTTCAAACCCTCCGTCCCCTGTTTGGCAGAATATGTTTTACCAGGTACATGCTATATTTTCTGCCATCCAATGTCCTATTTCATGTATTTATTCTATTATAGTGCTATACGCAAAAACCCGAATGCAGCTTAACCAAATTAACTTTTATTTTGCGCTATAACTTGACAATCAGAAATATAGCTACTAGTATCCGCTAAGCAGTACAGTTTGCATTTGAAATGATTATAAACTGTGAAACTCAATACATCTTGAATCAAGAGTATTAATTTCCTCTAAATGACAGGAATTATCGAATAAATTGCAATTTATTTTCTAAAATATCGAATATTCATCAATGTGGCGTCATTTTTATTAATTTGGTATCACTTTTGCCAGTTTAGCAGCATTTTAAATATGCCAATTTTTCAATATTTTTTTAATTTATCGACAAGCATTACAGACAGACAGACAGACAAACAAATAAATTACTTTTGACGAATTGCTGGATGTCAAAATAAAACACTGCAAAAAGTGTCTTCTCTCATGAATGAAACGAGCTAGGTCTACCAAAATTATGCTACTACATTTGTCACATGATATTGCATATGGAAAGGAGCGTATTTTACGTCCATATTCATTGTTTTTGTTTTATATATTTTTAAAATTTATTTGAAAAACGTGCAAAATGTGAAGAATGGCTCATGCTAGTATTCCAAAATTTGTGTTATTCGTTTTTAATGAAAAAATTTAATAAGAATTGATATTTTATGTAATATTATTAAAGGTTCTGATTTTTTATGAGTTTTTCAAAATTTCATTCGAAAATTTGGAGTCGATTTCCGAATATTCGATTACTTTTTAAAATTAATAAGCTTCCAGTAATCACTGATGGTAATAGTTATAAAAAATTTCGTTCGAAACGTTCGTTAGATATCGCATCCACTGACTGAAGGACATGCACTCTAACATACATGCATACAGACACACACACACATATACACACTAATATGCATATACACATTAATATACATACAATATACATTAATATATACACACACATACATCACTTCAAAAACGTTCGATTCAAGTTCAAGTATACTTGAAACGAGCTCTACCGTCATCGAACACAACATCGAATTCGAGTTTTCGCCCCAGTCTCAATGCATTCCCTATACATTATACCAGTGTTTTTAAAACTTTATTAGTGGCGAAACCCTTTTGAAATGTAGTGTGATGGTGGAATCCCCAAAATAAGAAAAAGTCCTTTGGTGTCCAAATAATGCATCAAAAATTTACTCGTTTTTAAATTTTTAAAATGTTTAAGAAAATTTACATGAAACTATCACGTCGCAGAACCCAAAGGGTTCCGTAGAACACATCTCGAAAAACGCTGCATTATACTATGTGTGTCAAGAAAGTAACAATTATATATTGCTCCCACCAACCCAAAAATGTCAAGCAAATTTCCTTAAAATGTTACAAATTTTGCGAATTTAAAATGACAAATACAGGGTGCGGCAGAAAGAACGTTCTGATTTGGCAGAAGCGTTGCTTCACTCATAGTAGAAGTACAGCAGTGGGCATGGTCTCTTTTGACTTGTTTGCGCATGCCATTTTTTGTTACCGTCATGGTTTGGAGCGGAGAGCATCGTGCTTTTTTTGCTGAAGAGTTTGTTACGAATGGTGAATCTGTGATAACGACGCAACTGGGCTTCCGAATACGCTTTCAGCTCGGACGTCATGATCCGGAAGATGTATGGTTTCAGCAAGATGGAGCCACGTCGCATACCTCAAGAAGTTCACTTGGAATTCTCAGAAACATGTTTCCGGGCCACCTTAGCTCTTTACGGGCTGATATAGGATGACCACCGCGTTCGCCGGATTTGGCCCCATGTGATTTTTTTCTGTGGGGGATATCTCAAATCAAAAGTGTACCAACACCGACCAACAAATTTGCAAGCACTCAAGGCAGCAATTACGCAAGAAATCACGGCGATTCCGCGGGACATGGTCGGCAGATTACTGCAAAATTTCCGAAACAGACTTCAAAACTGCATCGACATTGACGGTCGCCATTTAACTGATGCACTCTTCAAAACTTAATGGATAACAATGGCATACTGTGTACTTCTCAAGTATAAAAGATTTCTTTCTCTATCTTGCTTTGTATTTTTTTATTGACGCTCCAAATCGGTATTTCCTCCTTTCAAATAATCTTCAAATTTTGATACGTATTCTTGTACTATATAAGAATTGAATAATAATATACGGATTCTACACATATATTTACTACAAAATCTCTCATTTATTCGTTTTATTCAAATAATAAATTATACATATGTGTGTTGAGCATTTCTATAACTAATTTCAAACAATCTGTATGCAGTACACTGAGTTCTTAAATACGTCTATTTTAATGGTATCGTTGGATCAGAAGGTTGCGTGTTCAAAACACGTCCAGGTCACCACTGGGGCGATTGGCCGTCGCCGGGCCCCAAACCAGGGACCCTGTGCTTACACGACCGACATTATAATCACTGAGCAAAAGCTAGCTCCTCCTCTGTTCTTATAATTCGGGTACAGGCTCCAAGCATCTTTTTGATCAGATGTCTTTGCTGCCGCACGCTAAAACTACAAAATATATAAGAAATGATTTCTGTGGAAATGCAATATGGAGTGCGAAATGAATTAAACATAGTCAGATTGTTATTTGATTTATTAATAATCCAACCAGTATTTGAAGTACTACTGTATACTTCGACAAGTTTCCTGTCATCTTCTCTATTTGTAATAGAAGCTCGCAAAATCACGCATTCATTCTTTGATTTGTTGCAATCTACCTTGACTGTAAAATATTTCTGAAATTGAGGTAAATAATCTGATACAAATGTTATCGAATGGCATTATGATACGCAATCTGATATGCAATCAAATTATCGGCCTTGATGAACAATATCCTTCATTAAAACAATTCCTCTTTCCCTCCAGTTGCAGGTTTTGCCAGAATAAGCCAAAACTGGCGATAAACCGACGTTTGGCGTGTGATGTGAGACAAGAGTTCTGTGCTAGTTAACGTTTACCCAGTACACCAAATTTGAAGTCTTTATCTCATCGCGAAGAATTCTTTTTCTATCATTTCATCTCGTATGAATTATCGTATTAGTCATTAGCGTAGCAGCATGTTAGTTACTTTTGAAAATCGCAGGTTTGAGACATGAATTTAAATGGGATATTTTTTCGATTTGAACAATTAATAAATGGATATAAGAAGATTTCTTATAAATGAACTGTTTGATTTTTCTTTTAATTATACTAATTACGGACTGCGTACATCATTTAAATTTATTTTCGCAAACAGCTTTCAAGCCCATACATTGTGTTTAGCTAGTAAACTCATTTAGTCGATTGTTGAAACAGAATAAGAGTAGAACGAGTATACCTTCAAATACAATTTTTGCATATTCATTTAGTATCTACAAACGGAATCAGGATGTTTTATTTTTGAGATCTGCAAACTCAGATCTACGAATTTGGCGGAATATCGCAACTTTTCTTATTGCCAAATTCATTATCATTCCAAATTGACGGAAATGTCGCCAAATTAATAAAAACGATGCGAAATCAATGAAATTAATTTTGTTTTGTTAGAAGAGAGTACTGAAATAATATTTCGGTAGCATTTGTCTGTCAGTCCAACCATCCTGCTTAGTAACACATTTAGGGAATTTTTTAAATGGCGCCAAATTGATACAATATTTGTATATCAATAAAAATATCTTGAAATTGATAAAATTGATTAATTGTGTTTTGTTAAGGAATAGTATTGTGATAATATTTCGTCAATTTTTAGCCAAGTAGGACAGTCAATTCTACAGTCCTACTTGACGACAAATTTGGCGAATTTTTTTAATTGCCGAAAATGTCGCAAAATTGATAAAATGACTCTGAATTCATCAAAATGACACGGAATCGATGAAAATTTAATATTTTACATAATTAAGTACGATTACAACCTTTGTTGATTTCTAAGATTTAAAAAATAAATTTTTCAATTTGTTTACAAACTGGACCAGGATGCTTTATTTTTCAGATATTCCTGTGAAGATAATTTTGTATATCGAGCCCAGAGATTCTTATACATTCTTTAGAATAATTAAATTAAGTATTTTAATAGAATATTCTGAATAACAAAGTCTTTTTGAACACTATAGGAATTTACACATAATTGTGAATGTTAAGATTCTTTATATTATATTTTAAGTACGAAGAGCGGATATTCTGCAAGTTCTTTAATAATTCATTAAATTTAGTTTAATTGCACAAAATAACACTGAATTTGTACTTTTAATTCCTTTTCTGTTTTCATTTTTTCAAAGGCTGCGTAACAAAAATGCGAAAAAATTACAATATCTCGAGAACGGTTCGTCCTAGAGTAATGGAATTGGTCTTATTATTTTTTTGGTCAAAAATTATATACCAGGGTATCCTACAAGGCACCAGGGTATCCTACAAGGGACTTATCTACCAAAAATTTGTAAAATTTGGCCAATTAGTTTTTAGCTAGATTGGATACGTGAGATTTTTGCTGTCCATTTCGCAAAAAAAGCAGGTTCTTTTATCTCTAATCGTACCAAAATCCAATCAGCATCACGGTCACACACATGTGACTTACCTACAAAATTTTATGAAATTTAGTACATGAGTTCTTGAGTTAGAGTGGATATATACGTTGCGCGGACAAATACACAGAGACACACACAGACGTCACGCTAAAAGTAGTGTTTTCGTTTTTCTAGAGGTCCCAACACGTGTGGATCCTTCGAAATCACGAGTTGCGATTTTTGGCACGATTCTTATACTGTCCCTATATGTTACTATTAATTGCAGGGAAAGTAATAATGAATATTAATCTGTAAGAAAAATCACGTGCTGCCTACATGATATTTTTATTACTTTGGATGTAACAAATGTGAAATGCGATGAACATAAATTAATCCCATTGTCCCCAATCAGACGCACAAACAAACAAACAAACAAACACGCAGCAATAAAAAGGAGGATTTCCAGCACACTAAAATTGGCAATTTCTATATTATCGTCTGCGTTATTGTTGCGCTAGCCTCCCGCAGACTTCATCTGCATACAATGAGGGCATTAAAGAGTCTGCATGATGTGGACAAAAATAAATGTCACCGATTTATTACTGTCGGGTATTCTACCCTCATCAAGATGAAGACTTTGTCGTCTAGTATATTCACCGCGTGTGCGAATGCCAATTCCGTTAAGGATAAATAAATAATAATTTCGTATAAATTCAATGACATGTGTTTCTTTGGATGTAAAGAAGACTTTATCAATGACGTATTCTAAAGTGAGGTGGTACTTCCATGTATTATTTTGGGAAGAATTTTTTGCCTGTGACACATGAATTTCAATTTGATGGGATGGGATCTCCGTTTTTAAATCTGAATTTCAAGTTTATATCAATCTCAAGAGTCTCAGTTAGAGGTCTTCACGAGCTGGGGCCTGCCCCATGGGCGTAAGCCCGACCTGACCAACGGACCGGACCACGTTTTATTAAGGTAGGGTCGGGTTGGGTCGGTTCAGACGAGGTCAAAATAACTATAAAAGTCAAAAATTTATCAAAATTGAAACTGAAAAATTTGAAATTAAGTATGAAATAAAAATCTGAATTGCCGGATGAAAAAATTCCTGTCTCTTGTTATGTAATAAAAGTTTGTTCTGTGCAAAGAACAAATACAAATGGGTAAATTAGAATCGGCTGCAGTAAAATAATAATTTCAGATTTGAAATTGAAGATTTTCTTATTCGATGGCATTCTGTTGTGAAAATAAGTCAATGTTCCTCCAAAATTTCTACTGATTTGAATCATTTTACTTTCCGGACCAGTACAAAAAAAAATAAGCTGTTTGTAATACATTGTCACATTCTCTTTATTTCTTCCGTACTTCATTAAATTTAGTTTAATTGCACAAAATAACACCCGTAATTATTTAAAATAACATTGAATTTGCACCTTTAATTAAATTTTTTGTTTTCATTTGGCAACTGGACTTATTTTCAAAGGTGGCGTAGCGAAAATGCGAAAAAACTAAAGTATCTCGAGAACGGTTTAGACCTAGACTAATATCTAGACCTAGGTTGGACTAATTATTTTCATCGTCAAAATTACACATAAAGCAAGCGCTTAATTGATATATTTGAGCACACGTAGTCTTTTATTTCTGATTTAGACGATTTTTGTCAGCCATTTCTCAGGAAAAGACATGTTTTTTTTTCTAGTCGTACCAAAATTTAATCAGCACGAGGGTCACCCGTAAGTGATTTATCCACAAATTTTGTGAAATATTGTATTAGTTTTTCCGCTACAGTGAATACAGGCAATTTTTGAGGCAATTCGCGACAAAGAGGCGGATTCTTTTATCCTGAATTGTACCAAAATCTAATCAGCACCAGAGTCATCCACAAGGGACTCACCAACCGAATTTTAAGAAATTCAGTCAATTAGTTTTCAGTTTGAATGGATACACACACATACACACACACTCACTCATATGTTGAGATGTTCGGGGCATGATTCCAATACTTTATACATTACCATGTATTGCAGTGAAAGTAAAAATATTAAGCGGAACACATACCACTAAAACCTACTAAGTGGAAATCCTATTAATTAGATGCTTACCAGCATCAAAATTTGAACCCACATCAGTTATCATCTATGCTCAATTTATAGTCAATTAAAAAAAAAGAAAAAATATAGATTTTTCAAGCAAAATTTTTAAACCGAAGTGGAAAAGAGCTTGAAGGTGAAATCCATATAATCCTCTACCATTCTGGAATTTGATACTGAATCCATACCAGTCATGATCTAAGCTCTATCTATAGAGGAACCTGGGGGATAGATGTTTCAAAGAAAGTTTTTGAATCGAAAGTCGGAAAATAACTGGGAGAGGAAATCCTTAATGAACTCCCTCACCCTTCAAAACTGGATGTGAATCCATATCGGTTGTTCACCTAATCTCTATCGATAACTGATCGTGGACAATAGATGTTGCAAGAGAAATATAAGTTTTTGAATCGATGTGACATTTCCAGAACCGAAAATGAAAACCCTTAGTGAGATCTCCAAGCCCCTTTGAAATTGAATGCTGGATCCATATCAGCCATTAACTGGGCACTAGGTACAATCAAACCTGAGAAAAATATATTTCATAAAACATTTGAATCGTTAGCGGAAATCGCTGTTGAAACTTTATACTTTCGCCAGAATTTGATGCTGAATCCATATCAGTTACCATCTAGGTTCTACTTATGTCCAATCTTGAAAATAGATGTTTCCAGGAAAATTAAAATTTTTGATCCGGAAAACCCCACTTCCTTCTAAATTACATGATAAATTCCTATCAATCAGCTTCTATAAGCTCTATGTATAGTTCGTCCTAAGAAACAGTTTCTTAGAATTTCTTAGAAAAAGAGGTTATTTCTAGATCTTACTAAAAATCAACTTTTTTTACTGTAATCGATTAAAAATAGCATATAAAATTTCATGTAATTGGCCTGTTCCAGATATACCGTGCTCCGTGTGATAAAATAACGTTTGATTCACTACTTTTCCTGAAGTTAGAGGCGATGTCGCCTGTACCTAGCATATATCTTGTTTGATTGCTGTAAACTTTTTACACTAGCACATGCTTTTTACATTGGCATTGATTTTTACTTTCCTTATATACATAATGTATAAGGAAAGTATTGTGACGGGGTCGAAAATTCGAAATCGAGTTTTCGACGGGAGAGCACGTTTCAAGCATCCATGATCACGAATCAAACATTTTTGAAGTGATGTCTGTGTGTGTGCGTGTGTGTGTGTCAGTGGGTCTGTGGAGACGATAACTGACGAACGAATGGGCCGATTCGAACCAAATTTGATACAAAAATCACAATCTGTAAACACTGGAAGCCTATTGTTTTTATACGTAATCGAATGTTCAGAACCTCCCTAAATTTTCGAATGAAATTTTGAAAAAATCTCAAAAAATCAAAACCACTAATAAAGTTACGCAAATAGGCATTTCTTATGTAATTTTTCATTAGAAAACGATTGGCATAAATTTTAGAACGCTAACATGAACCGTTCTGGAGATATTGCACATTTTTCAAAAAAATTATTAAAAAGTCATATAAAATGAAAAGAAAATATTTCGGATTGAGAAACGTGTTCACTCTTCATATGTAATACCTTGCGATAAATTAGGTGACATCATTCGTGTGGATCTAGCTCGTTCCATTCATGAAATAAGATACTTTGAGTAATACTTTTGTATTTGAACGCCAATGGTCACTTATCTGCTGTAAGAACAACTTATTTCTTCGTCCATAACGCTTGGCGAGATTTTGGCGACGAATTTGGCGGAATGTCGCCAACTTGGCGACTTTTTGAAATGTTGCCAAATTAACGAAAATATCGCTAAATGGATAAAAATGACTCTAAATCAATGAAAATGACGACGAATTGTCGAAATTCAATATCATGGAAAGAATATTAGTATCTACAATAAGAAAAACCTATTTTTTTACTATAAAAGTAGTAAATTCATTACATTATATAGGGAAAGTCATGTGTTGCCCACATCAGATTTTTTACTTTAGCATAGACTATGAATATTTTATTCATATCACTTACATTCCAGTCAATAGAGCTAGATAATTCTGTGTTGAAGACCCAGACCGTCCGACTCATCCGAAGACTTGAGTAACCATTTGGACGGCCGGAGATCATTTTGTGTAGAAGACCCAGACCGTCCGACTCGTCCAGAGGACTAAGAGCAACTATTTGTACGGCCGGAGATCATTTTGTGTGAAAAAACTTAAGACAACCGGAGATCATTTTGTGTTGAAGACCCAGACCGTCCGACTCGTCTAGAGGACTAAGAGCAGCTTTTTGGACGGCCGGGTATGGAGATCATTTTGTGTGAAAAAAACTTAAGCAATACTTATACAACTTATATCGCTTGATTTGTTTACATTCTGTATGCTATAGTATGGCATTAAAATAAAGCTTTGATGTAGAATAATTCATTTAAAATAAAAAATATTATAACAGCGTTGGCACCGAATTTAAATATACAGATAATATGCAAAAAATGGTTTTATGACGGATACAACACTAAATATAAATTTAAACGATCTTTAAACATCTACGGTTCCAGCGAAAAAATGGGGGCCATATTTTATTTTGCAATGAGTCATGTGATCTCTTCATGTATCATGGGTGTAATTATTATTTTAATTTTTATTTATAAAACTATTCAACATGTTTTGCTGATTTTTTTTTTATTTTATGTGATAACTAGCAGCGATTAATCGGCGTTGCTTGGAATTTACCATGCAAAACTGTGATATAAATTACATCGGAACATATGGGGCCGTGATTCTTATACATTGTTTTTCACTGTGAAAGATGTAAATTCATTGCATTATGTAAGAAAAAAAATCATTGCATTATATAAGTCATAGCCGCATATGAAAGAATCTTTCTCATAAAATGCTGATAATTAAATAACCATTTTTAACACTTTACAACATAGTTGATAAGTGTTTATGACTTTGTTTATACTGGCTGTCTATCCATTAGTACGATAACTGCCGTAAAATTGACTTTATCAAAATGCAATTTTAGTATGTTGTTCAGATGGTCTGTGGAACCTATGGAAATATAAGTGAATGATATCAACCCATTAGTTTTGGATTCAACCCGGGTTGAAAAAATGAAATACATTGGACCCTATGGGACCTAATTTTTCAAACATTTCTTAAGCGAATTTAAATTTCACAAATTGCTTCGAAAGTTATAGAAAATATTCAAATTATCACATAAAATATATAATAAAAATGTTCAGCAAAATATATTCAGTAGTTTTTAAATAACAATTAAAATAATAATTAAACCCTTCATTTGAAGAGATTACGTGATCATTATATGAAGAGATCACGTGACCCACTTCAAAATAAGATATAACATCCATCTTGTGTCAAAAATGCTATTTTTAAAATTATTTTTAATTTATATTAATGTCGTATCCGTCCTAAAACCGCTTTATTTTTGCTTAATTTCTGTGCTTTTGTATTCTGAAACAGCACAATTACAATATATTTCAGTTTAAATGATCAATACCATCTATATTGCGTCAGAATTGTGATTTTTAAAGTTCTTTTTAATTTATATATAGTGTCGTATTCGTCCTAAAACCGCTTTATTTTTGCTTAATTTCTGTGCATCTGTATTTTGAAACAACACAATTACTACATATTTGAATTTAAATGATCATCAGACTTTAATTATTTCTACAACGAAACCTAATTTTACTTATGGAACATATAAACTGATTAGGCTGTAAAATGAGTTGTATAAGAAATGCTGAATTTCTTTAACGCAAAATTATTTTGCTCAGGAGTCTGCAATATAGATGATATGAATGAAGCATTCATTGATATTACATAGAGAAGCAGACGATATAATGGCAGACTTCTTCGATGAAATTCTACGAGTAGAGTTAAATTAATTTGACCTCCATGGTTTTAAGATTTTAAGTAGAATAAACTATTGTAGTACTGTGATGAATGAAATAAAAATGTGTGAATGAAATATTTACTGCTTTTACACAGAAAGCCAGGCGATTTATATTTCGATGGCGTCATTTGAATCAAGTTCGTTTTTTTCGATGAAGTTTTTAAATTTTCAAATATAATTAAATATTATTGTATTGTGATATATTAACGCTGAATGTATCGCATTTTAGAGATGCTTAAATAAAATTAAAGTTGAAAAGTGTTTCATAATCAATGCTTTATGCGTGATTGATATCTTTTGTGATTTCTGATTTCTTAATACTTTTCGTTGTTGAGTAAGCTTGTGAGGAATAAACCATGGTGATAGTTTCCATTTAAATTCATATTTCAAACCTATAATAATTATATATTTCATAATATATAATTATATATTTCATAATATTTCATAAACTTTTCGAAGCAATTTGTGAATTTTAACTTCGGTTAAAGAATTTTTGAAAAATTAAGTCCCATAGGGTTCAATTTATTTCATTTTTTCAACCCGGGTTAAATCAGAAACTTATTGGGTGATGTTATTCATATTCATTTCCATATGTTCCACAGATCGCTTCAACAACACTCTAAAATTTCATTTTCATAAAGTCATTTTTACAGCAGTTATCGTTCGAACGGACAGACAGACAGAATGACCAAATTCATAAACAATTTTCAACAATGTTGGAAATGTTAGAAAATACATTTTTATTTAAAATATCAGACTTGTTTAAAATCAATTAGGCAATTGATATAAGGTTATAATCTATTCCTAACATATTCCCATGCATCTGATATAGCAAATAACTGATCAATAGTCGAACTGTTTCTTCTAAAGCCATATTAATAATCTCTAATAATTTCTTCACTAAAAGACAAATATAATACTGTTCTGTTTATTTAATATCCGACCAATTTGCTGAACTTAACCGAAATATATTTAAAATGAAAATAATTGTAATCAAACAAATGACAAGGATATTCTAAAAATTTTGTAACCCACTCGATGATGGTTTTTCGTTAAACTTTGAATACGAAAACACAAAAAATAATTTAGCTAACATGCTATTACAGAATCTGTGCTTGCTATTATATTTTTAAGTGCCCTGCATGATAATACATTTCCGCCATTTTTATGCGGAATTTTTAGTTCGGAACTATTTTATAATGCATATTTTCTGAAGTCATGTCATGTTTTATGTTCAATTTTCATACAACCCTGATCGTTAAAAGTAAACTTCGGAAACTCCCCTCTGCACACATTTCTTATAAATATCTTTTACTTTTCCAGAGAATCCATATTCATAAATTTATCTCCTTTTTTTATATTTATTCATAAATAAATATAAAATAGAATATGACTGTTCGCGTGTATGCAATGTTTGCACAGTAAAATAATTCCTTGGAACTTTTTTACTGATAAAAGCAAATTCGGAGTTGCCAATCTTCTTTGAGGTAAAAATATTGAGTACTGAGGTCACGAAAATTCTTAACATGTTAACTGAAGCCCCTACATGTGATTGCAACTGGGATTATGACCGGCCAACGATACATTGATGAAGTTCTACTGCCTCATGTTCGCTTTTTCCGTGGTGCTGTCAGTGATAAATTTGTTTTCTTAGACGACAACGCACCATGTCATCGAACACTCGCTGTTCAAGATTGTTTAGTCAGCGAGGGTATTCAATGCCTCGTACGGCCAGCACGCTCTCCAGATCTGAACCCCATTGAAAGTGTTTGGGATGCTTCGCGGTGTGACAATATTTTCACATATTTTGATACATAACCCTGGGAAAAAAGGGAATGGTGTAAATATATTGAAATGTATACTATGTTTTGGTGATTTATGTTTATAGCTAGGCCTTTGCACAGACGGAATTGGGATTTTTTGGCGCCGTTGGGTTGTGTGCGCACTGACATGGATTGTAAATATTCAGAGATTTAATTGCAGCAAAATGTCAAAGTTGAGCTACAAATCTTTGAAAATTTATAGCCCTGTCAGGTGTGGCGCGCGTCGGTGTCCGGTATTTTGGACCACCCTGGTTTTGTATGCCCTCTGGTTCTTGTATTTTAGTGGAACGCATAAAAAATTAGCGTCGCTTCAAGACCAATGGTGTGAGGCATTTTTGGACCTCCTCTTTTTTATAGCGTTTGGGAACAGCGAATGAGAGTTGGGGGGACTTCCTCCCTGTTTTTGTCGTTCCCCTTGTTTGTAAAATTCTGAAAGTTTTAAGAAATGTAAAAATCGTCAGTTGCTTTTCTGAGCTCGAGTAGAGAGCACTCCAAGTGCGGGGCACTTGTATTTCGGTGTAGCCCGACCCGGCATGTATTTTTGATGCATCTCTGAGCCGGCATCCGCGATTCCTATCTCGGGCGGCAATGCTTTTGCCGAGGAGCCGACGTGGTGGGTCCGGTATAGAAGGCGACTCGTAGCCAAATCGAGCCGAGCCTAACTCAGAGCGAGGGCGCATTTTCTTCGGGCAGTTCGACCAGAAAATGGAAGAAGGTCGTCATGTGTTAATTGGTTGCAGTACGCACAGCTCTACCACCAAAACGGCGCAGTGTAGGACCTTTGCTCCTTTAGCTGCATTTAAGCCGTGGTTACGTAAATACTGTGTGCACGGAATGTTGCGGAGCATCAATCCAGGGCTCCTAAGCAGCAGTCAATCTCTACAAATAAAGTATCTGATCTCCACTCTTTAGGCAAGGACCTGTACGCATGCTCACTCAAGAGCCGCTGGGTCTAAGCCGCTTTAAGAGGAGGAGAAGGAAAATGAGCAGTATGCCCATCGTCATTTGTTTTTGTTAGTTGCAGTGCAACACAGCTCTACCACTAAAACGGCGCGGTGTAGGACCTTGCTCCTTTAGCTGCATTTAAGCCGTGGTAACTGTAACACTGCGTGTATGGAGTGATAGAGGAGCATCAATCCCGGGATCCTAAGCAGCAGACAAGCCTCTACGAAAACGATATATATTTGGCAAAACCTGTACGCATGCTCACTCAAGAGCCGCTGGGACAAGCCATCGTTTAAGAGGAGGAGAAGGAAAGTGGACAGTGTGCCCATCTCCAAAATAATACTTTTCAATAACTTATGACCTGATGATATGCAACCTAGTGTTCCCGGACTGGTAGTGTTTTCCACGAACCATCGGAATAAATGAACTAATAAACATTCAATTAATTGTGCCACCCTTTCCTACGTGCAGAGGTCAGCTACAGCACTCAGTGAGAGTCCTATGTATGAAGGTATGGAAATTATATATTGATTTTAAAATGTATACATGAATGTTTAAGTAACTGATGTAATCCAATAGTGTAAGGGCAAGGTTATGATAAATGGGAGTTTTAGCAAAATTGAATATACATATTGTGTTCTTAACAAAAAGTAATTAATTACAAATTTGGATTTTATAAATATGCAAATTCATGCAAAATAAATTGTACATCCCGAGGTCAAGTTTAGGTAATTTGGGAACTCTTTTGTAATTGTGTATTTTGTATATTAATGTTTAAATTTGAGATTTCATGTGTTCTATAAATAAATATTGTTATTTGGCCACAAAAAGGGAATGATTATTTTGATTGAGCAAACGCAATGTACTTAGGTCCAATCGGACCCCACTATACTTTAACGCGCTTGAGCCTGGTGGAACTATTTGGTGAGTATCTTTAATGTATTTATGTGTTTAAGTTTTATTATATTTATGTGTAAAATTCACCTCACCACATAGACCACCGATACGCGTACTTGGTGCCGTGTCGTTCGGAAACGAACCACGGGCTTTTGCTAGATAAATTGTTGTGTGGGAAGCTTAGCCAAAATTGCGGGCCAGTACTGAAGATACTGAAGTTGAGTTTTAAATATATACTGTTAGTGTGTAAAGGATAGACGGGGTGCACTTAAATAAATTATCAACGCAAGTAAAAAAAAAAAAAAAAAAAAAAATAGAAGTTAAGTAAAATAAATGCTGTATAAAAATATATACAGAGATAGGATGTACAAAGTATATGAATAACTGTGGCAAAGAGTGTGTTTTCGTCTTTGGAAATATTGTGCATAAAAAGTATATTATGTGTGTGCAAATTTTAAATCATGTTGTAAAAAGCGTAATGCTATAACTCTCTGTAATATTTTAAAATTACAAAATTTAGATCATCAAAAAAATAAGGATGAACTTAAGCTGATTCATTATGTACAGAATTTGGACTAGCAAGTTCAGTGATTAGTTAAGTAAAATAAAATAATATAAAAAGTAAAAAAATTAAAATTGTCTGCTAAATTAAGTGGAAAAATTAAAATAATATAGAGCAGAAATAAATAGTAAGTGTATGCAAATAAATGCAGCACAAGGTGTAGAGCCAGTGAATTTAAAAATAAAATTTGGAAAGGTTTTACAGTATGTGTAATATTATACAATAATGTTAAAATTAATTCAAATGATATTCTGCAAAATAATTTTTTTTTGAGTAGTCTACATACAATAAGTATTGAATATTTTAGAAGTTGTTCTGCAATAATTTGTTTTTACGATTCTACAATAAAATTAAAATTAATTGGAAGGTATTTTACAATATTTGTAGCAGTCTATAATAATTTGAAAATTAATTTAGATGGTATTATAAAATATTTTAGTTTCCTACAATATTTTTAAAAAAAAATTGGAAAGCATATTGAAATAATTTTGGTAGTATACAGTAAATGTAAAAATTAAGTGGAAGGTAGTCTACAAATAGATATTTTTTGGTTAATGTAAAGAAAATGAATATAATTATAATAATAGAAAATTTATGTAGATAGAGCAACTAGTTAAAATTAAGTAAAAAAATAAGATATACAGCACAAGTGTATTACAAATAGCATATTGCCGCAATATGTGCAAAACATAGGGCAGCAAAAAATATTGATTAGTATTGTATGTATTGTGTATTGTATATTATGTATTGTATATTGTGTAAACTGTAGTATTGAGGAAAAAAGTGTAGTATTTTAAGAATTAGTGTGAGGATAGGCATGATAGTTATCCAAAATGCACGGTAGTCAACAAAATCGCAAAATAAAATAAAACTTCGGAAAAATTTGTCTGGAGGAAGGCAAGTCCAGCGGATAGAAATATTTAAATTATTAAATTTATGCAACAACAACAACAAAAAAAAAACAAAAAACGGAACAATATGGAAGTATCAACGGTATCAGCAGCGTATAAATGAGTATCAACGCAGTACAACGCAAAAGTCTTAGCGCCAGCCATTTTATTAAAATTATCAGCGTTTCATTAAGTAGCAGTACAGCAAAATTAAAAAGTTCTAGATTTCCGTCCCATTTATGCAAGTAAACATATAAATAAATGAACGGACAATGATAAAAGATAAATAATTTATATGAAAATATAAGTAAAATAAATAAATTTAATCTTAGAAAATATAAGTAAAGTAAATAATTCAGTGGACGTAAAAATAGTAGATATCTGAAGTATAAATAATATGTAATACAATGATAATTTCAGGAAATTAAAATATTTGAGAACAAAATAAAACGGAGACTCGGAAAATTTTGAAGTGAAAGAAAATAGTAAAAAAAAAAAAAAAAAAAAATACGACCTGTTTTCAAAGCGGGGTGGCAGAGTCCTCAGGTGAAGAGCGTCCATTTGGACATCATATATGGCAGAAGGTATCGCTAGAAAATTTATATGAATCTGATAATATATAGCCAAAACAGATATACACAGATATAATGATATACATAAGAGTAGTGAATGGCAGTCGGCCAGTTGCAACTTCAAAAAAAAAAAAAAGGGGGGGGGGACTAACTTGCAAGTAAATTTTAAATAACAAAATAAAAAGAATCAGTAATCAAAATAACAAAATAAGTAAATAAAGTAAAAGACATATATGTATAGCACAATAACAACAAATAAATACTTCACCATATACAAACCGGGCGGCCTTGATGACAGGCATTTGAATTAGGGTATTCAGATCGTTGATATCGCTGCAAAATATTTTAAAATCATGACAACGGATGTTTTAAAAGGTTTACATTCAAAGGTATACAATCAAAATAAATAAATAAATAAAAAAAAAATTGGAAAGGAAATGTAAACAAGCTTTAAAAAATAAGAGCAGCTCCGCTTACAAAAAAAAAAAAAAAGCTGACGGCCGGCTGATCGAAAAAGCCAGTGCTTTACATACTCCAAAAAGGTCGGACGCTTTCGGTAAGAAAAACTGGTTCCGAGACAAAGTATGCAGGCGGAAATTCAAGGTCATTCTCTTCAACGCGGGGGAAGCTTAGCATATGTTCACAAATAGGCATGGAGCAAATACAGTAATACGAAGTGATGAACTCATAGTAAAAATGAATAAATATGTACAAGATTAGAGAATCACAGAGGAATAACAATATACAGATTTTAATATAAATATAAGTAAATGACAATAAAAGATAAATTAAGAATAAAAATATAAATAAATAAATAAAACATATAGCTGCGTTAGAAGCATGATTCATGGTAGTGAACCAATACAGGTATTTAAAACGCGGGTCGTTCAATTTAAATACTAAACATTAAAATTAAAAGGTGTCCTAGGTAAATCTATAGAGGTTATTCAAAAAAAAATTGGGTTAGCTCGTGAATACATGCAAAAAATGCGCCGAAATAAAACATAAAATAAACATTCAAATCACATGAAAATAGACGTAAAATTAGATTAAAAATAAATAATAATAACTTTGTGAAAGAGAGATCAGGGATTGTTGTTAGCACAGCATCAGTGAAACGAGTTTGGATTTCCCGCCAATGTAGCACGCAGGTCAGATGACAAAGAGAATGAATCTGACTTGTACAATTAGACAGCCAAATTTCATTTCCACATCAAATAACTCACGTGTGTGTAAAATACAGAGATAACATTGCTAAAGAACATGCCAAAGAAATAAAAACATGCAAAATTGCTTACCTGCTTGTAGGCTGGTGAAACATTGAGCGAACGGCCGCTCTCAAAATGACCAGCACATTTTCTATCGAATGCAGTGTGCGAAGAGAGAAAGGGTGGGCGACTGGATTTCCGGTTCTACTAGCACTTCGGGGGAACAACTAGTTCCGCCGTTGCCTGGCGACGAACATATGTTTTGAGATAAACAGTGAAGGAAAACGCCTGGACTGACAGTTGTTTTGTTGTGGTCGTATTGCGTTGTAAAGTAAAATGTGTAGAGTATAAAATTGTGAAATTATACAAATGTAGATCAGATAGTACTTGTTGTGTGTAAATGTATGATTCGAACTGTAAACAAAAAAAATTGTGAACTGTGAGAAAAAGTGAGGGAAAATCTGTAAACAAATAATGATGATGTAAAGTGTACTATATAATATTTTGTAAACCTAGCTTGACTTCTTTTCTGTTCAGGAGGGTGAGAATATGTGACAATATTTTCACATATTTTGATACATAACCCTGGGAAAAAAGGGAATGGTGTAAATATATTGAAATGTATACTATGTTTTGGTGATTTATGTTTATAGCTAGGCCTTTGCACAGACGGAATTGGGATTTTTTGGCGCCGTTGGGTTGTGTGCGCACTGACATGGATTGTAAATATTCAGAGATTTAATTGCAGCAAAATGTCAAAGTTGAGCTACAAATCTTTGAAAATTTATAGCCCTGTCAGGTGTGGCGCGCGTCGGTGTCCGGTATTTTGGACCACCCTGGTTTTGTATGCCCTCTGGTTCTTGTATTTTAGTGGAACGCATAAAAAATTAGCGTCGCTTCAAGACCAATGGTGTGAGGCATTTTTGGACCTCCTCTTTTTTATAGCGTTTGGGAACAGCGAATGAGAGTTGGGGGGACTTCCTCCCTGTTTTTGTCGTTCCCCTTGTTTGTAAAATTCTGAAAGTTTTAAGAAATGTAAAAATCGTCAGTTGCTTTTCTGAGCTCGAGTAGAGAGCACTCCAAGTGCGGGGCACTTGTATTTCGGTGTAGCCCGACCCGGCATGTATTTTTGATGCATCTCTGAGCCGGCATCCGCGATTCCTATCTCGGGCGGCAATGCTTTTGCCGAGGAGCCGACGTGGTGGGTCCGGTATAGAAGGCGACTCGTAGCCAAATCGAGCCGAGCCTAACTCAGAGCGAGGGCGCATTTTCTTCGGGCAGTTCGACCAGAAAATGGAAGAAGGTCGTCATGTGTTAATTGGTTGCAGTACGCACAGCTCTACCACCAAAACGGCGCAGTGTAGGACCTTTGCTCCTTTAGCTGCATTTAAGCCGTGGTTACGTAAATACTGTGTGCACGGAATGTTGCGGAGCATCAATCCAGGGCTCCTAAGCAGCAGTCAATCTCTACAAATAAAGTATCTGATCTCCACTCTTTAGGCAAGGACCTGTACGCATGCTCACTCAAGAGCCGCTGGGTCTAAGCCGCTTTAAGAGGAGGAGAAGGAAAATGAGCAGTATGCCCATCGTCATTTGTTTTTGTTAGTTGCAGTGCAACACAGCTCTACCACTAAAACGGCGCGGTGTAGGACCTTGCTCCTTTAGCTGCATTTAAGCCGTGGTAACTGTAACACTGCGTGTATGGAGTGATAGAGGAGCATCAATCCCGGGATCCTAAGCAGCAGACAAGCCTCTACGAAAACGATATATATTTGGCAAAACCTGTACGCATGCTCACTCAAGAGCCGCTGGGACAAGCCATCGTTTAAGAGGAGGAGAAGGAAAGTGGACAGTGTGCCCATCTCCAAAATAATACTTTTCAATAACTTATGACCTGATGATATGCAACCTAGTGTTCCCGGACTGGTAGTGTTTTCCACGAACCATCGGAATAAATGAACTAATAAACATTCAATTAATTGTGCCACCCTTTCCTACGTGCAGAGGTCAGCTACAGCACTCAGTGAGAGTCCTATGTATGAAGGTATGGAAATTATATATTGATTTTAAAATGTATACATGAATGTTTAAGTAACTGATGTAATCCAATAGTGTAAGGGCAAGGTTATGATAAATGGGAGTTTTAGCAAAATTGAATATACATATTGTGTTCTTAACAAAAAGTAATTAATTACAAATTTGGATTTTATAAATATGCAAATTCATGCAAAATAAATTGTACATCCCGAGGTCAAGTTTAGGTAATTTGGGAACTCTTTTGTAATTGTGTATTTTGTATATTAATGTTTAAATTTGAGATTTCATGTGTTCTATAAATAAATATTGTTATTTGGCCACAAAAAGGGAATGATTATTTTGATTGAGCAAACGCAATGTACTTAGGTCCAATCGGACCCCACTATACTTTAACGCGCTTGAGCCTGGTGGAACTATTTGGTGAGTATCTTTAATGTATTTATGTGTTTAAGTTTTATTATATTTATGTGTAAAATTCACCTCACCACACGCGGAGGTGACTTGCTGGTTAAAAATATCGTCCAACGAACAAGAATACCCTTATCAGTGCACTGACAGAGCAGTGGGATAACTTGCACCAACAGCTGCTGGATAATGCGCAAATCATGACACGAAGAACAGAACAGAACAGAACTAACAGAATGTTTTTCAGTGACTTAAGACTTACGTCACACTGTGACTTTGGGACGTCGCAGTACGTCTCGGCAATGTCATATTGAGGTCACAGCGAAGTCATTTTGGTCATTCTCATGGTCGTCTGTGACGTCGTATATTAACTTGTTTGTGACGTCACATTGTAATTGCAATTGTAATGTCTTTACATTGTTACTTGTTAATTAAATTGTGCAAACGTCACGGAATATAGTCACAATGAAGTTACAAAGTTACTAATACGTAACGTCGCATAGAAGTCACAAATATGTTGTCACATTGTGACCCAGGTGTCACGTGACTACAACGTCACTGTCACATATGTGACGAGTTTTGCTGTGAGGGTATGCGGAATGTTGCATCGCACTCCCCGGTGGACATATCCCGTACTGAAACCTTTCTCAAAGGTGCCTGTTGTCGTCCATATGCATTTTGCATTTCTCAGTACACAGCATCAAATGAACATTTTCTTTCTTTCAGATGTTTCAAAATCTTCTGTATTTTCCAGAACAATAAATGATCTTTATTCTAATGTCCTAACAGTGTGGCAACAATATTTTATCCTGCTGGTCCTCCACACCCGCTTAATGTTATGCTACATTGCAATTTGTGATCCGTCCTTAGCAATTGTCCAGAAGTGTATATATATATATATATATATATATATATATATATATATATATATATATATATATATATACAATTTAAATATTAATATTATAATGACCCAGTTACATCTATGTATGTGTCTGTCTGTTTGTCTAGAATACTTGGTGACATTTGGCGACCTTAACGACAAAATTGGCGCAGTATATCAAATGCTTCCATATTGATGAAAATATCGCGAAAATGACGAAAATGACGCAAAATTCATAAATTTTAAAATTAAAACATAAGTAGAATTTTGATTTTAAATTTTAGAAATGGATTTGAATTCAAATTTGTTAACAAAGGATTAGACTGTTAATTATGTTTCAATAAGAGTTATCTGTCTGCTCTTCTGTTTCATTTGGTAACAAATTTTGCGACCTTGTTGATAAATTTGACAACGAGTTTTGTAAAATGTCTCAAAAAAAATTGCCACATAGACGATAATGTTGCCAAACTGTCGAAAATTCAATAACTCAGAAAATCTAAACTATTAATTTAATCTATTTTTTTATATACCTCGTTGCTTTAAGAGAATTATTCATTTACTGTTCTTCATTCTAAGTAAAGTGAGTTTCACTGTTCGTAAGACATCTACATTTTGCCAGGGTGTTTAGGGTTTTATTAGTAATCACGTCAATTTTTGTATATCGCAATATAAAAATTGGGGAGGTGTAAAACACACGGAAAGTATATGTTTTACAAAATTCAATAAAATTCGTCTATTAATCGTATGGATTTCTTTCAAAAGAGAATTTCTGATGATGTTAATATGGAAACTATGAAAATATTTTAGGTCGAGGAATTGATTTGTGTGATTATCGGCTGAAATTATTGTAAATCGGTCTAAAACATAAAATAATTAAAGAACTAATTCGAAATTTAAAAAATATAGTGCCAAGGTGCACATATTCGGGTCCTAAAGTACATATGGGCAGAATTTCATGGCTGTATGACACTTAGATTTCCCACCACTGATCGTAAAGACACACAATCACATTTTCCTAAATTATATAAGCAATATTTTGTTAACCGAAACAAACCATGGTCCAATGTAATCTATATAAATGAAATTGAAAAGCCGTCTGTCTGTCTCATTATCACGGGAGAACGACTGAACCAAATTCAATGAAATTTGGTGGGTAGCCTTGAAATAGTTTCACTTAAAATTTAGTTCATGTTTCGAGTTTCTGAGACCAGGGGTTCTTGAACGTTGCCAAATTGATAGAAATGCCGCCAAATTGGTAAAAACTACTGTAAATCAAAGAAATTTATTTTGTTCTGTTAGAAGAGAGTACTGAAATGATGTTTCGGTACCATTTGTCTGTGAGTCCAACCCACCTACTTAGTAACAGATTTAACAAATTTTTAAAATATCGCCAAATTGATAAAAATGTTTGTAAATCTATAAACATATTTTGAAATTGATAAAAGTGCACTAAATAAATGAAATTAATTGTGTTTTGTTAGGGGATGGTATTGTGATAACGTTACGTCAATTTGTCGCCAAGTGGAGACTGTCAATTCTGCAGTCCAACTTGGCGATAAATTTGGCCATTTTTTGAAATGTCGCTAATTGACGAAAATGTCGTCAAATTGATGAAATGAAGTTAAACTCATCAAAATGAAACCGAATCAATGAAAATTCAATATTTTGCCTAAATAAGTATGATTTTCTAGATAATCTCTGTCACTTCGTCAGAATTAAAAATGTGTTTTCTAAATTTGTTTACAAACTGGATTAGTATGCTTTATTCTTCAGATCTGCCTGTGAGGATAATTTTGTATATCTAGCTCAGAGAATCTGATACACCTTTTAGAAGAATTAAATTATATATTTTGATAGAATATTTTGAATAAAAAACTCATTTAGAATACTATAGGAATTTACAAGTAATTGTGGATGTTAAAATTCTTTATATTATATTTTCCGTACAAAGAACTGGTATTCTGCTACTTGAGATATATAAACGACGTTCTATTACTTAAATATATATTGTGAGGTGACGAGACAATTTTAAGAGTGCTGTGCTGTAACTCTTTTGATTTACGACCGCTTCATGTACGGCGTACATCAATTGTTTAATTAACTAACGCGCGTAAATTCCGTGACTCAAATTCCATCTCTAATTAAACAATTGATACAATTGTACGTTCTCTTTTGCAAACTTAGCGTACTGTTCGCTGGACCTATACAAGCTCTCACATGATTGGCTGGTAGTGATAATAAAATTCACTCTCATTGGTTATATTAGTTACGGCTTGTACATTCTACAGGGGTTAGATTGGAGACATTTGAGTACGTTGAAACAACTGCGAATTTTTGTTCTAGCTATCTTGTGTCAGGAGTTTCACTTTTTGTAATTAATTGAGCTTATTGGTGAAAGTTTGAGAGAATAATGCATTTTCATGGATCTTTAAAGGAGTTTCGCGAAACATTATATCTGGATATGGTAACGAAAAATCTTGAACTAGATAGAAATTTTTAGAATTCAAGTGAACACTTTAAAATTCCATGAAATAGTACGTTAAATTACAGAAAATTTTAATTATAGATTACATGGCCTCTCAAAATATTGATCGCTGCACATTATATCATGAGGACAACGAAAATAGAAGCAATAATTAACCAGATGCCCATTTGGCCTCTTAGGGTATAATGAGACAAATTATTTGATAGAATCGAAGTATTAATCCTGTAATGACCGTAGTAAAATATATGTATAATATATTTCCAACTGTTTCTGAAAAAAAAATTTAAAAAAAATTTAAAACTGTGCTTTGATTGCAAAATAAAGCTTTGTAAACCAATAGCTTTGAGTTGCAAATTCACTTGTATAAAGATGCTAAAGTGATCCATGAAAAATTGGAAACTTGATATAAATTTACGTTGTGAAATTCGCATATCCGTAAATTCTGCAATATCTAGATTTTTTTTCATTATTCTTTTAGCCAAATAGGTGGTGGCAGGTAATATTTATTCGAAAGCAGTCATTTGGAATGAGTTTCGTTAAATTAAAAATGGATAGCATTATCATTTTGCCTATATCATTATATCTCAATATAATGCACTATATCATTATATTGGGAAAAATTAAAGATGAAGTATATTTAAGTAATGTACATATATCGATAATATTCTAAAACTAAATTATATATAGTAAATATTTTCTATCAGTTGTGAGTCTAGATGACGCCCCGCCCATCAGGGGTTGTTCTACACCAACGAACTCTTGTGTGCATACAAGTAATCATTCAACACAGAAGATAGAGGCGGCAACGCCAGGTGCTTCATCAACGACTACGAACTGTTAGTTGTGAGTCTAGGCTTTCAACTTCTGTACATCCAGAAAGCTGCGATAAGTAAATTTGTAGCTAATATGATCCATGAAAATGGAATGATATAAATTTTCGTTGTGAAATTCGCATTGGCGCAAATTTTGCATCATCTAAATTTTCTTTCTATTCTATTTATAGCTAGACAGAACTAATATTTAATATACCGGAGGTTAAAGTCATTGACTGGGGACTCCAAAAACAAGGACACATTGCTTACTTGGACGGAGTTTTGTTAAACTAAAGATGGATAGCATTATTATTTCGCCTATATCATTATATACAAATATAATGCACTATACCATTATATTGAGGAAAATTAAAGTTGTTATTAAAGATGAATTAAATATATTTGAGTAATGTCCATATATACCGATAATATTCTAAAAGTAAAGTATATATAATGAATAATTTCAATTATTTGCGGATTGTAGAATGTATTACATATCCAGAAAGCTGCGATAAGTAAATTTGTAGCTAATATGATCCATGAAAATGAAATGTTATAAATTTTCGTAATGAAATTCGTATTGGCGCAAATTTTGCAACATCTGAATTTTATTTCTATTCCATTTATAGCTAGACAGAGCTAATATTTAATCCAAGGCAGCCATTTATTTGGACGGCCTTTAGTTAAACCAAAAATGAATAGCATTATTATTTCGCTTTATATATAATCGTATTTCGAAAAATTAAAGGTAAAATATGTTTACGTAATGTCCAAATTGATAATGTTTTAGAAGTAAATTATATATAAAAAGTAATTTCAATCAATTACTGATGAAGGTGGAACTACATGTACTATATCCGGGAAGCTACGACAAATAAACTCGTAGGTAATTGAAATATATAATATATTTTCAGATAATGTTAGCAGGTTATGGGGTAATCTGGCGTGAAAATCCACTGTTTACAGTTGTGAGAAATTTTACCAAGGGTAATTTGACGCAAAAAGTGCTACTTCAGAAAAATCGTTAAATATTTTAAATAACTATAAAATGTACTTGGCGTTGGCAGGTGTATAACAGTGTTAAGCACTGCTTTAAATATATTCATTCAATTTTTAACACTTTACAACAAAGATGAAAAGTGTTTATGACTTTGTTCATTCTGTCTGTCTGTCAGCACGATAACTGCCGTAAAAATGACTTAATCAAAATGAAATTTTAGTATGTTGTTCAGGTGGTCTGTAGGACCTATGGGAATATAAATGAATAATATTACACAATTAGTTTTGGATTGAATCCGGGTTGAAAAAATGAAATAAATTGAGCCCTATGGGACAAAATTCTTCAAACATGTTTTAAGCGGATTTAAAATTCACAAATTGCTTCGAAAATTTTAGGTAATATTCAAATTGTTCCATAAAATATAAATAAAAAAAAATCAGCGAAATATATTCAGTAGTTTTTTAAATAAAAATTAAAATATTAATAACACCTCTTATATGAAGCGATCACAAGACCATGATATGAAAAAATCACGTGACTCACTTCAAAATGATATATGGCATCCATCTTGTCTCAAAATCGTGAGTTTTAAGTTCTTTTTAATTCATATTGAGTGTTGTATCCGTCCTAAAACTACTTTATTTTTGTTTAAATTCTGTGCATCTACATACTGAAACAACGCAATTCAAATATATTTGAGTTTAAATGCTCATCCAAATTTGATTATTTCTACAACGAAGCCTATTTTTCACCTATGTAAAATGTAAACAGCAAAATATGTAGAATCAGCTGTATTAGAATTGCTGTATTTCTTTAACATTTCTTTAATTTGGAGTCTCCGTAGCTGATATGAATGAAATATTCATTGATTTTATACAGAGAAGGACGATTTTTTTCGATGAAGTTTTACTCATAGAGTTTAATTACTTTTAGCCCCATGATCTTAATTTTTAAATAAAATAAATTATTATAGTATTGTGATGAATGACATACATGAATGGGAAATTATTTATGAATGAAATGCGGCTTTTATAGAAAGAGCCAGGAGTGTTATTTTTTCTATGACGTCATTTGAATGAATTTCAGTTGTTTTCGATGAAGTTTTCAAATATAATAAATTATCGTAGTATTATGATAATTCTAAAATTATTACCGAGGAATGTATCACATTTTAGAGATGTTTAAACCAGGCAATTTATATTTCAATGCCGTCATTTGAATTAAGTTCATTTTTTTCGATGAAGGTTTAAGTTTTCAAGTATAATACATTAATGTAGTATTGTGATAAGTTTTTAAGTATTACCGAGGAATGTATTGCATTTTAGACATGTTTAAATAAAATTGCATTGAAGTTGGAAAGTGTTTCATAATTAATGCTTTAAGCATGATTGATCTTTCTTGTTTCTTTCTCATATTATATAGTATAGAGAAAGTTTTGTTTTCACGAACATTTTTGATACCGAGATTTTATGCCATTATATATTTTAAGACATCCTGAACACGCTATGCCTATTTTTGGAGTAATATCCGTCTGTTTGCCTGTTTGTGATCGATTTCTCTTGTAGACTGTAGATGCCACAAATATTAGTGGATTTTCACGAAACTTAATATCCGGGTTTGTTATAAAAAAATCTAGGACTACATAGTATTTTTTTTTAAATGCGAACAAAAACTTTGAAATTTTTTAGCATGGTAGCATGGGAAGAAAATTGGCATAATTATACATTAAAGGGTTATTATGGTTCAATGATCACAAAACTTAAACAGTTGTAATCTTTGTTGTTTAAAATAGCCGCGATACAATTTTTGCGTTCATGGCGTCATTAGCCTCCCCCTCGACTGGGACAAGTTACCCTCTGTGCAGATGCATTGTCAAGCTTGATATCAATCAAGAGATTTTTTCAAACCCTTTAAAATGATGGATAGCATACTATTATTGAGAATACTTGAATTTACGGTAAATATTTTTGAAATTTTTTTGCAATATTGGGGGGGGGGGGGGAGATGATAAACTATTTAAAATTAGAATCTGGTATCAGAAAGTCGAGTTGGGCCATTTTCCAGTTATTTCAAAGGTGTTTAAGCGCCTTTATGGCAATCCCTAGTTTAAGAATAAGCACAATACATATGTGTGCGCCCTAAATAAGAGATTTTGAACCATTGGGCAGGAGAGGTTTGGCATAGTTCTGCAGTCTTTCATTGATTGGTATTTTAAATATAGTTTGATCGAATGTTATTTGAATTTATTTGATGAAGTTAGCTCATTTAGCTTCCAAAACCGACTGTTTTCCTTGAGCACTTGTTATATGTCTCTTAACTAGGCAGCTTTTTATTTCGAAGTGTTCGAAGTTCGAATTCATAACTATCGTATCCTTGACTGTCTTCGCAGACACTCATGGTGTTCATACTGTCAGCCATGCCGATCGTAGACAGCCATGCAAAATAAATCTTGGCGACATTTTAAGCAACCTACCGGACCCTATTCCGGACTGCAGTAGTACAGTGGTTAGAGAACAGGGATTGCACTTGGAGGATCCGAGATCGATTCCTGCTCAACCTGTCCCCCTATCTACGCGGTGTACGGGTACGTCAAATATGTGATTCTGAAAGTTTTTCCAAGAGAATAGTGGTAGGGGAAGAAGCAATACGGTCCCTGTAGATATTGGCCCCACTGGGTTCCGGTTTTAATTGGGTGGCATTGCCCATTGGGAATGTTGAGTGGTTTTGGTCGAAAGAGAAAAAGAAACCCTATCAAGTTGCATGGACGTATTTAGGAGGAGGTCAGGGGAGGTGCCAAAGCACCTGTAAGGAATCATCCTGCCCGAACTGGGAATCGAACTGTTACGGCGCAGCGGAGTAACAGAACCCTTAATCTCCGAACTGGCCAGCCGACTTTCTACTTTTGAGCTACTTGGACGAAATTGCATGTTCTTATTGTCGAAATGGAATCTGCATTCTCCACCCTCTAATATCAGATCGGTGACTGATAATCCGACTGACCACCTCCTGCTATTTTTACCTTAGGTACCGTAGTAGTCTCCTGCTACTACTACGTTTACTCAGGTTAATATCCTGTGTGATCGTCATCCCCTCAATCTTCCAAAGTACACTGAATCCGTACTAGTCGTACTGAGGTCACATTCAGACCTCCGACATATTTGAACTAACCTACAGGGTTGATTCGTTCGGGCACCATTGTAAAGAGCATTGCTGACCAAACCGGGAATCGAACCCTGGATATCAGAAATGGTCAACCGATGATTTACCGTTGAGTCACTGTTGTTGTTGTTGAAACCCAGACCGTCCGACCTACCAGAAAGGTACCGTTGAGTCACTGTGACGAAATTGCAAGATTATTGTCGAAGTGGACACTGCATCCCCCTACAAAATTATTAACTTAATTGAAATCCAATACGAAAGGTAGTAATGTTTTTTGAAATTAGAACATTTAAAGCGATTGCACGTTTTCTTCCATTAATGAAAATAATTTAAATTTATACCTAAATGGAAAACTTAAGATTATTGCATTTAGTATGTTTATGAATATGCAATCTGTTAGTTTGGTTGCTCTGTTTACAAGAAAGTTAGAGTTATGTTATGAAAGGAGAAATATTTTTAATAGTGGTATACACTAATATTTCAAAATGCGTGCATACTAATTTTTAAAAGCCCTATACACACTGATTTTTAAAATGTGATGCTCATACCATCTATTCTCATTTACTCTCTGAAATTGCATATTTCAAGTTAAAAATAATCTCTAAATTTTGAATGAAATCAATTTCGACACCCCAATCGCTGAAAATGAATTGTTTGTATTCTAGAGGCTTCAAAACGTGTAGTTTAATAAAAAAAATGAATTCCGAGTTCCAATGCGATTCCAATAGTACCATACATTCCAGATAAATTAAAATCAATACCATTTTTTTATTCACGTCCAATTAAATTCGGATATAATAATTAAGCTCTTGTTATATTTACATTTATTATGATAAAACGAATAATAACGAACCATTTGCGCCTGAAACTATTTTTGTTAGATTTTCTTTCTTAGAAGTCTTTACATTTTTGATCCGTGAGATTTTAAAACGAGACAAGTGCTGAATGAAAGTGGAAATAAATTGAAAATTGGAAATTTGATAAAGTTTCAAACGAGGTTTATTTCATTTTATATTTTCTGAAAGAAAATAATTGAAAAAAAAATCATGAAGGAGAATATTAATTTTTTCTGTACGAAAGGTTGCCAACATCAACAGTTTGAAATGCATATGACAAACAAAATAAAGTTAGTTATACCATTTGTGGTAACTACCGGTAAAGTAATGTAAAATAATTTGCATAAGAAATATTATTTTTATGAATAGCATATCAGAATTATCACCCCAGCTCCTTAAATAAGCAACACCGCTCTTCGAGATGGCGTTGTGGTATGGGAAGAGTAGAACAAAAATTTGCATTTAAAATTTTAGCTTTTCCAATTAACTTGACTGGCTGGATTTCAGGCACAGTGGCCTTCATTTCAGTGAATAGAATGTAACGATTTTAGAAGTAAGATATTTCCCAAACAATATAGGGTAAATCTGCAGACATCATTTCTGTGGGTTTGTCCATGTATAGTCCAATAGCCCATCATTCTAAGGTTTCTGTACAAATTTCGTAGCATAGTTAGAATTTCGTAGTACAGATAGAGCGGATATATACATTACACAGATACAGACTTCACACTAAAAGAGTATTTTCGTGTTCTAGAGGTCTTAAAACGTTTAGATCTGTCGAAAACATTCGGCACGATTCCACCGCTTTCTCTATACATTAACATGTATTGCAGAGAAAGTAAAAAAGTGGAGACAAACACTGATTAATATACGCATATATAAACATTATAATGTCATTTCAAAATACCCATTAATGCATATTTCTGGTGACAAAAATTTTGTTTTTATTGTAGATGCTTTAGAAATAATCTCAGTAATTTCATTTTCAGTTAACTACGATAAAAAGTATTCGAAGCATTATTTAAAAGTTAATTTTTATTTTCTCTATAACACATGGTAATGCATAAGGAAAGTATTGGAATCATGTCGAAAATAGCTACTTGTGTCTTCGGCAGACCTACACGATCCGAGCCCTCTTGAATACGAAAATACTATTTTTTGCGTGGGGTCTATGTATGTGTGTGTGTGTGACTGGGCAATGAATACATCTACTCTAGCTGAAAACCTAATGTCGAAATTTCAAAAAATTTATTAAATAATTCATTTGTGCGTTATCCTGGTGCTGATTAGATTTTCGTACAATTCGGAAAAAGAATCCGTCTGTTTTTACTAAATGGCCCACAAAAACCGTATATGTTTACTCCAGTGTAAAAATCATACCAAATTTTACAAAATGATGTAGAAAGTTTACCTTGGGGATCAATAGAATTTGGTATGATTTGAAAAAAAAAGAACTTTTCTTTGAGAAATGGACAACAAAAATTCTCAAAATCCGCGCAGAAATTACAAAACTTAATTTAAAATTACCAAATAATAATTTAAAATTTCCCTGACGTTGTGGTATGAAAATACTATTTTTAGCGTGATGTCTGTGTGTGTGTCTGTCTTTGCCAGGAATGGACTTACTCTAACTGAAAAACTAATGTCGAAATTTCCCATAATTTAGTAAAATTAGTAAAATTTAGTCATTTTTGGGTTATTATGGTGATGATAAGATTTTGTTAAAATTTGGGAAAAAAGAACCGGCATTTTGTTACTAAATGTCCCACAAAAATCGTATGTATTTACTCCAGTTTATAAACTAATTGACCAAATTTTACAAAATTATGTAGATAAGTCAATTTGGTGATTATTAGATTTTGGTATCAGTCGAAAAATAAACGTGTTTTATTTTGAAAAATGGCAGGCAAAATACATCAAAATCTGCGAAGAAAGTACCAAGAATAATTTAAAATTATCAAACAATGATTTCAAATTACCGTGAATTCGTGGTCTAAGTTAAATTTTCATATTCATTTAGAGACTGAACGTATTTTACTGTCACTGCAATACATGGTACTGCATAACGAAAGTATTGGAATCATGTCGAAAATCACAACTTCGATTTTCGATGAATCTACACACGTTTTGAGACTTCTAGATTACGAAAAACCACTTTTAGCGTGATATCTCTGTCGTGATATCTCTTTAGCGTGATGTCTCTGACTGTGCAATGTATGTATACAGACTGATTAAAAACTAATGCACCAAATTTCATAGAATTTGGTAAGTCATTTGGGTATGAACCTGGTGCTGATTAGTATTTGGTACGATTCGGGACAAAAGGACTTTTTGTGAAATGGCCCGAAAAAATTGACTGTATCCACATTAGCTGTAAATCTAATAAATCAAATTTTACAAAACTTGATAAATAAGTCACTTGTGGGTTATGCTGGTGCTAATTAGACTTTGGTACGATTTGAAAAAAAAATAATCCGCCTTTTTTTGCGAAATGGCCCTCAAAAATCGTTATATATAAAAATAAAAGACTACGTATGCTCAAATATATCAATTAAATGCCTGTTTTATAGGTAATTTTTAACGATGAAAGGAATACGACCAACCCCATTACACTAGGACTGACCGTTCTCGAGATATTTTAGATTTTTTGCATTTTCGTTGCCCCACCTTTGAAAATATGTCCAGTTCCAAATGAGAACAAAATTTGAATTAAAAGAGCAAATTTAGTGTAATTTCAAATAATTATGGGTGTTATTTTCTACAATTAATATCAATATAATAAATTATTGAAGAAATAAAGAGAACGTGAATATGGGTCTGCAGAGAAAGTCATCTGCTAAAGACATCAGACATTTTTACTTTCCCTGCAATACATGGTAATCTATGGGGAAGTTCTGGAATCATACCGAAAATCGCAAGTCGAGTTTTCGACGGATCTACACGTTTCCGGACCTCTAGATAAAACTATTTTTAAAGTGCCGTCATTGTGCGTGTTTGTGTATATGTCTGTGTGTCTGTCTGTCTCTGTGTGTGTGTGTCTGTCTGACTGTCTGTACAAAGTATGTATCCAATCTAATTCAAAATCTAATGAACTGATTTTCATAAAATTTCGTAAGTCACTTGGGTGTGACCCTCCTGCTGATTAGTTTTTAGTACGATTCGGGTTAAAAAAACTCGACTTTATTTGCGAAATGGCAAAAATTGCTTGTATCCACTTCAGCTGAAAAACTAATGGACCGAATTTCACAAAATTCGGTAGATACATCGCTTTTGTTTTATCATGGTCCTGATTAGATTTTGATACGATTCGGAATAAAATAACCTGCCTTTTTTTGGAAAAGAGCCCGAAAAAGTCGTCAAAATCTAAAATAAAAAACTACGTATGCTCAAATATATATATTAAATCCTTGTTTTATACGTAATTTGTAACGAAGAAAAGAATAACATAAACCACATTACACTAGGACTAGCTGTTCTCGAGATATTTGAATCTTTTCGTATTTTTCTAAGACACCTTTGAAAATAAGTCCAAGTACCAAATCAGAACGAAAATTGAATTAAAAGTGAATTAAATTTAATTAAAATAAAGAGAAAGTTGATAGAAGTTTGAAGAGAAAGTAATGTGCTGCCCACAGCAAATTTTTACTTTTCCTGTAATGCATGGTAATGCATAGGGAAAGTATTGGAGTCATGCCGGAAATCATAACTTCAGTTTTCTACGGATCTACGAGTTTCAGGACCTCTAGAATACGATGAAACTATTTTTAGCGTGACGTCTGAGTGTGTGTGTTTGTATGTGTGTCTGGGTGTCTGTCTGTGCAGATTTTGTATCCACTCTCCCTAAAATAATAATTGACCGAATTTCATAACATTTGGTAGGTAAGTCACTTGTGACCGAATCTGGTGTGTTTTGGATACGATTCGGGATAAAAGCACCCGCCTTTCTTTGAGAAATCCACTCTAGCTGAAAAACTGATGGACCGAATTTCATAAAATGCTGCAGATAAGTCATTTTTGTGGATCACCCTGATGCTGATTGGATTTTGGTTCGATACGGAAAAAATAACCTGCCCATCGCAAAATTCGACAAAATATAAAATAAAAACTACGTGTGCTTAAATATATCCATTATATGCTTGTTTTATACGTAATTTTTAACGATGAAAAGAGTAAAACCAACATTACACTATAGGATTAGCCGTTCTCGAGATATTTTAGTTTTTTCGTATTTTTTCTAAGCCACCTTTTAAAATAAGTCCAGTTACCAAATGAGAATGAAAATTGAATTAAAAGTGAATTTAATTTAATTAAATTAAAGAGAAGATGTATATAAGTTTGCAGGGAAAGTCATGTGCTGCACACATCAGATTTTTACTTTTCCTGAATACACGGTAATGTATGCGGAAAGTATTGGAATCATGTCGAAAATCGCAACTCGAGTTTTCGACGGATCTGCACATTTTGACTCCTCTAGCTTACGAAAAATCATTTTAAGCGTGTTGTCTGTGTGTATGTTTGTGTGTCTGTCTGTCTGTGGAATGTGTTTATCCTCTCTAACAGGAAAACTAATTGTCCGAATTTCGTAGAATTTGGTAGGTTAGTTACTTGTGGACGACCCTGGTGCTGATTAGATTTTGGTACAGTTCGGTATGAAAGAACCTGCCTTTTATTGCAAAATGGTCCGCAAAAATATATCATTCCATTTCAGCTAAGAAACTAATTGACCAAATTTAATAAAATCTGATAGATAAGCCATTTGTGGGATACCCTGGTGCTGATTAGATTTTGGTACGATTCGAAAAGTTAAACCTGCCTTTTCTTATAAGATGGCCAGCAAAAATCGCCGAAATCTAAAATAAAACACTGATTGTGTTTAAATATATTAATGAGTGTTCTATACGTAATTTTTGACGGGGAAAAGCATAATACCAACCGCAATACTCTGGGGCGATCCGTTCTCGAGATATTTGAGTTTTTTTCACATTTTTGTTACGCCGCTTTTGAAAAAATTTTCAGTCACCAAATAAAAACAAAAACTGAATTAATTACATTCAGTGTTATTTTGGGCAAATTCAACTCATTTTAATGAATTAGTAAGGAAATAATCTCGCAAGGAAAGTCATGTGCTGCCCACAGCAGATTTTTAAAGGTGGTATTTCAAAGATGCTAAAAAACTTTTTATCTCGAGCACGGTTGGCTCTTGAGAATTGAGGTTGTTTTTATCCTTTTTACTATAAAAATTTACATACGAAACAACCATATTATTTATACAATTAAGTATGTTTGTTCTGTATTACAGAATTTGATGATATTTGCTAACAGTTTCCTAAAAACTGCATGTTATTGTAGTCCGAATTGTACCAAAATCTTATAAGCATCGGAAAACCAATAAGTGATAAATATACCAAATTTTGTGAAATTTCGCTCCAATTGTTTTTGAGCGACAGTAGATGGATACATTGCACCGACATACAGCAGACAAACACACACACACACACTGCGCTGAAAGTGGATGTTTTGTGTTTTAGAGGTTTTAAAATGTGTACATTCGACGAAATCTTCAGTTCCGATTTTCGATAGGATTTCAACATTACCACGCATTGCAAGGAAATTAAAATCATTAAAATTTGTTTTTATTTAATTCCAATTAAATCTTGATATAATAATTAAGCACTTGTTATATTTACTTTAATTATGATAAACCGAATAATAATGAACCTTTTGCGTCTGAAACCATTTTTGTTAGATTTTCTTGAGTTATAAAATTTCTGATTTATGCAATGCTTATGCTATTAAATTGCAATCAGTGCAATTTTAAAATTAGACAAGTGCTAAATGAACATTACTTCTTTCAACCTTACGTTGCATTGCAGGGAAATTAATATCAATAAAGTCTTTAAATTGAAGTCCAGCAAAACTTATAAAAATTCAGCGTTTGTTATACAGTAGAACAAGTTTTAAACGAAACTGAATGTTAAACGATTACTGAAATAAGCAGAAAATATTTTTAGCTCAGACCAAAAATATAGGAAATTCATGTTATTTCCTCCTGTGCGTAACGGAACTCCTATAACGCGGAAACGGGCGGCCAATTTAAAATATTTTGTTATTAAAGTCATCTGTTGTGACAAACAGAGAATAGGAAAATCATCAAACTATTTTAGCCATTTATTTCCATGAGAACCATTTTTCATAGGACTTTCTATGAAATTATACAACGATTTTCTGAATGCCATTGTAGGACTTCAAGAATTTTCCGTTAATCAGGGAGATTCTGAAATGCTAGAAATATTGATCAATGCACGATTTTTAACTGAAGGTCGCAGCATTAGTAAGACACATGTCCAAGAAACAATGTTGGATTACTTTTAAAGTTCATCTCACATTTTTTTTTAATTTATTTTTTATTTTATGGAAAGCTGTAATGTCTTGCCTGTAATTCAATTCAGGTATGGTAAAAAGATAACAGCTAATAACATGGGGTACATTATATTTTTATTTACATATACTCCGGTGATTGCAATATGCAGAAATGTACGTATATACATATTTAAAATATTTAAATTAGCTATTATGGTATAACATAGAATTAATCGGATTTATCTAAATACACACACACACACACCACTTTTCAGAATTTTTAAAGTTTGATGGGATTCGGAACATGTAAGTTAGCAATTACAAATGGACTGTCAGCATTTCCAGCTAAACTTTTAAATTTAACCTTTCCTAAAATGACCTGCATGAAACGAAAACCTTTCCAAGACGGAAAATTCTTCATATTTACTGAATTTCGTTTAAGGCAGGTTCGACTGTATTTACTTTTATTATGATAAAAACGAATAATAACAAACCCGTTGCGTCTGAAATCATTTTCGTCGGATTTCCTTGAATCATTGCATATCTATCGATATGTCATCAGTGCAATTTAAAAAAAAACTCTGATGTGGACAGCACATTACTTTTCCTTTAGACTCATTGTCACGTTCTCTTTATTTCCACAATAAGTCATTAAATTGTGTTTATTTGCACAAAATAACAGTCATAATTACTTTAAAGGACTGAGAAATTGCACTTTTATCTCAATTTTCGTATTCATTCGATAACTGAACTTATTTTCATATGTGGCATAGTGAAAATGCGAAATAACTAAAATATTTCAAGTACGCCGAGACGTATAAAATATAATTACGTATAAAATAAACCTTTAATCGATATATTTGAGCACGCATAGTTTTTTATTTCAGATTTTGACGATTTTTGCAGGCCATCTCGGAAGAAATAATAGGTTATTTTTCCCGAATCGTACCAAAATCGAATCAGCACTAGGGTAACCTACCAGACTTTTATACCAACTTTTGTGTAATTTGATTCACCAGTTTTTAAGCTAGAGTTGATACAGCCAATTTTTACTTGGCATTTTGCAAAAGAGGCAGATTCTTTTATCCCGTATAGTATCAAAATCTAATCAGCACCAGGGTCACCTTTAAGGGATTTACCTACCAAATTACACACACAAAAAATACATAGAGACACACACACTGGGGTCACTCTAAAAACAGTTTTTTTGTGTTCTAGAGGTCCCAAATCGTGTAGATAAGTCGAAAAGCTCGTGTTGCGGTTTTTGGCATGATTCCAATACATTCTCTATACATTATTGAAGAGAAAGTAATTAGACAAGTTCTAAATAAAAGTGGAAATAAATTTAAAATTGCAAATTTGATGAAGTTTTAAACGAATATTATTTTATTTAATATTTTGTGAAAGAAAATAATTGATAAAAAAGAAGTCCAGAAATGAAACCCGAATTTTCGGCTATACGAAAGGTTCTGAGTTGCCAGCATCAGAAGTTTTAAATATATCACAAATAAAATAAAATTATTTTAAACCATTTGTGTTAACTACCAGTGAAGTAATAGAAAAAAAAATTGTATTAGATATAGTAGTTTTGCTTGTATAAGTTACGAGTGTAAAGAATATTTTAATATTTCTTAAATAAGCAATATCACGTTTTGAGGTGGTGTTGTGTAATGTAAAGTATATGAAAAATTCGATGTGACACCCCCTTTACCGATCACGACCGTCCAAATTGCTACTCTATATCCTAAGGATGAGTCGGACGGTCTGGGTCTTCAACTCCCTATACCTATAGAGATCTAGATATGAACCTCCATTTTATCAAATATCCCTCATTAGGGGCCCCAAATATCTGTTTAATTCGGAACACGAACACAGAATATATGCGTTATATGCACTCAGCCTATTATAATGCACTTAGCCTATCAAAATTGTATATGCCATGTTTTTCTATTTGGGACGAAGCTATCAAAATGGTCTTCTCAAGATTCATAATTTCGTTAAGACATTATATAATGTAATCTAAAACAAAACATTAATAACTTAATCCAGTTCATACTTATAGGAATCTCATATGCTGGTGTACGTGCCAAACGCTTTCCTTCTTTGTTTCGACCCAACTAAGATCGTCCGACAATATCGTAAAGTATCTGTTTGGTCAGCCGGGAAATGCTACACAATTCAGACCGGAACGCGGTGGAGGAGGCGCCCGCAGGGATCGTGCATCCCTTCCCCTACCACCAACCTCTTGGAAGGACTTACGGACTCACATATTTAACGTACTTCGGCGTCACGGTGATAGTTTGGGTAGTTGCGGGAATCGAACTCTGGTCGTCCGAGAGCAATCTCCGCGCGCTAACCACTGGGCTGTCCCGCCCATCATATGCCTTTAATACATTTACGATATTTTTCTGACAAATTTATTAAAAAATCACTTAATGGGGAAAAAAACATTGCAGGCTAATACACGAACTAAATACGGCAATTTACAGAATGATTAAAATGTGTGTCTATTGAAAAGTTTGCTCTCAAAAACGACTGTGTCCTGACAAAGATTGGTCTCAAAAATGACATTTTTCATGCAACAAATATTTCTGGAGCACTTAAGTCGAAAATTCCAATTTTTTATAACATACATTTTTGGTTTAAGAAATATGTGACCTTTGTTGTGGGAAAAGCACATAAGTCAGTTGGGCTTTTAAGATGTTAAAAAAGTAAAACCTTAAACATCTATTAGATTTTGCACAGATATCAGTAGAAAATATAATTTTAAAAAAATAATTTTTATTTAGCATCGATAAAAAACTGTATTCTGAAAACTAAAAATTAATATTTTAAAAAGGTTCTCTTAAAAGTACCAAAATATTCATTCTTTGATATTTCAAAATACTTATTTTTGACTTAAGTGGTCTTTCCCGCCAGCTCTATATTTATTGTCCATACTTTAAAGGGAACTGAAATTAGGCTTTTGAAATGTATTAAGTACTAACTTTAAATATGGTTTAAGCAACTCTGACAGTCCTCGAAAGTGAAAAACTGCTATGGGGTTCCCTTCTATTCCAGGTCACAATAGCATTACTTTTAGTGATCTTATATCTATGTTCTTGGAGTCAGATTGCCTATTAAGATGAATGATTACTTATTCATGAATTGGTGAGAAAGAATTTTTCACACTGAGATCGGTCATATTCATCTTACAAGCTGTGACTAGTGTACGGAGTAGAGTTGGGGTAAAATATATTGAAAATGTATTTTCAATACAAAAGACAAGAAACATAAGTTTTAAGGTACAAAATACGTAATATAAAATACTTTTCAAATTCAAAAAAATTCACAATGTAAAATATCCGTATTTTCAAAATACATTCTAAATACAAAATACATTAAAAAAATTAAACTTTGCTGTGTGTTGGACTGGAATAAATTTTCAGCGCAAAACAACATGTATCATACATTTCATTGGAACTAAACAAACTTTTATGTTTTTTAAATATTAATATTGGCATTTTAAAAGGAGTAGAATATGACTTTAAAGAAATATGACTTTAAAGATTAAACTCTTTGAAATTTTAAATCTCCATAGTAACAAAGTAAACCCAAATAAACAAAATGAATAAATTTGAGGGAGAACACATTTCATAAAACAACAAAGTAAAAATAAATAAATAAATACATAAAAATAGAAAAAATATATATATTATCAAAAATAAATTTATATAGAAACTTTCATATGAGGGCAAATGGTTGGGTCGCTTCATTTTTGACAGATCTACTGGGCATTTTTATTCGCTTTTGCATATATATTTAGTACAGTTATGTGAGTTTTCAGAAAAACGTATTTATGTGCAGTCCAATCTGCCGCATAACCGTATCCCCTCCCCCCTCTCCAAACCGGAGAAATCACGATTATTGAATTGAATTTTTCTGCAAATCTAGTTATCACCATTGCGTCAATATACCTGCCACCCAGCTACTCAAATACTGGCTTGAGTATAAATAACCTTTCTACTCTCTACAAAATTCCCCCCATGTGATAGTTGCTGGTGACCTAAACACTAAACACTAAACCTGGGGGTGTCCATCATCGAATCCTCGCTGTCACGGCATAAAACACTGGTCCGACTAGAATAACTTTGAGGTTATAGCCCCAGGTGCCCCCACTCACCTTAATAACGTAATTGACTTCGCTATCACCAGCAACATTTCTATACATATCACATGGAAGCAACTAATGACTCCCCTCTGATCATCTATCTCCCTATCTTGTATACCATCGAACTTAATCATTTTTCATTAAATATCCCCGCCAAACTTAGAATCAATTGGTCTAAGTTTGCGAATCTTCTCAGTAAAAATATGTCCCCCCCCTCTCCCTGTTACATCGAACTGGATTACAGACCTCGCGTATGCGGAGATAGAAAATCTCGGAAATAGGCTCCGAGAATCCTACTCTGCATCCTCGAAGCCCAGGACCGCCAAGGTCAATCACTTCAAGCTGCCCCGTGGTATACAAGAAATGATCAGAGAAAGAAATCGTATCCGGAAGGAGTGGCAGGCCGGTAGAGACCCTGACCTTAAACGTGAGCTAAACTTCCTTAGAGCTTAAGTTAGCTCACGGATTAAGGCCTTCACAAGTGCACAATGGGACGTTTACGTTGAGTTCCTAATAACTCTGAACAACACCATTTGGAGGGCAACCTCACGTATTCGTAGGCAGAAAACTTACATTCCGGCCCTTAATGGTCCAACCTACAGGGCAATCTCCAATGCACAGAAGGCTGAGCTGCTTTCAGACAATCTTAGAAGTCAGTTTGAACCTCACCACAATGTAATCGATCCTCGGACGGTTGCATTGGTAGAGTCCACGGTTGAACAATTTATTTCCCCGCCATCTTCAAACATGCTCAGGAAGGTCATACCTTCTGACATCATCCCTTATATTCGAAAACGCAAGAGTAATAAAGGCCCTGGATAACATAGAGCCCCTGCGTAACTGCCCCTGCATTTGCATAAACACAAAATATTCTTTTTATAAACCTTTAAAAGGAAAATAAGAATTTAATTAAGAATAAAACAGTCCAATCCACTTATTCTTGGAAATTCACCAGGAAAATATCTAAAAAAGGAAAAAAAATAAGCAAAATTAAGCATTTAAGATTCTTAAATATCTTAAATGTGACATTTCAAAGAATATGCAAATCAACAAATTATAAGACATTCAGATATGATTAGGATTTTAACTGGTAAATAAAAATCTTTATCTTTTTAAATAAAATTTTTGAAATTTTCAAATTTTATTTAGACAAGGTGCGAATATTGCATAGTTTTATATATCGGTGTGAAATAAATATAAGATATGTGTACAACCGGTGCTGGATGCCTTGGAAGTGGGGTGGACAAAGGGTGATGAGGGCGCCTTCATACTAAATAATCGTATGCTCTTCAATAGCTCGTGGTTTTGTCTCCATAGGCAAAACCTATATAAAATAATGGCATTCTATTTAAAGACTCTTTCTGTTTAACTGGTGATTTATGGTCTGGGGGCCAATTATACCTGATGGTATTTTCCTATGACCATCTGTTTCAAACAGCTTTGAGTCTTGAAACAGCTGACTCAACCAAACCCCTTGCCTGAGCGTAGTCCAGGATTTTTGTTTGCAGTTAGTCAGACAGTGGTGTTGAAATCTTGAAAATTTGAAAAAAAAATCATAGCCGTCACTGAGTAATCAACTGCTACGAATATTGGAGGGACAGTGCTTGAAACTTGAAGTAATAGGTTTTTTTGTTTAGTGGATGACTTTTTAAATTATGTTAAGCAAGTTCGTGTTAAATAACAAAAACATTATTACAGTTTATATTCAATTTGGCAAGGAAATAGAAAACAGGTAAATAGTAGTTCACAATAAGAGCAAAATAATAGATAAATAAATAAAATCAATTGTGTAAAATCAACCTTTCCACAAAAAAATCTAGAAATGTTTATAGCAAACTAGTGATTGGGTTTATACAGTGAGTCAGTATGTAGAGCAAATGAAAAATAAAATTTTATGTCTACAAAATGAATTATGTTTCTTTAAATATACGCTTATAGTAACTTAATAGTTTTTATTGTTTCAATGTAAAAACCTAATATAGACATTTTGCACACACAAAAAAAATAATAATGACAAAATTTTAATTCATTATAAATATTTTGTCCAGCAAGAAATTTCTCCTTAACTTAAAACCTTCGCTTTTAATCAATTATTGGTAGAGCTTAACTCATATTAACATTCCCCAGAACAATTTTACAGATAGAATACATTTCCTTTATGCAATACTATAGACAGCCACATTAAGCGATACTCATCTGTTAAACAACTTAACATTATTCAACGGAAGATTTTTAAATTTTACTTTAAATCTAATTAAAAAAAAATAATAAACTTTTTTCGATATGGCATTTGATATTAGCACTATTGATATTAGTAAAGCCCAAAATATATCTTTATTCTGTATAACCTTTATTCTATTTAACAAAGTGTGGGATTATGCTAAATTAAAATTAAACTATTTTTTAGGGCTATCCATAAGTATCGATAATATTTTAAAACCAAATATTACATAAAAAATGATTTCGTTTAATCTTGGAACCAGAACCCATCCAATTATGCTCTAGGAAATTGCGGATAATACGACCGCAATAAATTGATAGAGGAACCAGAACCTATCCAATTATGCTCTAGGAAATTGCGGATAATACGACCGCAATAAATTGATAGAAGTAATAACTGAGGCTTTTCTTGCAATAGTTGGCTCTGAGGAAACATTCAGAGCGGCCTCGGAGTCTTCAGTGCAGAATTGCAAAAAATGTTGCCGATGTTAATCGGGCTTATTCAGCAGTTCCTTGCCCCACTGTAATACATATATTAATAAGATGAAATTGTATCTATTGTGTGGCAAAAATTTTTATTTATTATTTAATTGTGAGCATCTGACCATTACTATTTTGTAAAGACCTTTAAATTTTATATGTCTGTGCTTCTGACGGGGTTGCACCCGGGCTATGAAATAGGTTTGTAGTCCTTACAATCAGCACGATTTTAACCATTTTACGACTGGCGCCAGTTATCCGTATCCACTAAATGCTTCACCCTGACTAGTACCGGCCGTATCCTGCATCCACTAAATGAAGTTAATTGATGCACTATTAAGTTGTTGTTGTTGTTGAGACCCAGACCGTCCGACCTACCAGAAAGGTGTTGTTGTTGTTGTTGAGACCCAGACCGTCCGACCTACCAGAAAGGTGTAAGGTAACTGTATGAACGGCCGGGAAGTGCCACCCAATTTAGACCGGAACCCAGTGGGGGAGGCATCCATAGGGACCGTACCCTCCTTCCCCTACCACCAACCTCTCGGAAGGACTTACGGACCCACATGTTTAACGTGATCGTACTCCGCATGAACACGGCGGCATTTGTGGCAGCGTGCAAATCTAGCGCGCAAACCACGGGGATACCGCACCCGAGATGGCCAACAGCACGCGGCGTTCCGAGGTGGTCACCCACCAAGTACTAACCGCGCCCGATGCTGCTTGACTTCGGTGATCTAACGAGAACCGGTGTTTTCAGCACGGTACGGCCGTTGGCCGATGCACTATTAAGTGTAACTGTTAAGAGTACACTATTAAGTGTTAAATTAACACACTATTAAGTGTATTTGTTTTCTATCTTTTTATGGAGCATCATAGTTAAAAGTAAAGTAATTAACGTATATGGTGTGCACTAATGACACGAAGTTCATTCAGTGGTGGCGTACTGATGGTTAGTTCAACTATCGCGAAAGGGTTAAATAATGCATTTAAAACGCATTAAATCATTTGATTTTTCTATAATTTCTGAAAGAAATTCTAACATAGATGAATAACATTTAAGCGTGATTTTTAACAGGATGTGTTGACATGTTTTTAATTGTTATGTATATTCCTAAAATTTGCGTATAATTTATTCAAGCTTTAATTTTTATATAATTCCCTTCCAATATATATTCGAAGCGTGTTTTATAATATTTACCGGCTGCGGTGTTCAAAGCTAGCGATTATGTTTTTGGCGCTCACTTTTTAGAAGTGACGCTTTTAGCAGCCATTTTCGTAGCAATCTCAGTTCACTATAAAAACGTTCCCGTCTCAGTCACTGGAAATCCTCAAACAATAAATGCACAGATAATTCATAAAATATCCAGTTACAGCCATTTTTTGATAGAGAAAGTCATCAAATGTTGGAGGCCCGCAAATAAAATCCTACTTATATCTCTTATTCAATTTCCATTTCGAATACTTTTGTGAAAAAGTTTTCTTAACAGTACTTTTTGAACTGAAAATCCCGCTATATAGGGGTGATTAAATATATATGGCCCAAATTTTACGAGGAGTTAGTACACACCAAACCCCGCGTTTTCGTCATAGTTTACGGGTTCGGAAATGAAACGTAAAGGCGCCAGTGGGCACTTAATAGTGAAACCGTTGAAGTGAGGCGAAAACACGAGGATGTCTTAGAAGTTATAAAATGACATTTAATAAACAATAATTACAGTGCTGGTCCAAAAGAGCGACATCCAACCTGAATGCACGTCTCACAGCGGCGAATGAGGAAATTGGGGATCTCTCTCGAACAGAACAGGCATGCCGTTCACTTCCGCATCAGCGGCCGACATTCTGGTTTCTTCTACACGAGTTCCTCTTCAGATTCAAGGGGAGTGTCACAGACGAGACTCTTGAGATATCCCCCAAAAAAGAAGTCAAGATCCGACATATCGGGAGATCATGTAGGGGGGTGGGGGTACTCTATGGGACCAAATCCCCAATACATCGTTCTGTAACGCCTTTACATTTCATTTTCGACCCTGTAAACTATGACGAAAACTTCCTTGATATGGTGTGCACTACAATCTCGTACAATTTGGATATATGTTTTTAATCACCCTGTAATATGCAGATTTTGGTTGTTTACTTCAGAATATTTAACGTAATTTTGCACTCCCCACAATACATAATTTGCTATGTATAGGAAATTATTTCTTGTAGGAAACAGTCATATGCCAGAGAGGTGACTACAATTGTTTCGAGGGCGTTATAAGTCCCCTTCATCGGGCAAAAATTATAAAGTTAGAACAGTATGCACTAATAATAAGAACTGAGAGGGAACTGCCTGGGAGTTAGTTTTTATTCACTTGCCTGGAAGTTCGATCTCATTTTTTTATCACTTGCCTGATCAATCCGTCTGCACATTGTTATTGTTCTTAAAATATACAAAACGGGACACAAGGATTTTCGGATGAGTTCGCCTAGCAAACACTTTTAGCAGGATTTTTTCAAAACATGCCTTTATTGAGTTTGCCTTTCTAGCACTCAACGCCTCCTATTATCCATGACATTAAAGGTTGTTTAAAATTAATTCCATTGCAAAATATTTCCATCCTATCTCATCCATTTTCTATCTCATGTCAAAATTATGTCCAATAGTTTATGAATTGTCACATCAGTAAAATTTTTATATAACAACACTAAACATGCTACTTCTAAACATGCGGGGTTTTATTTGCAGGCAATGCCTTAAAAGTGCTCCGTATGAAGTGTATTATATATATATATATATATACACGTATATAGCACTCGGTAGGCCCGGGTGCAATTGCACTCGTATGCCCAGGTCCGACTCCCTCCGCTGCCAAAACTGCCACCGTGTTCACACAGAGTACGATCAGGTTAAACATCTGGATCCGTAAGTCCTTCCGAGAGATTGGTAGTAGAGGAATGAGGGTACGGTTCCTGTGGATGTCTCCCCCACTGGATTCTGGTCTAAATTGGGTGACTCTTCCAGGCTGTCCAAAATGTTACCTTACATCTTTTTGGTAGGTCGGACGGTCTGGGTCTAAACAACAACTGCACTTTAAAGATAACAGTCTTTCAAATACTTCATGACCTTTCATATAGCGAACCACAAACGCACACTGATCGTTGCCTGAAATGTCTATTGTTGTGTCCATTAATATTGAGGACTTCACTGCTTTCTTTTTACATGCTGATATTATTTCTTTCATTTCTTCTAGAATGATTTGTATTACTTTCATTACAGTGTTAATACTAAGAAATGTAACAAAACTTCCTCTTCCCGCTACTTTGTCCTTCTTTCCAGTGTCCTTTTCTTTACGTTCTCTTGCCTGATGGATTTGTTCACTTTTTGCTGTTATAGAGTCCAAATGTTTTTTAACGTTGTGTCATACGGTGATTAATTGACGGTGTAATACGGTGATTAATTACGGTGATTTATAGATTCATCAAGATGCTCGGAAATCAAGACCTTGTTTTCCTATCATGTTCAAAACATCGACAATATTTTGTACAATATGTCTTCTTTCAAAAAACTCTTGAATCCTCTTTTGCATTTGATTATTAAAAAGTAGATCATGAGTAGATTTCTTCTGTTTTTCTGCCATGAAAAAAAAATAACCGATTCTATCTGAGCTTTGGAAATTTCATGCTGTTCTATCCTTTGGTGAACATATGTCTCCAATCTTCAAATCCAGATCAAAAATTTGAAATTCCACTGCTATGTACTAAACATGTAAAACAATACACTGTTTATTAAATAATTGGCTGTCACTTTGTTTGATGTAAAGTATTGCTTTTATTCCTGTAAAAGGCAAATATTTTTCCTCTGGTTGACGCGGATGTAAAGAAAAAAAATTGATAGATCATTTTCACTGAGCCATTTAAAATAATCTTTTGTCTCTACTGGGGAAACTCCTTCTTCCACAAATTCTATTTCTGATGATTGCAGAGGTGGTGGTAAAGTGTTTAGTTCGAAGAAAAGTTCTAATGTCGGCGTAGGACATGTTGTAATAAGTTCTTCAGTTTTAGAATCAGAATCAATCGTTGAAGTTTCACGCACACTGCAATTGGCCTCGATCATGGCTGGCTTTCAAATCAATCAATAACAAATCTAACTTTCTTCAAAAAATTAAAACTAAAGCTAATATTTCCAATAAACTTATAAATCTTTCTTGGGTCAAAGCCCACGCGAATAACCTTGGTAATGAGGTCGCAGATCATCATGCTAAATTAGCAACCACTTCTGGCTCTCCCTTACACATCCCCTTCCCTTACTCCCTTCTAAAAAAGCACTGTAAAATTCTTCTTAAAAATCTTTGGCAGTCATATTTAAACGATTATATCTCCCCCCGAACCCATGACCCTGCGAGAATTTCAAAATTTCTTCCCTGTGTTGACCCTGATCTTTTAATTTCCAATCAATATTTAACTTATTTTTTAACGGGTCACGGCCCCTTTTTGGATTATTTACATTTTTTTAAGCATAAATCTTCATCTAATTGCACTTGTAATGTTTATGGTGATGCCGACCACTTTGTCTTTAACTGTCCTCTTACCCTCCCCTTCCACCTTTCCCGTCCCACTGATGCCAACTCTGCGGCCTGGTTTTCCAGGGTTCTTAAAAACAAATCTTCTATTTCAAAAATTAAAAACTGTATTCTCGCTGCTAGGAGATTTCTAATAAAATTACTTGATCAGCCTGGGGGTCCCCCTTGGTCTGTGAATCCTTCACTGCTCCCCACACTTTCTAAATCTGTTTTATAAAACCTGCTCCCTGTGCCTTGGGCACTATAAGATTTTATATTCACCACCTCCTGTAACTCATATGGTTTAGTTTTTATATTTGTACATTAACAGTATATCAATCCTAATCTTTTCGGTATGTATCAAAAACATCCATTGTGTATATATACTTTGATCATGCTTCTTTTTGTATATATACCTAATATGTATCATCCATTATATATCATCCATATCTAATTTGTATCATCCATACCTAATATGTGTCGTCTTCTATGTATCATCCTTAAAGAATATATACCTAATCTTTTCGGTATGTATCAAAAACACCCATTATGTATATATACTTTGCATACATCCTAACCCGGATTTTTATAATTATATTTTCTCACCCTGACTTTATTCCCTTACATCCTCGGTTTCTCAACTTATACTTTGGTTTTTCATCCCCCAACTGTCATGTGTTTTTGTATATATAATTTTATATGTAATTTTTGTGCTTTTTTTTGTATTTCTGTGTATTTTATGTATTTCATGTTCTTCGTTTCGTTTTGTTCTGTTTTAGTTGGTTTTACTACTTTTGTGCTTGGGTTTTTTCCCTTCGGGGTTTTCTCCTCTTTTCTTTTTTTTCCTTCTTATGTCTCTCTTGTATTGTATTGTATTGTATTGTTTTTATGTTTTGTTTTGTCGTTGCCTTTCTTTTTTTTGTCTTGTAACTGTGTTGTGATTCAATTTTAACCTGTTTTGTAATGTTTTGGATCTAAAATAAAGTTCCCGGCCACACACTTAGCTGCAGTAAACCTTCGGGTCTGTCGTGTGGTCTGGGTTTTCAACATTTCAGCACACTGCAATTGGAATTTTCTTTTTGATATCCATTAAATGAAGAAATTAAATCAGTGACCGCTTCTTGGCTGTTTAATTGGAGGCTATTTTCATTTTTTAGGATTTAGATATGCGCTTGAGTGCGGTTTGACATAAAAAGAGGTTATTTTAGAACAAACTTTTGCTGATTCATGCAATTCCTTAAATCTGTTGTCTTTTCTAAATTCATGACTACTCATTCTATTTTAACGTCCATGTTCCACGCAGATCTGAAAGGGAGAAACACAATAATGCAATAACCCTTAGCCTCTTGTATACTATACTGTTTATAACAGTAAGAAAAAATTTGTTTAGCCTATACTTTCATAAAAAAATAAGAATAGAAATAAAATTAAATCACAAAAAGGCCACTAATTATCCTTTTTTAACCATTCTTATTTCAGAAAAGGGGGGAATTTTCGTTTTAAAATTTTTGAAATGATCAAAAGTTTTGCAAATCCGATAATTTAAATTCAAAATTAAACATATGTTAATAATTTTTAAAATATTTTAAAGATTTGTACTAGATAAAACTTATTTAGCTATATTGCCCTTTATAAACATAAATAATCCTTTGCGATTACAATTACGAACATAATAATTTCAAAAATAAACTTTTTTAAGAATAAAAATAAATGTGCGATTTCTGAAATATAAAAGTTTTACCTCTTTAAAGAAGCCGAAGAGTCAGATCACGATTTTCTTTCCTTTCCCTTTTTTTTAAGGTGTCATCCACAAATAAGGAAAACGAAAAATTATAACGTTCCACTATATCCATTGTGCAACGATATCCGAAATTATCCACTTGCAGAACGTAAACTCTGGTGTCAATAAAGGCCCTTTTGACAATCACGAAGTCGGTCTTCTCCACGTTTTGAAACTACTGTAAAAACTTTACGGGAAGTAATCCGTTACAGTATCGATTCAAATAACAAAACTGCGAGTATTTGAAACCTCTTCTTCTTTAACAAGACTCCGATTCTGACTAAATAACTGAATAAATCGCTCACTGAGTGAATAGCTGAATCAGCTATTTTTCCAACGACCTTTTATAATTTAAAGAACAAAGAAATTTATGTACATTCTGAACATGGAAAGTTGCGAATATTCTTTAAGATCGTATTTTCCCGTCAACAGCGGGGAACTGAAAATATCAACGATTGGTGCTAGCAAAAGCAGACTCAATGTTGCCCCTACTCAGAAATCACAGACGATTCGTCACCCATGTGGGTGGAGTTCGAAACTAAGGAATCTAATATTGAAACTGCCCCAAAGTTAATATATATTTAAAATATTAAACTGTGCGCATCACATTCTTTTTTCTAGCAGTGCAATAATTTTTGTTTTGAAAAAATTAGAAGGCTAGAAAAAAAAATAATTTCATTACAAAATTTTTCGAAGATTTCATTTTTTTTGTAGATGCTAATTAAATACTGTCACAACTTCTTTCTCTTGTTTAAGGCGCCCCAGTGAGAGGAGGGCAGGAGGACATGTCCCCCTGCGCCCCCGGGCCAGCACTGGCCAGTATGTGTATAAGAAAAAGTTCATGTTCTACTGTTACAACACATTTTCTATTCTAATGTTATATGAACTATAAATTGAACTGAAATGTAAACTGTAAAATTGTGCTTCTATGATAAAATAGTTTCAATCGTTAGTCGTAGACTACTATTTATGACAGTTGCCAGATAACAAATAAAATCTTTTACAAACTATTGCTGAAGCTTTGCTGTGCTGTGCTGCTATAGGATAGGGACTCTATCAGTAATACCTTTTGTCCTGAAATTAGAGTGTTATCTGGAAGCAGGTATATATTTCTTCTTCCTTGTAGTTTAAACATCTGATCCAACTGTTTCATTCATTTGGCAGAAATATGTGCAAATATCTATGCCTGTTTAGTATTCATACATCACTGGTAATGTTTTAACGGATTTAAAACACCTTGCCTTTGCTGATTTTTCAATGACTAAAGAACTTTTCTGTCTCATCCATATCATACACAACTAAAATAGTCAGTAACTGTTCTTTGTCACCAGAACATTAAACACCTTTAATGGATAAGGTATGCTTGCACCAGCTTCCACGCAAGCTTCTTTTCAAATTATTTCATGCCTGTCCTAGAACCTTTACAAACATCCTTTCTGGTAGGTCGGACGCTCTGGGTCTCAACAACAACAACATAAACATTCTAAACATAACATAAACATAAGTCTTGGCATCGAGGAGCTTCAGTGCAATTATTTTCTTGTAAAGTACTGCAGCTACTTTACAAGAAAAGAACGGTAATATTATCCTGTAAGGGTAAAGTTATCCTTATAGCTTCTCCGATTCACAGCAGTAATGCTACTTCTACCTCTTCATTATTTGTTAATCTGATAAGTGGAACCAAGATTGTGCCCTATTTGTCTATTTTTCTGATTACAGAATTCAAGGATTCTAACACATACCATATTAGGCTCTAAGTGGTCCACTATCCATAAAAATCCCTATTTTATGGATTCGTTCTTTGAAAACAAAAATATTTTTCTATTTACTTTTCCTGATATCCTTGGAAACAAAAATTTTGTTATACAATTGTTTAACTAAATGAATTTGAAGCATTCATTTTTCAGTATCTAATACAGACAGAGCCTAGTAACGCCTGATATGGATTCAGCATTATATTTTCCATAGACGGTAGCGGTTTCGTTTGTTAAGGACTTTCACTTACGGTTCTTTTGCTCTTTCCTGTTCAAAAATTTTCATACCTCTTGAAATTTATTTTCTGGAGATTGGCTATAGATAGAGATTTGATGATAACTGATATAGATTTAACATAAAATTCTGGAGGGGGTTTAGTGGGTTCACTAAAGATTTCCACTTCTAGAGATGTCATTTCCAACTTTAACTACTGCGGCATCATCATGTGATATGTACAGATATTCTCAAAGTATAAGAACATTTTAACAGTACAAACATTCTTTCACACCAGCAAATTTTGAAATGTATATATTAGTAAATTACCGTAAATGAATGAAAATAGCGAATAATTATGTATCAAGAGTTTTATCTTTGAAATGTATATTTTTAGATTTATAGATTTTCAGTAAAGATTATATGTTAGTGTAAAGATTTGCAATGAAAGAGCTTGAAACTTGACAGAGCTTGAAACTTGAAGTAATAAGTTTTTATTCATGTTAAGCTGATGATTTTATTTTATGTTAAGCAAATTCATCTTGAAAAACAAAAAACAATCATTGCAGTTTGCATTCAATTTGCCAAGGAAATAGGAAACATATTAACAGTAATTCACATTAAGAGCAAAATAATAATCAAATAAATAAAATAAATTGTGTAAAACCAACCTCTTTAACATAAAATATAAAAATGTTTATGAAAAACTAGTTATTGGCTTTATACAGTGAGTCAGTATGTAGAGCAAATGAAAAATAAAATTTTATTTCTAAATAATGAATTATGTGTCTTTAAGTAGATGCTTATAGTACCTTGACCGTGTTTGTATGTTTTAATTTGACACTTAATATAAACATTTTGCACAAAAAGATATTGACAAAGATTTAATTAATGTTAAAAATTTTGTGCAGCAACAAATTTCTCCGTGACTTATAACATTCACTTTTAATCAATTATTGGTAGAAGTCAACTCAAACTAACATTCCCCAAAACAATTTTACAGATAGGATACATTTCCTTTATACAATACTGTAGACAAATACATTAACGGTACTCTTCTGTTAAACGACTTAACATTATTCAATGGAAGATTTTAAAATTTTATTTCAAATCTAAATCAATAAAAAATAATAACATTTATTCGGCATGACATTTCATATTAGCACTAATTCAGTCATTTCAAGTCTAAATTTCAGTTTATTTTATTCATAGATTGACAGGTCATAGGTAAATTTGTGAATGTAACTTTTAGTTAAACCCAAAATGTACGTAGATCTTTATTCAATGTAACAACAAAGTATGAGGTTATGAGAAATCAAAATTTAAATAATTTTGAGAACTATCCATAAGTACCGATAATATTTTGAAAGCATATATTATATAAAACGTGATTTCGTTTTTGCATGTAAATCATGTTATTAAAAAACTAGAAAAGCTTCAGGATCGCTTTACCATCTTCTATACTCCAATAATCTTGATCTCAGCAACAAAATCCTTCTGTACAAATCTATTATCCAGCCAATTCTACTTTATGCCTGTCCTATATGGGGATTTGCATGTAAAACTAGTATCGAAAAAATTCAGGTCGAGCAAAACAGGATACGGCGCATCATCCGTAAAGCCCCACGGTTCTTACGCAATGATGTTATCAGGAAAGACTTCAAAATCAAAGCTATCAAATTTACCATTAAAAACCACTCTAAAAATTTTTTTCAAAATCTTCCAGGCATTCATAATGGAGCTCTATTCAACCTCCCAGATTATGATTCCAGATCGCATCGAAAGCGTCCCAGGGCTGTTCTTTTTGACCCACCCTAAACTTTTTAATCCTTCTTACCTTTCGCATCCCATATCTTCTTGCTTAGCTCCTTTTCTGTTTTTTTTTTTAATTTTTCTTCTTTTCCGTATCTTTAAAAGGTACGTTGTAACTCTCTTTTTCTTTCTCTGTTTAACAACAGAGGGCAGCACTTCTGCTCTTATTTTCATATCCGCTCCCAATCTTGGAAGGCTGCACATGTTCTTTTGCTGCATTTTCTTTCTTTTTTCTTATTAACTTACCCTTCTGCTCAAGTAATGTCACGAGTACACATGTTATATTCATACCGGAGGTTAACCCTTTAGCTCCCGAAACGGCCCTACAAGCAAAGTACCGCAGACGGCCTAGAGATTTCGCGACCCCCTTTTCAAGGTGGGAGTTTGTATTTCAAAACGCCGACAAAGGGGAAGAGGCTATCTTGGGTTTCGTCCAGAAAAGAGCACCAGGCGCGAAGCGCCTTTAATCTCCAATCTCTAGGTGTGGTTCTTATCTTCATACTGTGACATTATTTCATTTGCCCATAGTTGGAGGTTCGAGTTTTTTGATTTACTGTTTTTATTATTTGACTTAGCTCCTAGTGTGGCAGTTTGTTGCACATTTAGAGTTTGAGTAATTTTGGGGAGTTGATGCAGTTCTAAGGATTTCCTATCAATTTGGCAGTTTAAGGTTTAAGAACATTTTTTAAAAAACATTGATCGAGTTTTAATTTAATATCAACTATTTAAGTTGGGACTTACCTAATTCCGATTTTCAATATTAAGTGCCGCGCGGGGTCTCTTACGTGATTTGGCTTTGCGATGATCATAGTCATGCAGATTGAATAGTAGTTCATTTGGAACAGATGGCAGATTTTTATAGAATTTAAGCGCTAGCTTTTTAATTTGGGCTCTAACAGTTTTTATTTTGAAGTCTTTCCTAATTACCGAGTTTCTTAAGTATCTAGGAGCTTTCCTTATAATCCTTAGGGTTTTGTTTTGTTTTGTCTCTAGTAAGTCTATAGTAGTTTACAGGCATATCCCCATACGGGTGCTGCATACAGCATTCCCGGGCGGATGACCGATTTATAAATTAGGAGTTTATTTTGATAATTTAGATTTCCGTTTCCTATCATTGGGTATAAGGCTCCTGTGGCCATATACGCTTTTTTGTTTAAATTCGTTACGTGCTGTTTCCAGGTTAGGTGGGAATCTATCGTTACACCTAGGTATTTAGTAGATTTTTCCGCTTTTAGGGCATGGTTGTTTATGTACAGAGGCGGCGGAGGTTTACGTTTTCTAGAGAAATAAATCCAATGACATTTATTGGGGTTTAATTTTATTCGCCATTTTTCCAGCCATGTTTGGAGTATGTCTAAGTGTTGTTGTAGCTGTCTGTGCATTACTGAGACGTAAGGATGTTTTGCAAGTATCGCACTGTCGTCTGCATAGAGTGCCAGCTCCGTGTCTAGGGTCCTGGGGATGTCATTTAGATATATGTTAAAGAGTGTCGGGCCCAGGATGGATCCTTGCGGTACACTACTTTTAATGAGCTTGGGTGTAGACAAGTTATCTTTTACTCTAACTTGGAAGTGTCTGTTATTTAGGTATGAGATTAAAAGTTTGACAAGTGCGTCAGGGACATTTAGAGTGATCAATTTGTATGCTAATCCACAGTGCCACACTTTATCAAATGCTTTTTGTATGCCAAGAAAAATCGCAGCTGTGGGTGTCTTACTATTAAGTCCAGAAGATATGTACTCTACCACTCTCAGCAATTGATGAGTGGTGGAGTGTTTTGGCCGAAATACAAACTGCTCCGGAATGATAATATCATTCTCACTAAGGTGCGTGTTCAGTCTATTAAGAATTATTTTCTCAGTAATTTTACTAAGTGTCGGTAGTAAGCTGATTGGTCTGTAGTTGGCTGGAATTGTGGCATCCTCACCAGGCTTATGGATCGCTATAATTATCGCTTCCTTCCATTCTTTGGGGAAATAATTTAGTTTTAGTATTTTGTTTATTAGGGTGGTCAAGTAAAATATTATATTTAAGGGTAGGTTTTTTACCGCAATATTCCTGATTTTGTCGTGCCCTGGGCTTTTACGGTTTTTAAGGTTTTTGATTATATCTATTATCTCTTGCGGGGTGGCTGGTTTAATCTCAGCCGTGACCGGGAGTTCCTGAAGTTGTTTAGAGTTTGCCTAACCATTCTTAGGGTGTCCTGACACATTAGATCGTGGTTTGGTTCAAATTGCTTTTCGTAATGCCTAGCAAGCGCCTCTGTTTTTTCTTCGTCTGAGTACACGATTTTAACGCCATCTATTAGTGGCAAGAGGCTATCTCTCATTCATTCTACTCTGAAGTACTTTGGCGACAGGTCTTACTTTTGGCTGATTACCTGGCGAAAACACGAGGACTGAAGTCAGGTGTCGTAATATTTATGAGTTTGATAGATTTTCCTAAGAACTGTGCTTCTACTTCTGCTTCTTAACTTATATTCGTTTGTTTTTCGAATTCGGTTTGAAATGAGCGTTTTGTAAAATTTTAACACAGGATGAGTTAGAATGCAATCTTATTTAATGATACTGATGAATCGGATTGCACTGAATCGGAAGATGATGACTGGTATGAGAGTAAGGCAGATAAAAACAATCTTGAATTTTTAACACTTTACAACATAGTTGAAAAGTGTTTATGACTTTGTTCATTCTGTCTGTCTGTTTGTCTGCCCATTCACATGATAATTGCCGTATAAATGACTTTATCAAAATGAAATTTTAGCTTATTCGGTCTATAGCGGTCTGGGAATGTAAATGAATAATATCACTCAATTAATTTTGGATTGAACCCGGTTTGAAAAAATGAAATGCATTTAATCCTATGAGACCTACTTTTTTAAATATTTTTTGTCTAACGAAGTCTAATTTCCACTTATGAAGATTGTAAACACATCAAGCTGTAAGATGAGTTGTACAAGAATTCTTGAATTTCTTTAACGCAAAATTATTTAGCGCTGGAGTCTGCAATATAATTGATATGAATAAAACAGTCATTGATTTTACATAGAGAACAGACGATTTTATAGTTGACTTTTTCGGTGAAGTTTTAAACTCAGAGTTAAATTACTTTTATCTCCATGGTTTTAAGTTTTTATGTAAAATAAATTATTGTAGTATTGAAAGGAATAGAATAAATATTTATGAATGGAATTTTTTCTGCTTTTTCATAGAGAGCCAAGCAATTTATATTTAGCTGAATGTTTCGCATCTTAGAGATGTTCAAATGAAATTGCATTGCAGTTGGAAAGTGTTTCATAATCAATGCTTTATGCATGATTGATCTTTTTTGTTAAATAATGAATAAAGAGAAATTGAGACTGTTATGATAGATAAAAATGAAGAACTTAATTGAACAATGGATATAGATAATACAAAAATGTATTTGCTTACAAATACATTTCCTGCATTTGCTTGCCGTTCTGGACCTGTACTTGATTTACCGCCTGGTGCTAGTCCATTGCAATTTTTTAAATTATTTCACACCGACGAAGCTGTAGAAACAATTCGGTTAAATACGAACAATTATGCATATTTTTGTGCAACAGAGCAAGGAAATGAAGATATTTCAATTCAAAGTCCCTGATCAGAAATTTACTAAACTCCAATTTTATACATTTCCTGTTATATTTTATATCCACTCAAAATATATCAGGAAAGATAATGATCGCAGTAGCTCAAGGCGTTGTCAAGCGACCCAAAATTTGATGCTTTGGTTCTCACCTAAAACACGAGTTCTTTACAGAGCACTATATAACATATAAAAAATGATTATTCACTTTAACCCACTAATTTTACCTGCAAGGTCGATTTTTACTGATGTAGGTAAATGGAATTTGGGTCAAACCCCCCCCCCCCTATTTGGAGGAAAAGTTATGTTAATTGAAAAACAAAATTTAGTGATGTCATTCTTTCGATCGTAATCCCCCTTTTCGAAATCTGGGTTACATCTATAATTTTCATACTATTTATATGTATAGCGCAGTTAACACAATTATTTTTCTGTATAGACCATATTATTACATGTTTGTTCCACTTTACAACCATATACAGTAACACATTCTACATAGAAAAATAATTTCAAGGAAACCTTAAATTTTGGACTACGGGTATTATATATATTTATATATATATATACCAATCCTTACATAACCTTAGCATATATAAAATTTCATGGTGGCACCAATATTTCGTTCCAAGCATAAAACCCACTGTATATACAGATAACTTAGTTATCTGAATTTTAATTATATTTATTTCATAATAAGTTAGTTATATGAATAACAGATGCTGGTTGCTAGTGGGGATAAGATTTTACGTAACGTTTACCCTTCACATACCGTTTACACCTCATAGACATACAGTTATGAACTGCTTTACAAAGGTGTTGAAATATGCTCTGTAAGTTTCTCCTGCAAAATCTAAAATTTAAAATGTTTTTTAAAAAATTCTACAAGAACAAACATTTTGAAGGAGACTTCAAAAAACCAAGACTTATTCCTCAATAAATCATAGGTTTTCAAACACTTTTAAGAGGGGGGAGGGGATTTATTCCTTTATATTTTTACCCTGTAAAGCAAACCTCCGATTGAACCGTTTTATAATTTGGTTACCTTTTCTTTGCCAAAGTTCAGTGGAGCCGTGAGAAAACTATTTTTACAATCACAGACATAGCACAAGAGTATTATTATTCAGCCTCAGGTTTGGACCTCAATTTACAAGATGCCCCAAAATAAATGACTGCAGTCCATTTCCGACAAAGCATGACACCCTTTTGAAATATATAACAGACTCATAAAAGCAACTGACTCCTTGAAGCAACCCTGGGCTATAAATTACTTCCATAGCCCTGGAAGCAACCTGCCTAGCCCACAGATATACAACAATGCATATTGTTCTCCAGCTTTCTTTATATAGCCATCATGTACAAAGACATACAGCAACTTATTCAGAGATAAATTACACCGCTGTTTTTAAGTTAGTTCAGCCGATTTCTGGGGTGCTGGATGCAGTTAGTTAAATTGCCGACACCGTAAATCAAATAAGTAAAGATGACCAAATTTATTTTTCTAAAAATAAGCTTGTCAAAGCACAGACTTGAGGGCACAGACGGTCTAGATTCTAGAATTTGTTTGTTTGGTTTGGAGGAGAGGTGCTGTTGTCTGCTAAAATCCCACAAGTCCGGGTGTTACATCCCCTTTATCTTTATAGAGATAAAGGGGAATTTCAGTTCTTTTGATGGAAACATTTCCGATTGAGGAAAGTTACGACTTTAGAACGCAATTAATTTCGCCTTTCACAAATCTTAAAAATATGAAACGATATATACGAATGTTTATTACGTTATTTCCACAGATTATAGTTTTCCGAAGATTGTATTTTAAGCATTCATATTTTAAACATAAATATTTGAAAATTTGAATCAATAAAACATCTTTGAAATCTAAGTTCAGAGAAAATAAACATTTAAGTACAGGCAAATAGAGATATTACAAGATCAGGTGGTTTGTGAAATTTTCAAAAAATGCGAATTTGGGAATGTAAAATGTTAGATAAAAAATTAATAAACCTTTCTATGAAAATTAAAATGTGTATTTCTTAATCTATAGTATTGACACCACTCTCCTTCCGTAATCGTAAGTAAACATCAATATACAATCACAACACATGGACATCAAAGAATATAGTATAAAAATTCTGATTATGAATGATCTTAACAACAGTGTTTGTATTACATAAAAGCATCCATGAATCGGTTTCGTATTTATTACGCGTCCCATGAAATAACTGATATTTACAATGACAATAATAAAAACTTATTATGCGCAGAATTTGCGAACCGACAAATTCAATTCTGAGACGTAATCATCTTCAGTTTCTTCAGCATTTAAGTCAGGCTACCCGAGGCTGCAACGGCTAAGTTCATAGTGAACCCATCAATAGAGCATCCCCAAGGATTACGCATTCATATTTGTTTTTTTGTGTGTGAATAATAACAATTTAAAACTCATAAATTTCGTAACATTCTTGTTTTAATAATGCGAATTATTATATTTATTTCTAGTTTTTTTTTTTTTTTTTTTTTTTTTTTTTTTTTTTTTTTTTTTTTTTTTGCATAATGTACGAATGTAAAACTTTTCATAGCGATACGCGCATTCTTCCTTGAGTTATTTTGTCCACATCACATACATAGAGAGGGAGAGTTTGAGGGTGGAACAAAAGTATCGGAAATATGGGCGAAAGATTTAACACATAATTTCTTGTCAAAAATCAAGAAAACAACATATTTGTAATATTATAAAGTAAAAATGTAGAAAGTATTTTTGATTAAAATGAAAAATTATAGATAAGGTCTGAGTATACTTCTCTAAAATTAATGGTATTGTAGCAAGGTTATGACACACATATCCCTTCACATAGACAGAGTAATCACATTGGTTTAATAGCATACATTGTCTGAAGAATGTTTAGCCTCATAACCGCCATTAAATCGGGAGATCCCACGCTTAGCTAACAAATAAGTTTAAAAATACTATAATGCACTTTGAAAATGAAGTAATTTTTTGTTTACAAAATGTGCAAAAATCCAAACAAACATTTAATATATATATATATATATATATATATATATATATATATATATATATATATATATATATATATATATATATATATATATCCTGATATATATATATATATATATATATATATATATCCTGATATATATATATATATATATATATATATATATATCATAACAACAAGGAAATCATCTAAATCGATATAGACGTCTCAACACTGAAAAAGAAGAACAGCAACACAGCGTCAATAAATTACTCAGGGAAGCAGCAAAAAGCAATTACCCACTTCGGTATCTAAGGCACTATGTAGACTTGATATTTGACGGAAAGACAAACAGTTTTATTTGATGATAGCAGGTCGGTGAGATATGGTTGTGCGGCATTGCTTGTGGACTTCAAGAATTCTGTTGAGTAATCAGGTTAGGTTTATTTCCATCTTAAGCCCCTTTTTTGCTTCATGGTCTATATACTTCGGGATGTTTCATAGATTTCATCGGACGGAGGAGTGCTTCAGGAAGACAGAGGCACCGGGAGTGTTTCTAGTGTAACAGCGCTTTAACCGTATTATAAATTTTGTATTCTAATTGTGATTTGAGATACATATGGAACCGAAATGCAAACCGAGTAATATACACCGATAATATTTTAAAGGCATACACTATATAAAAAATGATTTCGATGAACTACTATCAGTTGCACTAGTCTTTTCATACTCTAGGAAATTGCGGCTTAGCCGCAATAAATCGAAGTCAATAGAAGTAACAATTGGGGAAGTAACAAGAGGAAACGCTTCGGGTGGCTTCCCAATCTTCAGTATAGTTCTTAAATTCTTGACGATGTTAATCACACTTAGTAGTTCTTATCGAATTTCTAAAACACTTTTTTGAGCAGTTGCTTGCCCCACTGTTATACATATATTTATAAGATGAAATTGTATCTATTGTGTGGCAAAATAAAGTTTATTTATTATTTAATTGTGAGCAACTGACCAGTACATTGCTATTTTCTAAAGACCTATGAATATTATATGTCTGCACTTCTGGCGGGGCTGTATAGTTGCGTACCAACCCACAGGCCGCACCTGCATCCACTTATATCCGGCATACACTAATTGCTTCATCCTGGCTAGCGCCGGCTATATCCGGGTATATCCGACATCCAATAAATGCGTCGCATTGGCTAGCAATATTTGCGGGAACGATACGCGAATTGGACACCACGCATTTAACTAGCGCACAAGAAAAAGTTGTCACGAGTAAAGTGCATTTGTTTTCTACCTTTTTGTGGAGTATCATAGTTAAAAGTAAAGTAGTAAATGTGTATGATGTGCACTAACGGCACGAAGTCCCATTTTTTGGTGGCGTACTGATGGCTAGTTCAACCGTTGAGAAAGGGCTTGAAACATTTTAAACGCATCAAATTATTTGATTATTCTATAGTTCCTGAAAGAAGTTCTAACATAGATTAATAACATTTAAGCGTTATTTTTACATGGGCGTGTTGACATGTTTTTAATTGCGATTTATATTCCTAAAATTAAAGTAAAATTTATTTAAGCTTTAATTTTTAGATAATTCCCCTTCTAATACATATTAGAAACATGTTTCATAATATTTGAAAGCTGCAATGTCATAAGTTAGAGGTTCAAAGCTAGCGGTTCAAAGTCAGCCTCAGTTAACTATAGAAACTTTCCCTTCGTAGGCACTGGAAATCCTCTAACTATAAATGTGCAGCAAATTCATAGAAATGAATAATATAATATACCGTAAGAGCCGTTTTTCGTCAGAGAAATACAGCAAATGCTGGAGGACCCGCAATTAAAAACGAACCTATATTTCTTATCTAATCTCCAGTTGGAATATTTTTTTGAAAAATTTTCTTAACAGAAATTTTAGAACTGAGAGAAAACTCAGCTATATCCATAGTAACAGTAAAATATTACCTCCAATATTCGACCAATATGAAAATGTGGACATTTTCACGGAATTAGTCCAATATTGGCATAAAATTTTGGAAAAACTTTGGAGCAATTTTACGCTAATATTTCAAGTGTAACACCATTATTGGCGTAATATTGTAATGAAAATATTAACCAATATTGGAGGACAATGTAACTCCAATATTTGACCAATATAGGTATTGCATTGAAAATATTTCCAATGTAATGCCAAGATATACAATATTGGTCCATATTGGACCAAGATTAAATGCTACTGGGGATGCAGTCTTATTCTATTTACTGCATAATATACAACGTATTTTTACATTCCTTACAATTTCATACTATTCCATGTATAGAAAATGCATGGTTACAGAATCGGGTATTAGAAATCGAGTTTATGTTAGATTTTCGGAATTTGTGGAAGTAAGAACATGGCAAAACTATTTACAGAGATACGGTTGCTTTCGTGTATTCGTTTGTGCTTCTTTTCGTGCCGCTGAAATGTGATTGTGTACGTAGGTATCACCAATAACTCAAGAACTATCAGATTTTTATGAGATTTACAGCTTGTGCAACTTCCTTGCATAAATGAGTCATATGTCAGTTTGGTAACTATAATTGTTTAGAGGTCGTTATAAGTCCCATTAATTGGGCCAAAATTATGCAGTTAGTATAGGATGCATGCTTAACAAAAACTGAGAGTGAACTGCTTGGTAATTTGCTCTCAGTTTTTCTTCGCTTGTCCAGCAGTTCTCTGTCAGCTTCTGTCAGATTTCTCTTAGCTTCTGTCAGTTTCTTCCCAGCTTCTGTCAATTTTCTCTCAGCTTTTGTTAAGGGTGCATACTGTTCTATTTGTCTTATTTTGGTCTGATGAAGGGGGATTATAAACGCCAACTGAAAAATTATTGTTGCCTAACTGACAAATGACTATTTTTTACAAGACTGTTGTGTGAGTTGTCTTACAAACAACAATTTGCTTTTAGTGAAATTTACTGTTGGTGACTTTCACTGAGGCTCATTGGATGTACTTCAGCATGAAAAAAATAAGACGTATAACAGAAGAATTAAAATAGAAGTAAAAGAAAAACAGAAGATGAATATAGATGCGAAAGAAAAACCGAAGAAGAAAATAGAAATTTCTTTGCATCATGTTCTGAAAAAATTCGAAATATTTAAATATGATATAAGAAATACATTATATGGGCAAAAGTATCCGGACACCTCTTCAGAGAAATGTGTAAAGGATCCTACTTTTGGGGATGCCACTTTAAATAACTTTTAAGGTATCTATTTCAAAACGTCCCAAAATCATGCTTTTTTATTCACCAGTGTACTTTACTTCAATCTTAAACCTAATGACTAAAGTTCGACAAATGAACTACAGCATTAACAAACGACATACTTTATTCCAGCTAACTTCGCTGACAACTCAAATTACTATTGCATATACAGAATATTTACAAAGCTAGCACTACCATATCTTAACCTGCTGACATAATAATCTTTACCGAAACTCAAGCTTAACATTTTACTGAACTGAATCTATACTAATCAAACTATTGTACCATAGATATATACTCACAACTTGTAGGGGAAAACTCGATGCTGTCCTTCATGGATGATTAGAATACGCGATCTCGGAAAAGAGGCAGAAGTTGAACGACGATGACTCACGGTTTCATGCTGAAGACCTGACTTCTTATCTGAATACGAATACTCTGAAAATCTAACGTCTGCCCTCTTTATTGTCCTGGCCAGTCGTGAGTGCGTGGTTTTCGGAATCAGAGTTGAAGAGTTTCGTACATAAAATACCATAACGAGAAGTAAAATTACCATACAATAATCATGAATTCTTGAATCCTCACAAGTGGATGTGGCTATGTACCTCATAGAACGAGATAAAAGTGTGCACCAGTGCCTCGACGATCATAAGCGTGTGTTGAACAGACAATGAGTAAGCAGGCAGAGCTGAATGAGTTTGTACGACGTGGCATCATAATTGGATGCCATCATTGCAACAAATCGGTTTGTGATATTTCGGCATTGGTGCAGGTGCCTCTATCAACTATAAATGCTGTGATTGTAACATGGACATGTCTGGGATCTACAACTGCAGGAAAGCGAAGTGGTAGGCCGAAGAAACTCATAGATTGTAGTCATCGAACCATGAAGGTGGCCATAACATAACATGATGTGCAGAGCCCTCTAGCGAGTAATGTATTGGACGAAGCGTACAGTGGAGCATGGGATTCCGATTAACAAGAGAAATATCCAAAAGTTGCCAGCAGGGAAATTTTGGCGCTGCTTACAGAGTAAAATGCACTAATTTGCATAATCGAGTTCCGTTTAGCGATCGTATGTATAAAAGGGAAGGTTAGGAGAATTCTCATCATTCGGAGGCGATCTATCTAGTACCTTACCTTTTGAAGGCCCTTACGTTACGTGTCCGTGCTTTGTTAGTTAAGCTGCATTATCAGAAGAAAGAGACCGCCAATGATTCCCTTTATTAATATCAGCGGATGAAGAAGTTACGACGAGGACCGATGAGCTCAACAAATTTACGAAACATGATTCAACGATTTAAACCTACCGGAACTCTAGCACGGTAACCAGGCCGGGGACGGAAAGAGGTCAGTCAGCAACAAGTTGTAGAATTCGCAACTGCTATTGTGGAACAGGAGATGACGAATGTGCAGTGTACCAGCAGTGCACGGGCAATATCTCAGCAAATGGATATTCCATACTCAAGGTGTGGAAAATCCTGCATTAGATATTGAAATTTTACCCTTATAAAATCTGTCCTGTTCAAGAATTGGTCCCTGGCGATGCGGCTACCCGAATTGAATTTTCTCTGAGATTCTTAGCACACATGGAAGTAGATGATGCGTGGCCGTGGCCCATTCTATGGAGTGACGAAGCGCACTTTCATATGAACGGTGGTATTAACACACACAACTGTCGCATTTGGGCTGCGACTAATCCGCACCCGTGTCTGCAGAAACTTCTCCACTTGCCAAAAGTCACAGTGTGGTGCGGCTTTACGGCATCTTTTATCGATGGTCCTTACTTTTACGAGGAATGTCGGCAAAGAGGACCAGTGACCTGTTCCGTCAATGCTGACAGGTATGCCGATATGCTACGCAGATTCATGGTTCCACAAATGCAGCAACGAGGATATCTTGATTCGACCACCTTCATGCAGAATGGTGCACCACCCCATATCGGACTTTAGGTATAGCGTTCATTGAGAGAACATTTCTTTGACAGAAGAATCATTAGTCTTGCATTTCCCAAGCCATGGCCACCGAGGTCGCCCGATCTCAATCCTTGTGACTTTTGGCTGTGGGGATCTCTTAAAAGCGTTGTGTATCAAGGACATGTCCCCGATATCGCAACGTTGAAAGATCGAATAATGTGACACACGCGAGGCAAATTACTTCTGATATATTGAGAATCGCAAAGGAAAAAATGTACTGCAACGTATGCACCTCTTGGAAAATCACCATGATGGTCATATTGAACCTCATTTGTAACTAACAATAAACGTTGTTAGGCATTGTTAACAAAATTGATGTGTACTGTCTCATTTCGCATTTACTCATTAATTATTCACACTACAACACTTTTACCCAAATTCCCCATGGATGTGACTTTCGGAACCATTTTTTTAAGAAACAGAAACAGCATGTTCCACTGTGTACGCTACCCTAATTTTGTTACGTTTCGTCCAATACAGTACTGTCCAGAGGGCTCTGAACACCTCATGTTAATTTATGACCGCCCGGTATATTGTTACGAACATGTAAAACGCTTTGGAGTCTATTTTTCCTTTCTCACTTTCGTCTCGTTCGAAGACCAGATGGAGAAAACACCCGCATAAGCTTTCTTTCCTATGACGTGAGTCTTGGGTTACCACATGTGGAAGTTCGACGAGGGGTTGCTAGATTTGACTATTTATCGTTCGACATTTGGAGATTTTCCAAAGTTTCGAGAAACACCTCAAAATAATCAGTATTTTACGAGATATGAGAATTTCCAGAAGTGTCTTAGAGAGTCTGTAAAATAAAGTCATCACTCCGTTGCAGAGTAGTTGAGGAGATACCAGCTACATTGAACTGTGACTTTCGTCATTGTTTTGAGAATAGTATCAGTTATTTTGTGAAATTAGTGAAGCATTTATGTGTTGTTTTACAGTATATTGTTCCTGTTTACGCTGTGTTTGTGAATAAACCAGTTAGTTATCCAGAAAATGTGTATTCCTTCTTGTATCTTGAGCGCACACCCACGATTCTAGAGGACACGTCGTAACAATATGAATATTATATAAATTCGAAGTGCTTTGTCTTTGAGAATTAGAGTTTGTTATCAAAATGTGGTGTTGCTCTTAGAAAACATTAAATGGGTTAAAAGTTTAATAGGTGTCATATGGTTTTCCCCATTTTTCCAATACGTTAAGGTTTTATCAGGATTTACAAATGTTCGTCCCTGAAACGTTAAGGCAATATTTACCCTGCGCCCCATCTGGCTACCTGCTACACCAAGGCCGGAAGCAAGCTGAAGCTGTGGGTTTCTTTGCGGCCTGATAGTCAGAGGCGTTATGTTGAAGAAAGGAATACCGTCCCCTTTGAATTGGGGCGCAGTTAGGTCATAGGTTACGTGGGGCTGAAATGTCGTTGATAGCCTGAGGGGTCATATTGTCCAAAAGTATAGGCGGGCCATAGGCGGGGCCATGGGGGTGTTAAGGGTGCTTCAGCACGATCATTACAAATTATGCAAACACTCCTTTTTACTTAACAACTGCCTCTTATTCCAACAATTTTCAGTCTCTCTCACACACACACTCTCTCTCTCTATCTCTCTCTATATATATTTATATATTTATTTTTCGTTTACTGATTTATAAATCTGAGATCAGATCAGATATTTTTAGGCTTTCTGGCTATACCTACTTCCAAATTAGTGCGTATGCAGTCTCAGACAGCTCAAGGTGTAGCTTTCGGCCGCAAAACTACCAAACCAACAAATAGAAATCGTATTCATTTCATATAGAATGTTAATATTTCTTCATTAATTTATTACTTATGAATTGACTGAGTGTAATTAATTTAATTAGTCCCCACTCTAGGTGAGAAATCTTAAAGGCCCAGAACATTTCTGCACATTTATTATTTACGCACACAAAATTATTTTAAAAATGTGAAAACATTTTTCTTCGTTGTCCAAACACTCTGCCATCCGTTTCCCTTTTTCTTTATTGATGATGAATTTAGACAGCATACCAAAATGATATATCATAAAGTATGTCAGGAATATAGCTGAGGGCCTACTGCCCCCTCCCCTAAAGAAAAAATGTTTTTTCGGGTAACGTGCCTGATATATGATCTTATGTTCTATACGTAGCACAACAATTGTGAAAGCCTGGCGTCGCCTATGTCCTGAGCATTGTTTTTGGGCCCAAGAGCCAATCAAGTAAAATTAGATGTGTGTTAATTTTCTGAATTTTTCTCGAAGAGAGAGAGAGAGAGAGAAGGGGAAGGAAACGAGGAAGAGGAGGTTTTGGTGATAGCAAAGTAAAAGGTACTGATAAAAGTCTGTGGATATCCCGTGAAAGATAACGGTCTTCGAGCGAGACTGTTTAAAGCCCGGTGTTTCTTCCAGGCATACCTTCGGAGGGGTTCTAACACATCGAGAAGAGTATTCGCCCCCCACCAGGAGATATTTTATGTTAATCTAGTTTCATTCATGTGACACAGCATTTAGATATATTTATATAGAGCAAATAGAAAACTTGCCCCCTAAATTTCCATTTGCCCCCTCTGGCCAAAAGTCCTGAAAAAAAAATACTGGTCACGCCATTGCAGTCGACAGTCCTGGTAGGCGAATTCAGTAAAATTTTCTGCTCTATTTCTCTCACTCACACACGCAAAAGCCTAATGCCTGTCACACCTAGAAAGTGAAATTATGCGTGAAATGTGCCAAGTTTATATTCCCCCGAATTATGTTGTTTTTCTCAGAAAAGGTATTAAGCAATGTTAGCAGATTTTTCGAAATTGTGTTTATGTAAAGCACTTTATGTTGTGTTCTTGGCTTTTATTATAGTAGATGTCAATAAATGTTTTGTGTTTTATAATTATTTAAAGGTGTCCTTATTGCGATTAATGTTTAATTGTATTCCTCTTTTTTTAATCACGGCCATTTTCAGCGTTTCGTACAGGACGTGTGGTAAAATACCATGTGACAATAGGAAAAAGACCCTTTATGCAAATTAATTGTTCATTTTTTCATAGTAGACATAATTACGTGTCTAATGATGTATTTCGTTTCACCCAAGGAGTTGAAATGACACGTAATTTTTTATTTTTATTTTGACCGATTATACATTGCTATTGTTTCCTAAAATGAACAAAACTCGGCATAAGAATTTTTTGATGAGCTTGCCTAGCTCAAAATTTTTAGAAGGATTTTTTTTTAATACATATATTTATTGAGTTCGTTCTTTTAGCAAGTAACGGGCCATATTATGCCATGAAATTAAATATCAAGATTTTTAAAGCAAATTTCATTGTAAAATACTTCTTGTCAATTTACTATCTAATGGATTAAGAGACTTGTTGGATTATGAATACTTTTTGACTTAAGTATCTTGAAATAATCTGTAGGTCAATATTTTTTGTATTAAAACAGAAATCATGAGTGACCATTTGCCAAATAGATTCTGATAATACGTTGGTGACAGATATAGTGGATTTAATAAAAATCCATTATTTAAATTTAAATGCATCCTTTATATACAGGCAAAAGTTTTGAACTAATATGCTAGTCGAGACACTTTTTCTCTGTATTAGAAACAGTAGCTGTTCAGTTTTATGCTAGAGTGGATATATAAATGCGCTCTGTTACACAGATACACACACACGCATAGACGTCAGGTTAAAAATGGTGTATTCGTGTTCTAGATTATCCGAATCTTATTACGTGGATTATTTTAGATTGCGTAAATTCCAAACATAAACGATAGAATAAATAGATTACGCTAGATCACGCAAATTCCAAACGTAAACGATAGAATACGCAGCTAAGACGGGTTCTATCCGACTCTGCCCAAACGGTCCCCGTATTCAAGCAGAGTACGAGCATGTTAAGAATGTGGGTCCGAAAGTTTTCCGACAGGCTGTTGGTAGGGGAAGAGGGTACGGACCCTTTAGATTCCGTCCCTGGCTGGGTTCCGGCCTAAATTGAGTGGCACTGTTCCGGTCGTGCCTTACACTTTCCGATAGGGCGGACGGTCTGGGTCGAAAGAAAGAAAATTGAATTGTGTATAGCCGGTACATGTTTGTTGTTTATGTGGCTACACTCACATTTCTCTATTCTCATTTTCAGTTTTCGGTGATTTTATGGAGGAACTGAAGGAGTGTTTATTTGCATTTAATAAGAAAGACGGGGATTAAATTATTTTATTCCGCATAAATATATAAAATAATGCTAAAATGAGTAAGTAAAAACATGTAAATAGCAAAAACTTTTCGGCGTGGATTTTATATATTGGCATTAATTCTGCCGTTTCAATTCAAAATTTTATTTTATTTAATTCATGAATTGACAGGTCATAAGTAAATTTTAGACTCCAGCCATTTTAACAACCCTTTGCTATGTCCTAAATAGATAACTTATGTTAGTATCACCCCTAGAACGTATGATAGTATAAAAAATTAAAACAAAACTGAATTTGCTCACGATCTATATCTTCCAGTAATATTTTAATATTATATAGTAAATAAAAAATGATTTCATTAAGCTCTTAGACATAAGAATATCACTCCGTCGTCTAGAAAACTGCACAACAAAGCTCGCAGTTGATTGAGATTGACAGAATCAATATACAGGCATCCCAACCGCAATACCCTGCTACATATGAGGAAACGCATTTCGCGACTTGATAACACGGTTGCCTAAAATTGCACCAATGCTTTCAGAGCAATTGACCACTACTTCTTTATTTTGTATTCTTTAAATATTATATGTCTATACTTTTTCAGCGTTTTTCAGTTGCCTTGCGGATCGAATCCGGTTGTGAAATAATTATGTAATTCGTGAGGTCAACATGCTTATAAAACAATTTGAACCTTCTGCAATTTCACACCTTAAATTTAATAACATTTAAGCATGGCACCATTGAAAAATTTTTTACGACAGACACGTAAGGAGGCTGTCGCAAAATTTAGACTAAAGACTGGCCACGACTGCATGGCGGAGCATTTAAATAGGATCGGAATCCTTCCTACGAACGTGTGCTAGATATGTAATGCGGGCGTTATGAATGCTAAACATCATGTGTACCCAGGACTCGATCAAGGGTCTCAAAGATGTGGTGACCATAGCAAACTGTATTGGGACGTAAGGACTTGCATGAACTCTTGGTGACCGAACTCTACCCCTCTTTCTTCCCTGTTTAGAGCTGTTGCTTGTCTGTTTTCTCAGTTTGTAATTTGTTTCTTTCGTTGTTGTTTGATTGTTTCTGTTTATTATACTTTGAACTTTTTGTGATGTAATGCGTTGCTTATTCTTGTATGGATTTTATTTCGGATTAAAGCGTTATGGAACAACAACATTTAAGCATGATTTTTAACAGGGGCATGTTGGAATACTTTAATTGTAATTCAATCTGCTTTGTGTTTGTAAAGATATTGTTAGGGCTGTTTAGAAAGTTAAGCAGTTTAATGTTGATACGAGATTTTGCTAAGGCATTCTATAGAATCGATTTTCGAATTTTGATGCGAAAGCTTCATGGGTTCAAGGTCTTTGGATTTGTGGAGCGCCGATGATCCCTTATGATGGGGACATGTTCGAAATCGTAAACCTTTAGATTGCTGATCCTGCTCTATGTCATCAGGCGTAAAAGATTTCTTTGTGGTCAACGGAGTAACCGACGAGTCCTTTAGTAGCAGTGACGCTATGCTTCGCCCACAGATTTATTAAATTGGATTCTTGTCTCACTAACAGCGAGCGTTTATTTATTTTCTGCTTTTCTTTTCTAAATTCACTTTTCCTAATTTGTTTGCTTTTTCTTTTGGTTTTTAATAAATGTTCTTTTAATAAAAAATGTAGTTAACTATATTAGAGTCTGGATAGTTTCATTACTATATGTCTATGTGTATCGTCTATGTATGCTTTTGTGTATTGTCTTTGTCTATGTGTATTGGCTTAAAATATTGTAAATGTATATATTTCTTAGTGTTATTTCTGTATTTTTCCTGGCTACTCCTTGGACCAACTCAATATATTTTGGGTGAGCTGGACGGCCTGGGTAATTAAAAATGAATCCATTCTACCAGCTCTCGTTAAACTTTAATCACCTGTCGTCGTTTTAGAACTTTTGTGCCCGCGCAAGTCGAGAGCGGTGAGCGAGGGAAGGGACAGATAAGAGATGCGGCTGTGAGGGGGCGGAGGTCCTTTTGAGGCCCACTTTTGTTGCTTTGTGATTTTAGTGCCAACTGTGCGGGCACAGAACCTCTAAAATAACTTATTTATTACAAAAACTGATTGTTATATTAAGTGACTGCTAGTGAAAAAATCCGCCAGTAGTATGTCAGTCTCCGTAAGAGATCTCAAGATTGTGGCAGTGGCGAAGAGTGATAAAAACATTTCAGTTAATTTAAAAACTGTAAGATAAGTTTCAATGAGCATAGATCTGCATAACCATTTAGTCTATTATAGTAAAACCTCAGTACAGCCGAATAGGCTAGAACAGTGCCGCTAACACAATTTTGTACTGAATTCATGCAACATATTAGCACCCAATATTGACAAATTTTTGGCCTTTGTCGTAAGCTGTTTATGCAACACAGAGCCCCAAGCCTCCCGGGTCCCTATGCGAAGCATATTTTTGTTCCTACCGGTGGGCGGCTCTGGAGCCAAATGCGGTTGAAGAGGCGTGGAAGGGTTCTACAGGACGTTCCGAAAATTTAGATGCCATATATACTACAGCGTATCCGGTAAGTTTAGTGCAATAACTGAATTACAACGAGAATAAATTAATGAGATGTTCGATAATGAGATAAACAATTTTGTTACAGTGGAACCCTGGTGTTGCATTTCTCTTTGGAGACTATAAAAAATCGTTATACGCGGAAGAACATAATACACGGGAAGCTCCATTTTAATTAGAATATAAATATTAAAGAAATCATGTAAGAAACTGAATTGACCTTTCACCAAAATTTTCTTTATCACTTGCTAACAATTTAATTTATGACTCTCTTAGAAAAATTTCAATCGTATTAAAAATGAGTATCTGCATATCACATAACAATAAATTACATTTCAATAAATTACATATCAGTAAATATTGTACATATCAATAAATATCGAAAAATATCGATTCCATACCTGCTCTGGAAAAAGATCGAAGTCCTTATAGTAAGTATCAAACCTCATATAAATTGGCGATTTTCTAAATCAAATTTCCTATGAACTTTTAAAATGACTTAACAGATGATCCAGCAAATAAATACTATAGTTGGGACATACAAAATCTGATGTGGGTAGCATATGACTTTCTCTGCAGACTCAAATTCATGTTCTCATTCTTTCATTAATAATTCATTAAATTGATTTTTATTGCACTAAATAACACATTGAAATTACACTGAGTTTACACTTTTAACTCACCTTTTGTTTTCTTTTAGTAACTGGAATTATTCTCAAAACCTACGTAGCTAAAATGCGAACAAAATTAACTATCTCGAGATCGGTTAGTCCTAGTTGGTCTTATTCCTTTCATAGTCAAAAATTACATATAAAACAAGTATTCATTTAATGAATTTCAGCATACGCAGTTTTTAAATTTTGACGATTTTTGCGGGTCATTTCGCAAAAAAATTCGGGTTATTTTTTTCTGAATCCTACCAAAATCTAATCAGAACCAGGATCACGTACAAGTGACTTATCTACCAAATTTTGTGAAATTTGGTCAATTACCTTTTCAGTTAGTGGAGATAGAGACAATTTTTCGGGCCATTTTGCAAAAAAAAAAAAAAAATAATAATAATTAAAAAAAAAAAACGCAGGTTCTGTTATCCGGAATTGTATCAAAATCTAATCAGCACCAGCGTCACAGCGACGTACCTATAAAATTAGACATTGCACAATTTTTTCCAAAACCATAATTTTCTGTATTGAATGTAATACTTACATGTATGTAACTTACGTAAATCTTATTTTGTTTAAGTCCTTCGTACCATGATATTTCTCAATAAATATTTACTTATTGACAGAACAACCTTTTCAATCAATCAGTGGATTTAAACTAAAGTTGGATGATGAAACTTTTTAAAATTGAAGTTATGGATAATTCGAATTTTTTTAATGGTCCCGTCATCTTCGAATTATACAAGTTGCACTATATATATATATATATATATATATATATATATATATATATATATATATATATATATATATATATATATATATATATATATATATATATATATATCTTATCATAACTGTCAAGAACCATACTCCACATTACATGCAGCAGATTCATTCTAAAACTTTCAGTAACATGCTTGCACATACTTTACAGTACATGAAACATGCATTTAATAGATACATATGGGCATATGTAGTCTTTTATTTTAGAATTTCGCATTAAAGGCAGTTTCTTTTTTTCGAATCATACCAAAATCTAGTCAGTAGCAGAGAGTCACACACAAGTAGTTATCTACTAAATTTCGACCAAATGTTGTGAAATTTGGCAAATTAGTTTTTGAGCTGGAGTGGATACATACAATTTGACAGACAGACATACACACGGACGTCACGCTAAAAATAGTGTTTTCGTTGTCAAGAGTGCTCGAAACGTGCAGATCCATCGAAAACTTCAGTGCCGATTTTTGACAAGTTTTCAATACTTTCCCCATCTATTAACATGCATTGCAGGGAAAGTAAAATCATTTTAGTAATGACGTCCATGTATCTGCGTATGTCTGACCTGATTAAGTATTAATTCCTGCTCAGCACCTATCGGTCTAAATATTACGAAACAATGTGAATTTCTACTTAAGTGTTACTCTGATACTCATAAAAATTTATTACAATTGGAAAATGGAGAAGGATTGGCTTTCCTTTCGGAGTGAATAACAAAAAAATTGATGTGGGCAGCACGTGACTTTATCTACAGATTCAAATTTATTCTCACTTCTCTTCTGTCACAAATAATTGAATTCAATTTAATTGCAAAATATGACACATACATTTATTTAGGGGCGCGGTAGCCCATTGGTTAGCGCGCTGGAGTTGCACTCGGTAGGCCCGGGTTCGATTCCAGCCACTGCCATAACTGCCGCCGTGTTCACACGGAGAACGATCACGTTAAACATGTGGGTCCGTAAGTCCTTCCGAGAGGTTGGTGGTAGGGGAAGGAGGGTACGGTCCCTGTGGATGCCTCCCCCACTGGGTTCCGGTCTAAATTGGGTGGCACTTCCCGGCTGTCCAAACAGTTACCTTACACCTTTCTGGTAGGTCGGACGGTCTGGGTCTCAACAACAACATACATTTATTTGAAATTAATTACTATTGCATATACATTTTTAAAGCATGTGCTTTTCATCTGGCGACTTATCATTTTATGAAGCATTGCATTCTCGCAGAAGTTACCAAAAAATATTTAAAATTTTTCTGAATTCATGGTTTTATTTTCATTTTCATGTCTGGTCTTTCATGTTTCAGACTGGAAGTATTTTCAAAGCTGGTTCTTCAAAAATGATCGAATCGTACAAAAATCTTATCAGCACCAGGATGACTCATAAGTGATTTATATACGAAATTTTAGGACTTTTTTGTCGTATAGATTTTGAGCTACGGTGGATTCATACATTGAACCGACTCTCAGACACACAGAAAGAAGGACACGCAGACAGACAGAGAGAAATTGCAAATTTGATGACGTTTTAAACGAGGATTATTGCATTTTATATTTTCTGAAAGAAAATAATTGAGAAAAAAATCGAAAAAGAGACATGAATTTTCGGCTGTACGAAATTTCTTATGTTGCCAACATCAATAGTTTGAAATATATGACTAAAAAAATAAAATTACTTTATACCATTTGTGTTAACTACGAGTAAAGAAATAGAAAATATTTGCATCAGGTATATGATTTTTCTAATACTGATGTATATGAATCTGTCTGACTCATTGAATAAGCAACATCGCGCTTCGAGGTAGCCTTGCATAATGTAAAATGTAGGTAAAAATTAGTAAAATTTTAGCTTTTCCCATTAACATGGCTGGCTGAATTTCAGGCATTGCGCAGTTGCCTTAATTTCTGTAAAACTCTTGATTGATTGTACTTGTAAGATTGTACTTGTAGATTGACTCTTGTAAGATTCTTGAAATGGGATATTTTCCAAGCAATAGCAGTTAAAGTCGTAGATATCAACATTATTGTATGTTTGTCTTTGTATAATCCAATAGCCCATCATTCTACAATTTCTGTAAAAATTTTGTCGTAGATTCGTTAGAGATTCATCGTATAGATTCGCTAAAAATTCGATTTTTGAGTTTTGACACGATTCCACTCCTCTTTCTATACATTACCAGGTATAGTTGGGAATGTAAAAATCTGATGTGGACAGCACATGACTTCCCCTGCAGACTTATATCCATTTTATCTTCATTTAAATTAGATTTAATTCACTTCAATTCAATTTTCGTTCTCATTTGGTAACTAGATTTATCTTCAACGTTGGTGTAGAGAAAATACGAAAAAAATAAAATATCTCGAGAACGTCTAGCCCTAGTGTAATGGGGTTGGTTTTATTATTTGCTTCGTTAAAAATTACGTATAAAACAAGCATTTAAGGGATATATTTGGGCATACTTAGTTCTTATTTTAGATTTCGACGATTTTTGCGGGCCATTTTTTTAAAAAAGGCAGGTTATTTTTTCCGAATCGAACCAAAATCTAATAAGCACCAGTGTGACCCACAAGCGACTTATCAAACGAATTTTGTGAAGCTCTGTCCATTAGTTTCTCACAGGCAATTTTTGAGGGGCCATTTCGAAAAAAAATGTGGGTTCATTTATCCCGAATCATACTAAAACTAATCAGCACCAGGGTCACATCCAAGTGACTAACCTACCAAATTTTATGGAATTCGGTCCATTAGTTTTTGAGTTAGATTGGATCCATTCATTGCACAGACAGACAGACACACACACAGACGTTGCGTTAAAAATAGTTTTTTCGTATTCTAGTGGTCTCGAAACGTGTAGATCCGTCGAAAAATCGAGTTGCGATTTTCGGAATGATTCCAATATTTTCCTATACATTACCAAGTATTACAAGGAAAGTAAAATGTGGAGCCAAGCACTGATTAATATATGCATGTATAAACAATTTAACGGCATTTCAAAATACCCATTAACACACACTCAGACGATGCGCTGAAATTGGATTTTTTGTGTTCTATAGGCTTCAAAACGGGTAGATAAATCGAAAAAATAAATTACATGTTATGTCGCGATTCCAAAAGTACCATGCATTGCAGAGAAATTAAAATCAAAACCATTTTTGTTATTGAAGTCCAATTAAATACAGATGTAATAATTAAGCGCTTGTTATATTTACTTTTATTATGATAAAACGAATAATAAGGAACCATTTGCGTCTGAAACTATTTTTGTTAGGATTATATTGTGTCATTACATTTCTGATCTATCATCCGTGTAATTTTAAAACCAGACAAGTGCTGAATGAAAGTAGAAATAAATTTAAAATTGCAAATTTGATGACGTTTCAAACGAGGATTACTTAATTTTAAATTTTCTGAAAGAAAATAATTGAATAAAAATCAAGAAAGAGAAAATTAATATGCGGCTTTATAAAAGGTCTTTGGTTACCAACATCAACAGTTTGAAATATAACAAATAAAATAAAATTATTTTATACCATTTGTGTTAACTACCACTGAAGTAATAGAAAATAATTTGCATAACATATATTATTTTTAGGAGTGTCAACCCAAGAACTTCTGTGTGGTATAGTTTCCTTATATTAAGCAACATCACTCTTCGAAGTGGCGTTGTGGTATGCAAAATGTTAGCTTTCTCCATTAACTTGACTGGTTGAATTTCAGGCATTGAACAGTTGCCTTCTTTTCTGTGAAACAGACGTAAATGTCCTTAAAATGCACTCTAAATTTGGAAGGAGTGAAGAGCCTTAAAGCTGAGTTTCACTCTCTTAGAGTGGTATTTTTTGTCATTTCAACCAAGGAATGTGTGAATATTTCACTTTTAAACAAAGAGTGATATATTTCACTTCGTAAAAGAGAGTGAAATTTTTATCTACAATTCGAAAGAGTGAATTTCAGCAAAGTGAAAAGTCATGAACGGCGAAATCACTCTATTGGAGTGTTACTGTTGAAAACCCAGACCGTCCGACTCATCCAGTGCACATGACCAACTATTTGGACGGCCGGGTAGAGTGTTACTGTGTAAGATTTCACTCTATAACAGTGAATATTTCACTTGTCAAGAAAGAGTGAAAAGTGTTTTCGCTCCACGGTTAAATCCCTATTTCACACTATCACTCCGAGCCGAGATTCACCTGTTGTATTTACGTTAATCGTACTGATCTAATTAATTGTTACTACTCTTAGATAATTTGTGTAGCTGATTCTTCAGCTATTCAAGTTATGGCTGAATGGAAAGAATTTCCCCAGGTGAGTCTTATTCTGATTTGTTTATGAGACGAATTAAAGTAATAATAGAATTCCTAAAATTTTTATCAGGCATAATTTGAGTTCTGATAATTGTGTGTTGATAGAATTATTAACAAGATTTCCTGCTATTTTAAAACGTTATAATAAAGAATAAGCTTGCTTATGCAAATAGGTAGAAGCTACATAATTTTTTTATATCTTGCATACGGCATATATATCCACTCCTCGTAAATTTTCTACTGAAGGTTTTTTTTTCTGTGTTTTCTTTAGAGCTGCAGATTCTTCAAAATTTTCGTGATATGCTAAGCTGTTAACAAAAATGAATTCATGCGATACGTCATTTTTAATGTATTTTAAAAATATTAGTAGATGCAAACTGATTGCAAAAATGAAATTTTTTTAAAAGGAATACTATATTCTCTGACGATCGTGTTTAAATGCAAATTTTCGTGATATTGCTAACCATAAGTATAGCGTTCATTAAAAAATATATTTGAGAGAATTCTATCGAGCACTTTAAAAAAGAAGAACTGAATATTTGCATATTTTCTGGAAATGTGACTCGGAAAAAAAAATCTGATTTTCCCTCAGAAAATACATATTTATGAATCGTGAGGTGGAAGTGCCTTAAATCACATGTTATAGTTGTTATAAATATTTTCTTTTCACGTATCAACAAAATTTAATCTGGGAAAATCTATTGCAAAATACTTTTGATGTTTGGTAATTAAATTACCGCAAACTGAATTTTCATACCTTGAATGAGGTACTTTTCATTTTGTGTCCTTAAGAAATGTGCATTGAGCATAGTAGTGCAACACATTGTGATAAAATGTATAGCCATATAAGCTATATTTCTTATATATAAGGGATATAAAAAGCCAAAGTACTTTTTTTTTTTACAGAAAATAAGATTTACTTAACAAAACCACGAAAATTAGACTAATGAAAAAAAAGATTGGTATAGTTGGCAGCTCTACCCTCTCCTACACACTCAAGAAAAATGAAATCTTATTTCTGTTTAAAAAGCACAGTTTCGCAACTTGTCAGTTTCTAGTAAAGAATGGAATGACTTGCTGCAGTAGTTCATGATGAAGTTATTTCGTTGCACTTATGAAGTTATTTCATTGCACTTATTTCGAGAAAAGCAATGCTTCTTAAGAAATTTTTGTGTAAAAACTTGGCTGTTAGGCATATTTTCGTGAAGAAAAATAGATCTGCAGATCATTTTCATCCCTATTACATGGGAATAATATATTTCTTGCAGTAGTGCAGAGTATGGAACTGCCATTGCATGAAAATTTCTCTGTGCTATAATATTCATTGCGAAGTACAGTACATGATCTATTATCTAAAATGCTTGTGATTTCCGGGATTCAGAATACTGAATTTTTCCATAATTCGGAGCACATACTTAAACATTCTACAATCATAAATGTATTTACATAATGCTTTTTACAATATATATATAAAAATATACTTAACTAAAATCGCAAATATTACATATAATTATAGAATCAAATTTCGTGACAGTTAGTTAATTGATACCTCATAAAAAGCTTACTTTTCACTGGAGGTTTTACAGTATAATGTCCAGGACATGATTTCATCCATAGCAAATTACAAGTTAAAATAATTAATTGCTAGCAAGAGAAAAACTCTACAGCAAAGATTGTTAGTAACCTCATTGCATATACATTTTTAAAACATGTGTTTGTCATCTGGCGTTTCATGAGAGCGTTGTATTCTCGCAGAAATTACTAAAAAAATATTTGAAACTTTCCTGAATTCGCGGTCTTATTTCCATTTTCATGTGGCGCCTCGAAGTGCTTTCAAGGATGGTACTGCAAAAATGATAACAAACTGAAGTATCTCCACATCGGTTCCCTAGAGAAATGATATTGTTCTTATACTCTTTGTCATATAAACTTACGTAAGAAACAACTATTTTATTTATACAATAAAGTATATTAATTTTTGTATTACGGAATTTAATGACTTTTACGGGATATTTCGCAGAATAGTCAGGTTATTTTAGTCGGAATCGTACCAAAATCTAAACAGTACCAGGACGATTCTTACGTGACTTATATACCAAATTTTGGAACATTTCGTCTAATAGTTTTGAGCTGCAGTAGATACATACATTGCACGAACACTCAGGAACACAGATAGACAGACACGCCGACAAATAGAGAGAAATTGCAAATTTGATGAAGTTTTAAACGAATATTATTTTATTTTATATTTTCTGAAAGAAAATAATTGAAAAAAAATCAAGAATTGGAATATGAATTTTCAGCTGTTCGAGAGGTTTTAAGTTGCCAACATCAATAGTTTGAAATATATGACAAGCAAAATAAAATTATTTCATACCATTTGTATTAGCTACCGGTAAAGTAATCGAAAACAATCTACATAAGATATATTCTTTTTAGTAATATTAAGGAGGAGCCTTATACCCAATGATAGGAAACGGAAATCTAAGTTATCAAAATAAACTCCTAATTTATAAATCGGTCATCCGCCCGGGAATGCTGTATGCAGCACCCGTATGGGGATATGCCTGTAAAACTACAATAGACCTCCTAGAGACAAAACAAAACAAAATCTTACGGATTATCAGGAAAGCTCCCAGGTACTTAAGAAACTCGGTAATTAGGAATGACTTCAAAATAAAAACTGTTAGAGCCCAAATTAAAAAGCTAGCGCTTAAATTTTACAGAAATTTGCCATCCGTTCCAAACGAACTGTTATTCAATCTGCATGACTATGATCATCGCAAGGCCAAATCTCGTAAGAGACCCCGCGCTGTTCTAAACATCGATAATCGGAATTACATGATCCCACCTCAAACATCTGATTTTAAAATAAAACTCGCGACTATTATTTTATAAAAAAAAAAAAAAATATTCTAAACACTAAACTGCCAAAACGCTAGGTAACCCTTAGATCTGCATCAACCCCCCAAACTGCTTAAACTCTAAATTTGCAACAAACTGCCACACTAGGAGCTAGGATAAATAATAAAAAGTAGTAAATAAAAACCTCGAACTTCCAATTAGGGTCACTGAATTAATGTCACAGTTTGACGATAAGAACCACATATTGAAACTGGAGATTAAAGGCGCTTCGCGCCTGGTGCTCTGTCTTGTACGACACTACGTATAATATTAAGGAATGTTTTTATTCCTCTCATTTCTTTAAGTAAGCTACACCACTCTTCGAGGTGACATTGTGGTATGAAAAGTGTAGAAAAAAATGTGTATAAAATGTATGTGTATAATGTGTAAATGTGGAAATAAATTTATATTGCAAATTTGATGAAATTTGTGAAACAGACGTAAAGATCCTTAAAATAGGATACTTTCCAAACAATGCTAGGTAAAGCTGCAGCCATTATCTTTACTGTATGTTTGTCTATGTATAGTCCAATATTACATCATTTTACAATTTATGTACAAGTTTTGTCGTATAGTTCTTTAGATAGAGTGGACACATGCATTGCACACACATACACAGAAGTGACGCTAAAATAGTACTTTCGTGTTTTAGAGATCACGAAATGTGTAGATACGTCAAAAATTTGATTTCCGATTTTTTACAGGATTCCACTGCTTTCTCTATACATATTGCCATGTATATTTCAATTATTTTTTGAATGAAAATAATTGGAAAAAAAATCAAGAATATTAATTTGAGGCTGTACGAAAGATCTTAGGTTGCCAACAACAATAGTTTGAAATATATGACAAACAAAATAAATAAATTTTTAATACCATTTGTTTTAGTAACCAGTAAAGTAATGTAAAAGAATTTGCATACGATATATTATTTTTTACCATTGAAAATTTGCGATCATGATCATTCGCTGATTGTACTTGGTAGAAGAAAGATGCTTTTTGCGGAGCTTCGTGAAATTTTGCCATTTTCGTATGTGCGAACCGAACTGTGTTCTGCTGCTTTCTTTTGGAGTGTTCTTTTTTGCTTCGGACTTGGCTTCCGGTACTTCTTCACAAAGTGATATTTATGGTATTCATCCTGATATTGAACTGATCACATCTCGATTCCGGAATGGAAAATTCCCTTTGCCAGACCTTGCTGACGGTGGACAACTTGGACACCTGAACGATCTGTCTCTTACTGGAAACTTCCTGATGACCGAGTGGCACATAATGTCTGCTGGACACTCCGATCGCTTCCTGGACTCAGTCCGTGGTATGTGCCTTTTACTGACCTCCTATTTTGAACAGAGTTGTTCTATTAATGATTTAACAACCTTTAAATCCGAGATTGAAGCATATATCTCTCAACATGAGAGCATAATCAAAGCAAAAGGAGACCTAAATCCTAATCCTAGTACACATCTTAAGTCTATTGTTAACTCACATCATAATCTTAATGTAAATCTCAAATCTGCAGTAATCTTAAATTCTAGTGATAAAACTAATGTTAATAAGAATGTCAACAATCCCGAGGATATGGAAGGATTCATACATCCCCACTACAAAAAGCAATGCCATTAGGCTAATATCACATATGGAAGTGACCCGATTATTGCTCGCAACGCTTTTGAAGCTCTCAATATGGATACCAACTCTCCTCCCGAGTACAATAACACACCCTTTGATAATGTTGCTAACCAAAATAACGCGACAAATCCCACCTCTAGTGAAAATGTTAACCCCGTAATCTCGCCCGTTGACTCCCCAATGCCGGAACCTTTTTACATGAACTGCCCAGATAATTGGAGAGGACTTGTTGTTGTTGTTGTTGAGACCCAGACCGTCCGACCTACCAGAAAGGTGGAGAGGACTTGTGAAAAGCCTCAATTTCCTTGTTACCACCTTCTACCAGAGATATAGGTAGACTGCGCATTGCTATTCAGAAGAGATTGAAAAAATGGCCACTGCATGTATTACGTCACTTTTGGTCGAACACTCCCAGACTTGGCGACTTATTGCTGCGCTTGGCGCTATAAAATATTTTTTTTCACTGGAGTAAAACAGTGCTGAATACCTCTTACGTTTCTGATGTAGTTCAAAATACATATTGTTTAGGTTCTATCTGATCAAGTTCTATTAATCACAGTAACATGAAATTTGGCATGTCGTTTTCTTTTGTGATATATTTTATTTTTCAAGCGAGAAGGTCCAAATTCAGTATTTCGTTGTCTTTTACGGTGCATATTGATTTCTTGGATTTTGAACCTTATCGGGCTAGCCCGTCCTGAGCCCGCCATATAAATATACTCATAATTCGGGAATAACTCAAGATTCGTTGTAACTAGAAAGATCATATCATATTTGGCATATGATTATCTTTCATGATATATTTTAATTCATTGGATTTTGATTTATCGGAGCAATTAAATTCATTGCTACTATCCCAGCCCGTCCAGGAACCCCGTTAGAGAAATGCTTTGAGAAATAACTTAATGTTAGTCTGAGGAATAACTCGGGAACCAGAACAAACATTCTGTATACTGTTGTATCCATATATTTAAGTCACATACAACTAATAAAAGGGTGGTACTTGAAAAGAAAATACATTTTTACTTGTTTTCAATTCAATGAATAAAATCATCAGTTATGTCTTTAATTTCGAAAACAGCATCAATTATATTATTTAAGGTTGTTGATGTTTAATAATAATGCATCAACATTTTAATAATTAATAAAAAAAATTTATGAAGTTTGGGATTTTAAATATATACATTGAGCCATTAGAATTGCCATACCTTTTAGTGTTTTAAAAGTGCCACTAAAATGATTTTCTTACTTCGGCAAAAGTTTATTTTTAATAAAATACTTTTTTTTTTGTACAAACTGAAGTGCAAAATTTCCTCAATGTCAATTTTCTACCTTCGAAATGTAGCTGAGCAATGTACAACTGTAAATATTATTCCCACATTATGCAACAGTTATTTTATATTCCTTGAACAAAAAAAAATGTGTTTGAAAATATTTGGACACAATGTTATTATAATAAATCAAAATGTTGCTTGCAAGGCATTAACTTGCAAAAGTTAATGACTTAAACTTTCTAATAAAATGACTTTATTAGTTCATATTTATTAATAGAATAACACCCTGTTAAATGCAGGGAAGGAGTGTGAAAGCCCCAGGCCGTCCGGCTCGTCCAGAGGACTTAGAGCAACAAATTGGACGACCGGGCAGGGAAGGAGTGTGGAATGAATAAGCATTTTAAAATATTTTGCAGTTTTGAAATTTTTATTGTTCATTTTTTACAAATATGTGGATGGAAAAGCCCCATCTTATATCAGAAGAGTGTATGTTACGTCAAACTCAATGCGGCAAATATAAGAAAAGGGGGAGTGCCACCCCAAGGGAGGAATATGGCCACAACCGGTGATTTGAGAACGACACTGAGAACTAACTGATAATAAGACTCGAGATGTGAGAGAAGAAGGAGTTCGACTATTATGATGAGCAACAAGGCATTAGATGGTGATGTAATATTATGAGTTACAGACACGAGTTGTATTATTAGCATGGTGACAGTAGATGGTGACATGAAAGTATGACATGTGCAGATAATAAGAGAAAGCAATAAGTGCGGGTGTGCGCGCCATGAGTAAAAGTTATCGTCGATATCACGAGTCGGTGAAAGAATACTGCGAGTTATTTCGGTGAGATGATCGGCTACTTACGTGGCGCTGACAAAACCCAAGACAGAGTTGGAGGTATGTGCCCATCATTAATCAAAGGTCATAGATACATTTTAAGTAAATTTAATAGTACTGGTCTCATATAGCCCATCAGCCCCAATAATTAATGAAAAGAATTGTTGTAAGGCATTTAAGTAATAATATGATAAATTGTTAGAATTGAGTAGTTAAAGATGTAGGTTTTTTAATAAATGTCATTGTTAATTTTAAATTGGTGTCATCATTTTGGTAAAATATTAATTAATAATTTTTTTACAGGACTCACACAGATTTAAATAATTGGAGGGTTTATAGCGACACAATAAAGCAATCTACGATTTAATAATACATCAAATATGTATGAATTTACAACCATGTCAATCTTAATGAAATTAATATTTAAAAAATACATCTTTAAGTTCTTTTTTTCTTTTCGATTTGCGCACCACATATCCAAAGACAAATAGTGTTAGGATTTATAAGTACTAAAAATTTCAGAATGGATGGTAAAATAGGTACTGTAAAGTAAAAACAGACACTGAAATAGTCTAATTTTGTGTTCATAAAGTCATTTTCATATTGCGCTCTGTTAAAGAAGATTATAAAACAGCCTACTTACAAATCTTTACACTAACATATAATCTTTACTGAAAATTTATAAATCTGAAAACTTACCTTACAAAGATGAAACTCTTGACACATAATTAATTATTCGCTATTCTCATTTATTTACGGTAATTTTCTACCACATACATTTTAATATTTGCTAGTATAAAATAATGTTTGTACCAATAAGATGTTTTATACTTTGAGAATGTCTTTTCACATCACACGATGTTGCCACAGTATTTAAAGTTGGAAGTGACCTATCTAGAAGTAGAAATCTTTAATGAACCTATTACATCCTCTCCAGAATTTGATGTTAAATCTATATCAGTTATCATCAAAGCTCTATACAAAGGTCCGGCCAAAGATCCGTAAGTAAAAAGCCGCTACCGCCTGCGAAATTTGTTGCTGAATCTATATCAGTCATTACTGAGCTCTGTCCGTATTATATCCTGAATAATGAATGCTTTAAAACACATTTAATTAAACCAATTATATGGAAAAAATATTTCCTACAAGAAAATAAGTTAAAGTAAATACAAAAATATTGAACCTTTAAAAGCACGGACCCATAAAATAGGCATTTATTGGCACTATAAAATTTGGATAGTGGACCGACCCCTTAGAGCCAAATAAGATATGTATTACAATCCTTCAATTCTGTAGACAGAAAAATAGGCAAACAGGGCACAATCTGGGCTCCGCTTATTAGAGTTACAAATAATGAAGAGGTTGAAGTAGCATTACTGCTGTGAATCTGAAAATCTAGAAGGATGACCTTGCCCTTACACGAGCTACTTTACAAGAAAATAATTTTGCTAATGCTCTTCGATGTTAAGGCTTTTCTTAAGGTTCATGTGAATGGTTACAATGATTCAAGGACAGACCTGGAATGATTTGTAAAAAAGTTTGTGAGGGAGCTGGTGTAGGCATAGAGACAAATTACCTTTAGATATTAAAGAATTATACAAGAGTCTGACACATTTAATGCTGATTTAATGCTGCTGCACATTTCTTCCTATTCGACCATCATACTTTATCCATAACAGCTGTTTAATATTCTGGTGACTCTTTAATATTCTGGTTCTCTTTATTTCTTTAGTAATTTATTAAATTGCACAAAACAACCCTGAATGAAATTAATTCAATTTCTGTTTTTATTTTGTAACTGGAAACTTTTTCTAAGGCGGCGTTACAAAGTCTCAAGGTAATGCGGTTGGGGTCTTATTCTTTTTCTCGTCAACAATTAATTATCAAACACACATTTAATTAATACATATGAGCATACGTAGTGTTTTATTTTATATTTAGTGATTTCTGAGGGCCATTTAGTAAGAAAAGGCAGATTTTTTTTCGAATAGTACCAAAATCTAATCAGCACCAGGGTATCCCACAAATGACTTAGAGGTATCCACAGTGACCGTACCCTCTTTCCCCTACCACCAACCACACGGAAAGACTTGCGGACACACATGTTTAACGTGATCGTACTCCGCATGAACACGGCAGCAGTTTTGGCAGCGGCAGGAATCGAACCCGGGTCTACAGAATGCAATTCTAGCGCGCTAACCACTGGGCTACCGCCTCCCGGAATAGCATCTGTTCTTGTTGAGACGCAGATCGTCCGACCTACCAAAAAGCTGCAAGGTAACTGTTTGGACGGCCGGGAAGAGCCACCGAATTTAGACCAGAGCCCAGTGGGGGAGGAATCCACAGGGACCGTACCCTCCTTCCCCTACCATCAACCTCCCGGAAAGACTCACGGGCCCACATGTCTAGCGTGATCGTACTCCGTGTGAACACGGCGGCAGTTAAGCAGCGGAGGGAATCGAACCCTGGCCTACCGAGTGCAATTCCCGCCAGCTCACCACTGGACTACCTCGCCCTGAGTAACATCTGTGTAACAAATGTCAGTGATTAATCGGCATTTAAATTTTAATACGAATAAGAGACTGCTGCTCAGCTGACTTCTAAGATGAAATACAATGAATAAATATTTTCTCTTTAAATACCGTTCTTTTTTTCAAACCAACATTAGTAAAATCAATTTAATAATACAATACATGTTATACTAAATATTATTATATAATTTTAGTGATAAGAATGGAATATATCAATGAAAATCAGCATACATTGGTTGAATGATGTAGCACTGAGTAAATTACAATATGCTACGGGATTTGATTAGTCCAGTGATTGATAACTTATATTTAAATGTAATTTTATATTTGTCAACATGCCACACCGTATACAAATGTACTAAGATGATTTATGGTAATGCCATGATTAATTATTTATGTTAGTTTAATGTATGGACTTAAAAGAATTTTCCAGTAAATTTGTTGGGACAGAGCCCTCATCTTTTAACAAAATAATTTACCGGGCCGTTCTAATCCATATTTACGGTATCGATTCCATCTTTCATATTCTGTTCCTTGCTTGAAACACATGTTTAGTAGAAAAGTGTCCTTTGCCGTTTTAGAGCAGTAATTGCAGAACAATCACTTTTTCATGGCTGACCATTGAAGCTTCTTCTGGTAATAAAACAAGGTAGGTATGCCGAGATGTAGTGTAGGGAACAAAATGCGCTCTCTAACTCACAGAAAGTGAGAGGATTTCCAAAAATATTTATAGTTTCTGTGAATCAAAGAAAGCATTTACTCTCATAATTTTTTATTGGTCATTAAGTAGAGATTATAGATGGGATAATATAATATGGATTCAACAATGCACTGAATGATCAATAAAAAATTGCAGGTGAGAAAATATTTGGTCAATTAAACATAATCAATCAGGGAATACATGTGAAAATTATATCGATGGAACAATGAACTAAATAAACTATTAGAGAGTACAAGTGAGAAAGCATTTGATAAATTTAAAGTTAAATTTAGCAATCAACTAGTATAAGAACCATTCTATGACGATAACAAAAAATTAAATAAGAGTTTAAGACAATTTAATTTAATCTCTCTATATGATACATTATGCGAAATTTATTTTATTTAAAATGAATATACTTTGTACTTGATACTTTTGAAAAAGAACATTTTTAAGAAGAGGTCATATAAAATTTTTCCAGACTCATTTAAACAATTATTATACTTTCTGGTGAAAGAAAGTCTAAATATTGAAGGTATCCTTACATTTTAAAACGTATGGCCCCAATAATCACATTACAGAAATCACTATTTGACATATTTGGTGGATAAAAATCTATATTCAAATATGAATACTAAATTTACAGTATTATTAACTGTTGCCACTTTTCTGGGAAACTGCCTGGATATATAATGTTCCACCACTCTATCCACAGGAATTAAGCAGATTCATATATTAAAATTGATTTAATTTCAAGTATTTAATGGTAGATGAAAGAAATCCAGCATTTAGAATATAATTTAAATAATAAAATGATCTATTATATAGGTCTATTTATACTACGCAGCGTGTATTAATCATTATCGTTTAGTTTGGAATACTCCAAAATAATAAGCACATTTACTGAAACTGACAAAATGTGAAAATGTTGACTGTAATTTCTCCCTAAAGTTTAATTTTATTCACTAATTCCTTATCGAACCGTTAATTAAATAAAATACGATTGAAAAACGAAATTGATCAAAAGATATTTACTTTATTTATAAGGGATTTGTTATATGGCTTGCATTATATTTAATTCTATAGCAAATTGTATGTAAGTCTGTAACTATCGAAATAAATATGAGTGTATGAAAAAGAAGTTCATACATTACTGTTACTACAAATTTTCCATTCTAACGTTAGATGAGAAACAAATTGAACTGAAATGTAAACTGTAAAATTGTACTGCTATGGCAAAATAGTTTCAATCGCGAATGGTAGACTACTTTTATGATAGTTGCCTGATAACAAATAATATCTATTTTTATTCTATTTAACAAAAAAATATTGGATTATGAGAAATTAAAATTTAAATATTTTTTAGGCCTATTCATAAGTACCGATAATAAGTAAAAAATAATAGCATTTTTTCTGTATGGCATTTCATATTAGAATTAATTCAGCCATTTCAACTTTAAATTTCATTTTATTTTATCTATAGATTAATAGGTCATAGGTAAATTTTTTTAATGTAACTTTTATTTAAGCCTAAAATGTATATTGTTATACTATTTGACAACAAAGTATGGGATTATGAGAAATATAAATTGAAATATTTTTAGAGCTATCTATAAGTTCCGATAATATTTTGAAAGTATATGTTATATAAACCCTGATTTCGTTTAATCAGAGCCGGCATATGCATTGGCGAAGCAGTCAAGGAATTTGCGTCCAATACGGCCGCAATAAATCGAAATTGATAGAATTAGTAACTGAGGGCTCTCCTCCAATAGATGGCTGTGAGGAGACTTTTAGAGCGACTTCACAATCTTCAGTGTAGGGTTGTTTAAATTCTTGCTGATATTAATCGCGTTTAGTAATTCTAATCGAATTTCTAAAGCACCTTTTTCAGCAGTTCCTTGCCCCACAGTTATACATATATTTATAAGATGAAATTGTATCTATTGTGTGGCAAAATAAAGTTTATTTATTACTTATTATTTAATTGTGAGAAACAGACCCCTACAGCGCTATTTTGTAAAGACTTTTAAATATTATGTGTCTGTACTTATGACGGGCCATTAATTTTAGTTTTAATTTAAAAATATTGACCTACAGATTATACCAAGAGATTTACTGAAGTCAAGTACGTATTCATATTTCAATAATTCTTTCAATCCATTAAATTGGAGATTGACAAGAAGAATTAATAATGAAATTAACAATGAAATTTGCTTTAAACAATCTTGATAGTTAATTTCATGGGATAATATGAGCCGTTACGTCCTAAAAGGACGAACTCAATAAATTTATGTATTGAGAAAAATTCTGCTAAATAAATAAAAGCCAATAATTTAAATTGTGCTCTCACAAACGAGTGCTTGGGTTCCGATCCACTGGGGGACTGCCGGTCCTGAATCTTTAAAACATTACAAGACATCAAAATTTAAAACTTTATATCTTCCGGTAAAAGCTTCCATCCAACATAATTCTCCCTTGGTTTTGATTTTTTAAGTGCTACCATGTAACTCCTGTGCACGTGGTTAAAATAGTTTTACATGTATCTGCTTTCTACTATAAATAGTCAGTTAGTTAAATTGTTACAAACTCATTCGTTTGCATTTGTGGTTGTAATCTTCAGAAATAGTTTTCCTCCATGGGTTTTGGACATCAGTACATATGTATATTTTCAATTTAAAAATAATGAGTTTGAACTTTTTCACAATATGGAAATTTTCAATATGCAAGAAGCCAAAATAATACAAATCAAAACTTTTGCACTAGTTTTGGAATCATAATTAAATATACTGTAATGACAAGTTGAAATTTACAGAGCATGGCAGCTACACAAAAGAAATTAAATTATTTTTCATTAATGACTATACTAATTATTATGATTATAATTATCAACCATTCTGTTTGAATTCTGTACCAACTTATCCTAACAATAAAAAATATGATGTGGACAGCACATGGCATTCCATTCAGACTCAAATTCATTTTTTCTTTATTTCTTTAATAATTCATTAGACTGAGTTTAATTTCACAAAATAACAATAAATTTGCATTTTTAATTCAGTGTTTGTTTTTATTAGGTAATTGGACATTTGTCCAAAAGTGGCGTAACAGAAACACAAGATATCTCAAATATCTTGAGAACGATTAGTCCCAAAGTAATGGAGTTGGATATATTATTTCCATCGTCCACTTAAAAAATTGAGTATAAAACAAGAATTGAATTGATATATTTGAGCATACGTAATCTCTTGTTTTAGATTTTGACCATTTTAGCTGGCCATTTCGTAAAAAAAGGCAGGTTGTTCTTCTTCGAATCGCACCAAAATCTTATCAGGACCAGAATATCCCACCAGTAACTTATCTACAAAATTACGTGAAATTTGGTCAATTAGTTGTTTAGCTAGAGTGGATACATGAAATTTTCAATGGCCATTTCGTAAAAAAAGCGGATTCTCTTTTTCTGAATCGTACCAAAACTAATCAGCACCAGGATCGAAACCGAGTGACTTACCTACCAAATCTTATGAAATTCCGTCCATTAGGTTTTGAGTTAGAGTGGATACAAACATTGCACAGACAGACACACAGACAAACATACAAATGTCACGTTAAAAATAGTGTTTTCGTGTTATAGAGGTCCCAAAACGTGTAGATTCGACGAAAACTCGAATTGTAACATTCGGCGTGATTCCAATACTTTCCCTATACATTACCATGTATTGCAGGGACAGTAAACAGAAACAAAATCTCAAAAGACATGGGGAGGCTTTAAAAAGGTTGCATATTTTGAAAGTGCCTCTTGTTAAGACACACAGTCAAAGGCAAGCATTCATTGTTTGTTTTAACGAGAGTCCAGCACTGTATATCCAGACGATACACTAGAATACTTTTCATTATTAGGAAAACATAATCCAATAGCTTGAGAAAAAGATTAATTATAAATTACCATGTAAGTAGTAACTGTTTTTCTTAAATTTCAAAAGTAAAATAATGGTAATAAAACATTAATTCTACACATTAAAGACTAGAATTTTTACTATTTAAATGTAATATAAAATTTGCATAGAAACAAACAAATATTATTATAAAGCTTTAAAGGGAAAATAAAAGTTAAATTAAAAAACATATATTTGTTAGTATATAAAACAATGCAAAACGCAAAAATAATAGGAAATGTGTAAAGACTTTATTTCTGAAGTTTTAAGTAGTTTTGTTCACACAAGTCCAGTCCAGTTATTCAACATCACATGTCCAGTCCAGTTATCTTTGGAAATTCATCAGGAAAATATCTAAAGAGAAAAGAGCAATATTAAACATTTGGGATTTTTAAATAACTTAAATATGACATTTCAAAGATTTTTGCAAATCCACAAATTATAAGACATTCAGATGGATTAGGATTTAAACAGACAAATAAAAGTCTTTAGCTTTTTAAGTAAACTTTTTGAAATTTTCAGATTTTATTTAGACAAGGTGCGAATATTGCTTAAATATGACATTTCAAAGATTTTTGCAAATCGACAAATTATAAGACATTCAGATGGATTAGGATTTAAACAGACAAATAAAAGTCTTTAGCTTTTTAAGTAAACTTTTTGAAATTTTCAGATTTTATTTAGACAAGGTGCGAATATTGCACAGTTTTAAATATCGGTGTGAAATAAATATGAGATGTGTGTATGAAAAAGAAGTTTATGTTTTACTGTTATTGCAAATTTTCCATTCTAATGTTATTTGAGATACAAATTCAACTGAAATGTAAACTGTAAAATTGTACCGCTATGGCAAAATATTTTCAATCGCGAATGGTAGACTACTATTTATAAAAGTTGTCAGTTAACAAATAAAATCATGGACAAATTTGATCCTATTGCTGTAGCTTGTCTGTGTGTTGCTATAGGATAGGAAATCTATTATCAATTATTTTTGTCCAAAAATAAGAGTGTTATCTGGAAGGTATTTACTTCTTCTGCCTTGTAGTTTAAACATCTGATTCAGTTGTTTCACCCATTTGCCAAAAATATGTGCAGATATCTGTGCCTTTTCAGTTATAGTCATACATCACTGGTAATGTTTTAATGGATTTAAAACAGATTGCTTTTGCTGATTTTATCAATGACTAATGTTGTTGTTGTTGAGGCCCAGACCGTCCGACCTATCAGAGATGTGTAAGGTAACCGTTTGGACGGCCGGGAAGAGACACCCAATTTAGACCAAAACCCAGTGGGAGTGGCCCCACATGGATCGTACCCTCCTTCCCTTACCACCAACCTCTCAGAAGGACTTACGGACCCACATGTTTAACGTGATCGTACTCCGCGTGCACACGGCGGCAATTTTGGCAGCGGAGGGAATCGAACTCAGGCCTATCGTGTGAAATTCTCGCGCGTTAACCATTGGGCTACCGCGTCCTCAATGACTAATGTATATAACTTTTAGGTCTAATCCATATCGCACACAACTAAAGTAGTCAATCACAGTTCTTTGTCTCCAGAACATTAAACACCTTTTATTGATAAGGTATGATGTTCGAATAGGAAGAAATTCTCTGCCTAATCAGCATTAAATATGTCAGACTCTTGCATAATTCCTTAATATCTAAAGACAATTTTTCTCTAGGCTTATACCAGCTTCCTCACCAGCTTCCTTTCAAATTATTTCATGGTTGACCCTGAACCTTTGCAACCATCCACATAAACACCAAAAAAATCTTATCATCCAGGAGCATGAGTGAAATTCTTTTCTTGTAAAGTAGCTCCTTCCAGCGCCCTAGATCCACAGCAGTGATGCTACTTCTACCTCTTCATTATTTGTAACTCTGATAAGTAGAGCCCGGATTGTGACCTATTTGCCTATTTTTCTGATTATAGAATTCAAGGATTCTCACATATACCATATTTGGCTCTAAGCGGTCCACTATCAAAATCTTAAAGGGCATATAAATGCTTACTTTATGGGTTCGTGCTTTTAAATGTTTGATATTTATTTATTTACTTTCCCTGAATTTCCTGGAGGCAAAAATTTTGCCATACAATTTTTTTAACTAAATGTGTTCTGAAGCATTAACTTTTCAGGATCTAATACAGACAGAGATTAGTAATGACTTATATGGATTCAGCAACAAATTACGCAGACGGTAGCGATTTGGTTTGTTAAAGATTTTCACTTACGAATCTTTTGGACGAGCCGGACGGCCTGGGGCTTTCACTTACGAATCTTTGGCCATATCCTGTTCAAAAATTTTCATTTTACATGAAATGTAATTTCTTGAGATAAAGCGGTGATGATAATTGATATGGTTTTAAAATCAAATTCTGGAGGGGGTGTAATGGGTTCACTAAAGTTTTCCACTTCTAGACATGTCACTTCTAACTTTATATATTGTGGCATCATCATGTGATCGTGCCACGATATGGAGAGACATTCTGAAAGTATAAGAACATTTTAACAGTACAAACATTCTTTTACACCAGCAAATATTAAAATGTATATAGTAAATGTATGATAGTAAATTACCGTAAATGAATGAAATTAGCGAATTATTATGTGTCAAGAGTTTTATCTTTGTAAGGTATGTTTTCAGATTTATACATTTTCAGTAAATATTGTATGTTAATGTAAGGATTTGTAAGTAAACTGTTTTATTATCTTCTTTAACAGAGCGGTATATGAAAATGACTTGATGAACACATGAGTAGACGATTTCTGTGTACGTTTTTACTTTATAGTACCTATTTTACTATCTATTTTGAGATTTTGAGTACTTATAAATCCTACTCTACTCGTCTTTGGTTATGTTTAAATAGATTCACTGCACGAGCTCTTTCTAATTTAGTGTGAATGTTCTTGGGATTTTTTTTCTTGTCATATTGGTGAGTATTCAAGTGATATGAATATTGGAGGAACAGTGTTTGAAACTTGAGGAAATAGGATTTTATTCATGTTTAGGGGAGGAGATTTTATTTTATGTTAAGAAGTTCGTGTTAAGAAACGAATAAAGCATTACAGTTTATAATCAATTTGGGAAGGAAATAGAAATCAGGTTAATAGTAATTTAAATTAAGAGCAAAATAATAAACAAATAAACAAATAAAGAAAATAAATTGTGTAAAACCAACCTTTCTAAAATAAATCTAAAAATGCTTATGGAAAACTAGTGATTGACTTTATACAGTGAGTTAGTATGTAGAGCAAATGAAAATAAAATTTTACGTCTAAATTAGGAATTATGTTTCTCTAAATAGATATTTATAGTAACTTAACAGTCTTTATTCTTTCAATGAGACACCTAATATAAACATGTTGCACAAAAATAAATAATAATAAAGATTTTATTCTTAGTAAATATTTTGTCCAGCAAGAAATTTCTCCTTAACTTAAAACCTTCACTTTTAATCAATTATTGGCACAGTTTAACTCAAATTAACATTCCCCAAAACAATTTTACAGATAGAATACATTTCTTTTATACAATATTGTAGACAACCACATTTAGCGGTAATCATCTGTTAAACAACTTAATATTAATCAATGGATTATTTCTAAATTTTATTTTAAATCTAAATCAATTGAAAATAATAACATGTTTTCGGTATGGCACTTTACATTGGCAGTAATTCACAGGTAAATTTTTTGAATGCAACTTTTAGTTAAGCCCAAAATATATATCTTTATTTTTTTTAACAACAAAGTATGGGATTATGAAAAATTGAAATTGAAATATTTCTGAAGGCTATTTATAAGTACCGGTATTATTTTAGAAGAATATGTGATATAAAAAATGATTTCGTATATTTCGTATCCTGATCAGATTATTACTTTTTGTTCTAGAAAATTGCGCCTAATACAGCCGCAATAAATCGAAATTGTTAGAAGTAATAACCAGGGGCTGGCTCTCTTCCAATAGATGGCTATAAGGAAACGTTCAGGGCGAATTCACAATCTTCTGTATAGGATTGCTTAAATTCTTTACGATATTAATCGCATCTTAGTAATTCTAATCGAATTTTTAAATCACTTTTTTTAGCAGTTGCTTGCCCGACTGTTCTACATATATTTATTAGATGAAATTGTATCTATTGTGTGGCAAAATAAAGTTTATGTATTATTTAATTGTGTTTTCTGATATAGATTAATAATATTTAAGTGAGAGTTTTACATTGGCGTGTTGACATGTTTTTAATTGCTATGTATATTCCCAAAATTTACGTAAAATTTATTCAATCTTTAATTTTTATATAATTTCCTTCTAATATATATTCGAAACATGTTTCATAATATTTGCCAGCTGCAGATTTCAAAATTAGCGGTTTAAAGTCAGTTTCAGTTAACTGTGGAAACTTTCCCTTCGCAGCCACTTTAAATCCTCTAACTATAAATGCGCAACTAATTCACAAAAAGGAATATTATTATTCTATCCCGTAAGAGCCGTTTTACGTTAAAGAAAGTCATTAAATGAGACCTGCAATTAAAAACGAATCTATATCTCTTATCCAATTTCCATATCGCATATTTTTTTTTGAAAAAGTTTTCTTAACAGCACTTTTACGACTAATTATTCAGCTATATTCCTAGTAGCAGTCCAATATTGGCTGCAATATTTGACCAATATGAAAAAAACGTACTTTTAGACGGAATTAGCCCAATAATAGCTTAAAATATTGGGACGATATTGGAGCGATATTACGCCAATATTTTAAGTAAGTCACCATTATTGGCGTAATATTGTAATGAAAATATTAGCCAATATTGGAGGTCAATGTAACCCCAATATTTGCCCAATATAGGGATTACATTGGAAATATTTCCAATGTAATGCCAAGATATACAATATTGGTCCAATATTGGACCAATATTAAATGCTACTAAGGATGCAGCCTTATTCTGTTTACTTCACAATATGTAACGTACTTTTCCATTCCTTACAATTTAAAAATATTCTATGTACATGAAATGCATGGTCACAAAATCGCGTATTAGAAATCAAGTTTTTGTGAGATATTTCCATACTACCTCATCCATTTCCTATCTTACGCCAAAATTATGCCCAATTGTTTATAAATTGTTCACGTCTGTAAAGTTTTTTATATAACAACACTAAACATGCTACTTCTAAACATGCGCAGTTTTATTTGAGACAATGCCTAAGAAGTGTTTCGTATGAAGGCAAATTCCAGGCATGAGGCAGTCATATGTCAGTTAGGTGACTATAATTGTGTCGAGGTCGTTATAAGTTCCCTTCATTGGGCCAAAATTAAACAGTTAGTATAAGAAGAATCCTTAACGAAAACTGAGAGTGAACTGCCTGGAAATTCGCTCTTAGTTTTTCCTCGCTTGTCTAGCAGTTCTCTCTCAGCTTTGGTTAAGGGTGCATACTATTCTAACGGTCTTATTTTAGTCTGCTGAAGGGGGGTTATAAACGCATTCATAACAATTGTTGTTGCTTAACTGACAAATGACTGTTTTTTGCAAGAATGTTGTTATTGTTGTTGTTGTTGAGATCCAGACCGTCCGACCTACCAGTGGCGGATTTTGGCCTCTTGTTTGAGGGGGGGGGGGGTACGATCTGTAGATCGAAATGTTCTCGGAGGTTTGTTCACTTAGGATTTTCTTTACTTCTGCCTACATACGGATATTTGACATTTTTGAAATAACTAGAACAAATTCGGAAGTTTATAGTAAGTTCTTTGCAGCTTATAAAATACGGCCTATCATTTTTTTAAGACCAAAGAAAAACAATGAAGATTGGAAGAAAAAAATATTACATGACTCTATAAGGAAACAAACTTATTGTTGAAGTCGAAACAGGAAACTAAATTATATTCTGTATTAAGTATACACAAAAGTATACACAAGTAAGAGATTTCCATGTGAGACGATTAATACTGAATATTAACTAAATAAACACACATGTATATTCTATTCACTAAATATGATTATCATACAATACCATACAAATAAATTTTATTTTTCTTAGACTGTGGTAGAAAAGGAGGATGAACATGAGTAAATACAGTTAATATAGGTATTAATAAACACTGAACATTGATTTGCATTTTCCCATTTTTTTTTACATTTTTAGCTACACAGGAATCAATAAATTTTTACGCGAAAAACATCACGTATAAACATCATGCAAAAACATCAAAAGAAAAGACCAATGGTTTGACCGAGTTTACTACCCCTGGCAAAAATTATGGAATCTCTTCCATGTTATTTCAGTGGGATAAGAAGTTCAATGCTCTACAACTTTTGATGCACGGATATCCTAAAAAACCCATTTTGAGCGAAATTGAAGAACTTTAAAAACTTAACAAAATAAAAAATGTTTGAAAAATTTTGCACTTTTCATTATTTAATAATTCACAACCAAAAAATGGGAAAAGAGCTGTAGGCTGAAAGACAAAACTCGTAAAAACTAATTTAGAATAATAAATTTGATCATATAAACATGAGGAGCTATATCTTAACGATTTTCCATGATCAAATTCATTATTCCAAATAAGTTTTTACGAGTTTTTCTCTTTCAACCTCTAGCTTTTTTCCCATTTTTTGATCGTGAATTATTAAATAATGAAAAGTGCAAAATTATTCAAATATTTTTTGTTTTGTTAAGCGTTTAAAGTTCTTAAATTTTGTTCAAAAAGTGTTTTTCAGGGTATCCGTGCATCAAAAGTTGTAGGGTATTGAACTTCGTAACCTTTTTATTTTTTGTTATAATGATATCAGAGGAGCAGCAAGTTTGGGGAACGATTAATGCTTATACGACGCTACCGACTCAGTACCACGTGTGCAGTAACCAACCAGAGGCTCTTATTGGCTACTGTTCATGTGGTACATAGTCGGTAGTCTCGTACAAGCATTGCTCGCCAAATATGACGTCACAGCCTTCCATAGGCGCAGACTTTTGACTTTTATTATGGCGGCGAGATTTCGTGGATAAACTGAGGGAGGGAAAACAAGGCCAAAGTATCTCCCTAATGATATATATATATTTTTAATTTTATAATTTATTTGATAAAACGTCGACGTTTGTCAGGCGTTTGGGGGGGGGCGATCGCCCCTCCTGAAATCTGCCACTGCGACCTACCAGAAATCCAAGAATGTTCTGTAAGTTGCTTTATACGTAACAATTTGTTTTTAGTAAAATTAAGAGTTGCTGACATTCGCTGGGGCTCATTAGATTTACGTGAGCATTACAAAATAGAAGAAGTAAAACAGAAGAAGTAAAATGGAAGTAAAAGAAAAATGGAAGAAGAAAATAGAAGTTTCTTTGCATCATGTTCTGAAAAAATTCGAAATATTTAAATATGATAGAAGAAATACACTATATGGTCAAAAGTATCCGGACACCCCTCCTGAGAAATGAATGTGGCTATGTACGTCATACAACGAGATAAAAGTGAACAGCACTGCCTCGGAAGTCATAAGCGTGCTTTAAACAGACAATGAGTAAGTCGGCCGAGCTGAATGAGTTTGTTCGTGGCATATGATAATTGGATGCAACACATCGGTTCGTGGGTATCGGCCATTTCGGCCTTAGTGTAGGTGCCTAGATCAACTTTAAATATTGCGATTGTAACATGGACACATCTGGGATATACAACTGGAGGAAATCGAAGTGGTTGGTCACAGGAACTCACAGATTGCAGTCGTCAAACCCTGAAGGTGGCCATTAAATAACGTTATGTGTTCGGAGCCCTCTAGCGAGTAATGTATTTGACGAAGTGTAACAAAATTCGTTGGGCATACACAGTGGAACATGCGGTTTCGATTAAAAAAAATAGTTCCAAAAGTTCCCTCCAGCGGCAATTATGCCGCTGTTTACCGTATAAAAAGTACTAATTTGAATAATCGTTTTCCGTGTAGCGATCCTGTGGATTAGCTAGCTGGAAACAAGATGAAGCTCTAGAATACTTTGCGGCCTGTCAACCGAAGTCAGAGGAGTTCGGTTGATGAAAGGGATACCGTCCCCTTTGAAGTAGGGCGCATTTGGGTTAGAGGTTACGTGGGACTGAAATATGGTTGATAGCCCGAAGGGTCCATTTTGTCCAAAAGTATGCGCCCTGGGCCATAGGCGGCGGCATGGGGGGTGATTTAGCACTCTCATAACAAATTGTGCAAACACTCCTTTTTACTTAACTGCCACTTATTCCAACAATTTTCAGCCTTCCTCTCTGTATATATATATATATATATATATATATATATATATATATAAATATAAATTATTAAATCCAAAGTTAGAATGTATGTAGTAACTCATAATACACTATTCCAAAATTTTCTACAAATACAAAGAAATAAAAGGAATTAAGACAAAAAGAGGAAATAATAAAGCATAATGCAAGTCATAAGGACAAAGACAATCAACAAATTTCAAAAATGAGGAATGCAAATAAGAAAACAAAAAAATCAAGCAAAAAAGCTTGCACATGGAGGAGATTTAGGCTTACGAGATTAGGCTTACGAAAAGTTCATTTCGAAAAAATTCTCGTCGGGTCCATATATCCTTTCGAAATGAACACAAAAATGCTTGTTTCTGAAACACAAGATAGATTTTATCTATAAACTTGTGTTATATGGACGACAAGCATATAGATTGTAACAATAAAGGAAACATAAATACCTCAAAACTCACCTCTTCAGCGCAACCATGACGAGCAAAATATGACTGATATATATATATATATATATATATATATATATATATATATATATATATATATATATATATATATATTATCTATTTCTTACTTCAGAAACAAGCTTTTTTTGTTCATTTTGAATAGATACTTGAATCTGATAACGAATGTTTTCTAAATGAACACTTTTAGGCCTAGTGCTTATCCATGTGTATTGCTTGAATGCTTAGTTATTATTTGTTTCTCAACTTTCGAATTCTCACCATTGATATAAGTTGCATATAGCTCGATGACTAGACATATGCATTTTATTATTGATGATTTTATACTTCTGTTCAAGTTGTTGGCAAATTTAAGTTAGGAATTCATAAGTTGCAACATTTCTCTATTCTATCATTGGAATTTCACCACTTTTATGTAGTTTCTTATTGTATATCATTAATTTTTCTTACCTCTTCGCATTACTGTTTTTATATCTTACGAATGGCAACAGTGGATCATTTCTTTTTGCTTTGCGAATGGCAACAGTGGGTCATTTCTTGTTCCTTCGCGAATGGCAACTCTGGTCACTTCATTCAGGGTTCCATGGTTCGACTCTTTTGGGCATATGCAGTGTTTTTTCCAGGTATTCTTGTTTCCTTTATTTTTCCTTTTTTATGTATGGTGGCCAAGTAGAAATAGTTTATAGATATAATGTATCTATTTCTTCAAAAACATACATATTTTGTGATTGCTTCGACAAAATACTTGGACCAGATGAAGAGTTTAGGCGAAGTGAACATTTCCATTTTTTAAAGCCTAGCCCTTGTCCACGTGTATAGCAATAATGCTTGGATTTTTTACGTTTTTCTATTATCGTTTCCATGCCAATGAAATTTGTTGAATTCCTTGAACCTGATGACTCAAAATTTGCATTTTTTTCCATTTGATTGAACATTTTCTATTTTCTATTTTTATTTTGTATGTTTGTTAGAAAGTCTGGTTTATCAAGTTACAGCTTCTCACTTTTCTATCATTGGATATATATATATATATATATAAATTATTTCATAAATATCACGGCTTGAAAAAATATTAAGGATACTTTGCAAATATGAATATGTAAAGAAAATAAAGATATTAAGTAAAAAGCATGACAATGCAAAATAGATTTAATTTATTGCGTTAATGCAGCTTATAAATAAAATGATTTCACCAACCAAAAAGCCAGATGGATCTTAGACAGTGGAGCGACTTCTCATATGACTGGAAATCTTGAATGCTTACATGAAGTACAAGAAGATAAAGGAAATATTTTGTTAGCTGACGATAGCAGAATATCTCTCTTCTCAAGCAAAAGGATCCGTAGCATTATGAGAAGTAAGTGGAAAATTTAATTCGGATATAGTGCTAAAGGATGTATTTTATGTATCTAAACTAAAGTAATCTGATACTTGTATGTGTTCGAAAATTGACAGATGATAATATGCATGTTTTATTTGATGAATCTGGAGGGCATATTCTAGATAGGAAAGGCAATACGATATTAAGTACAAAAAGATCGGAATTTAAGTTGCTGATTTGAAAAAAAATCACGGATAAGGATTTTATACATAAAACGGGTAAAAGCACTTCTTGGGAAATGCGGCATAAAAGATTAGGCCATATTAATGAACGCTATATGAAACTTATGTTAAAAAATTAAATGGTATATAATTCCGAATGTAAGCAAGACTAAAAATCGAGTGATTGTGACGTACATTCCAGCGAAATACGCTAGAAAACCGTTTACTTAAGTAATCGGTGAGCAATCAAAAATGCCGTTGGAACTTCTTCATATGGACTTAATCAGTCCAATACAAGAAGCTTCTTTTGGAGGAGCTAAATATGTCTTACCAGTTGTGGGTGATTTTTCAAGGAAAATATTTACAAAATTTCTAAAGTCAAAAGCGGAGGTTTTCGGATCATTCAAGTTTTTGGTATTTAAACTTGAAAAAAAAAATACTATAAAGAATATTCAGAAAATCACGAGTGATAAAGGAAGGGAATTTTTAATTGCAGAAATGGACCATCTTTGTAAAAATAAAGGTACTGATCATCAAAAACAACATACTTCTCACCGAGGTAAAATGGTCGAAATGAAATAGCAAACAGAACTTTGATTGAAGGTATCCGAGTCATATTAATAGAAGCTAATTTAATAATCAAATTTTGGGAAGAGGCCATGAATACATTTACTTATATAAAAAATAGAACTCCTTCAAAATCACGAAATAAGTACACACCAGAGGAACTTTTTACTGGTAGAAAACCAAACGTTTCATACTTTCGAGTATTTAGATGTTAGGCTCATTATTGGAAACCAAAGCACAAACGAAGCAAGTTTGATAAAATTACAAACGTTGGAATATTCGTGGGATATTCTGAATCGAGAGAAGCATATAGAATCTTAAATCCTAGATAAAGTGAAAACCCGACTAGATTCCTTGAAGAAACTAAAGGAAATGAACTTGTTGAACGAAATCGAGTATATTCAGATTCCCCCGCAAAAATCTTAGATTTTGATAAAAATCTGTATGAAGACGACAATTTTGATGCAGATGAAGAAGAATCGACTAATGTTAAAACCGATCAAGCGGGAAATAATCAAGATCCTGGTGATTCGTTGTACAACTCGCAGTTTAAAACCTCGCACTAAATATATAAAATATAACGAATCATTTGAAAGTGATGATGAAGTTGTAGATTCATCTTATTATCCGGATCAAACCATAATAAAAGCGAGAGATCGGCAAAACACACCATCAAGTTATGAGGAAGTTGTATGTTCTGATCAAAGGGAAAATTGGATAGAAGGAATGGATAAAGAAATGGAATCGCTAAAATTTCATAATGTTTGAATTGAAAAATGTTTGAATTGGAAATTGAATGTTTGAAAAGATTCCAGAATAAATCAAACCTATAAACTGTGAATGAGTATGCAGGATTAAAAACACCCAAAAAGCATCTAACGTGACATATAAAGCGCGATTAGTAGCAATAGGTTGTTCTCAGAGGTTTGGAGTAGATTATACTGAAACTTTTCACCAAATATTAAAACTGATAGCTAAAGAACACTTTTAGCATTTGCCTTTATGAAGAATAGGAAAATTAATTTTTATGATGTTGAAATTGCTTATTTGTATGGAAAGTTAAATGGTTCCAAAAGTTCCCTCCAGCGGAAATTATGACACTGTTAACCGAGTATAATGCACTAATTTGAATAATCGGTTTCCGTGTAGCGATCGTGTGGATTAGGTGGCTGGAAACAAGAAGAAGTTCTAGAATTCTTTGCGGCCTGAAGTCAGAGGTGTTCGGTTGCTGAAAGGGATACCGCCCTCTTTGAAGTAGGGCGCATTTGGGTTAGAGGTTACGTGGGACTGAAATATCGTTGATAGCCCGAAGGGTGCATTTTGTCCAAAAGTATGCGCCCTGGGGCATAGGCGGCGGCACGGGGGGTGATTTAGCACTCTCATAACAAATTGTGCAAACACTCCTTTTTACTTAACTGCCAATTATTCCAACAATTTTCAGCCTCCCTCTCTGTATATATATATATATATATATATGCCATTCTATGCAAATCTTATGGTCACTCCTGTTCTCGCTTATTTTTTCTTCTTGTTTATATCCTTATATATATATATATATATATATATATGTATATATTATCTATCTCTTTCTTCAGAAACAAGCTTTTTTTGTTCACTTTGAATAGATACTTGAATTTGATAATGAATGTTTTCTAAATGAGCCCTTTTAGGCCTAGTGCTTTCTCAGAGGTTTGGAGTAGATAATACTGAAACTTTTCACCAATTAATAAAACTGATAGCTAAAGAACACTTTTAGCATTTGCATTTATGAAGAATTGAAAAATTAAATTTTATGATGTTGAAATTGCTTATTTGTATGGAAAGTTAAATGAGACTATTTACATGAAAGAACTCAAAGGATATGAACGAAAAAAGAATAGCGTGTAAATTGAACCCAGCTATTTACGGGTTAAAACACTCTGGTAAAGTGTAGTATGAAACTTTAGTGGTAAGAAAATTTGGAACCAAGAACTGATTAATATATGTATATATAAAAAATTTAATGGCATTTCAAAATACCCATTAACACACACTCAGCGCTGAAAATGGCTTTTTTGTACTCTAGAGGTTTCAAAATGTGTAGATTCATCGAAAATATAAGTTCCGAGTTAAGACGCGGTTCCAATAATTCCATACAATGCAGAGAAATTATAATCAATACCATTACTTTTATTAAAGTCCAATTAAATCCGTATGTAATAATTAACCGCTTGTTCTATTTACTTTTATGATGATAAAACGAATTATAACGAACCTTTTGCACCTGAAACCATTTTTGTTAGACTTTTCTGAGTTATTACATTTCCGATCTATCATCAGTGCAATTTTAAAACGAGAGTGCTGAATGAAAGTGCTGAATGAAAGTGGAAATCAATTTAAAATTACAAATTTGATGAAGTTTTAAATGAACATTATTTCATTTTATATTTTCTGAAAGAAAATAATTGAAAAAGAAAATCAAGACTGAGAACATGAATTTTCGGCTGTTCCAAAGGTTGCCAAAATCAATAGTTTAATATATATAATAAACAAAATAAAATTATTTTATACCATTTGTGTTCACTACCAGTAAAGAAATAGCAAAGAACTTGCATAAAATATATTATATTTTACCGATGTTATTTCATGGGAAAATGTCGTGTTCATTAAATAAGCAACATCGCTCTTCAAGGTAGCGGTGTGGTATGCAAAGTGTAGAAAAAAATTTACGTTGAAACAAATTTTGAGTAAAAAACATTTGCATGCGTTTTTGAAATCTTTGTGTGTAAAGTTGAATTGGAGCAATATTATAAAATTCTAATTTTAAAATTACAATCCACGATATATCGGTTCGTTTAATTTGAATTTATTTTATTTCTTCTTTGTATTGCGAATGATATCCACTAAAATATACGACGACTTGCTAGAACAATAGGTAAAAATTCTTTGGTGAATGCCGCCATATTTTCTACTTATTTTGTGAATGAAGTGTCAAAATACTATTATATGTATTGTTTTATATGGCAATATTGCTAATTTTTAAATTATTTATACATAAATTCGGTTTACTTATAATAATGGCGTTGAAAAAGCAATATTTCGCGCAACATTTCTAATGAATTTTACATGGTTTTGAACTGAATTTTTTTTTTTCAAAATACAGTAAATCAAATTCCAGATAAAATTCTGTTATTTATTTAAAACATTTTTTTTAAAACACTTTATTTTTAAACTCATAAATATGAAAATTGTTTATTATATTTCTTTAACAGTTTGGGGGATTAACCTTGCATTTTTAAATTTGATTTTTAAACTATTTTAGCCGCTGTCGTTCCGATCGCAATGCGATTTTCACTCTATTTTAAGGCATATCAAGCCTGCTGCCAGGATGCTTATGGATTGTAAGTGGAGTGAACGTCCTATGAGTCTGCAAGTAAGTCTCAAAGGCATCTTTATACATAAACTGCAGTATCTAAGTAAATACAATTTCAATGGTCCGTGAGTGAGAACACTAGTCGTTTTAAGTGCTGCACGATGCATCGTTGTCACACGCTTTGCACGAGTCTTATAACATCAATGGCGCTGACAGTTTGATCATTTGAATAACTCTTAAAACGAGATTTGAATTCCGAGTTTGGCGGCTGTGGCACAGTTTTTCATGAATGCATATATTCGTTTGAAACAGAGTGCATTTCAATGCTTAAGGGACGCAGTTCGAATTTTGCATCTTTAGCAAGGTTTTCAACATAGCCAATGTTGACAGCTTATAACATGAAACTCTTTATTGTGTGCCATTGACTGTCACAGTTTTTAGTTTGCCAAATTCAGCAGATAATTTTCATGTCCTGACAAAAATAAAATTTACCAATATGACTTTGGAATTGATGTTTATTTCTGTTATCTTTATCAATGATGTAAAATTTTAATATTTGGAAGATTTTGAATTAGAAATCTATAAGTGCAATTTACTTTTAAAACTGTTTATAGCAAGAATCGTTTGCTTCTGTCGGCTTTTTGACAGATTATTTCTTCTGCCGATTTTTAAAAACTACTCCCGGGTGCCTTGTCCACAGCCTAGCGATTACCAGGAGCCCATGAGGTACCTGTTGGACATCATTGTTCTATATTTTCATACCAGTCGTTGTACTAACATTTCCTATAATCTTTCTTATCACTAATTGAAACTCATCATCTCTAAATATCTCTTTGCAATTTTTATAATTTTTATTTAAAAGGAATTGATATGTTGCATTTTCAATTGTCAAAATATAAGGTTCTATTTCTTTATGTCTTGTTACACTATCATTTCTCCCTGTCATTCCAATCCTTACTCACCTAATGTCTAAATAATATATTTTTAATATTCCTTCTAATATATTATTTCTCGACCACGGGGGCCATGAGATCAATTATACTGGGCCGCGAGAGATTCTCCTGGAATTTGTCGTTTAATTTTATAAACATTTTTTATGAATAAATATTTCATAGTGGAAATATTTTAAGGAGAATAATATTCGTGAATGTGTTGAAAAACTCGGTACCAGAAGATCCGAATAACATATGTTGTTCTTGTTGTTGTTGTTGAGACCCAGGCCATCCGACCTACCAGAAAGGTGTAAGGTAACTGTTTAAATGGTCGGGAAGTGCCACCCAATTGAGACCGGAACCCAGTGAGGGAGGAATCCACAGGGACCGTACCCTCCTTCCCCTACCATCAACCTCCCGGAATGACTCACGGACCAACATGTCTAGCGTGATCGGACTCCGTGTGAACACGGCGGCAGTTTTGGCAGCGGAGGGAATCGAACCCGGGCCTACCGCGTGCAATTCCCGCCAGCTCACCACTGGACTACATCGCCCTGAGTAACATCTGTGTAACAAATGTCAGTGATTAATCGGCATTTAAATTTTAATACGAATAAGAGACTGCTGCTCAGCTGACTTCTAAGATGAAATACAATGAATAAATATTTTCTCTCTAAATACAGTTCTTTTTTTCAAACCAACATTAGTAAAATCAATTTAATAATGCAATACATGTTATACTAAATATTATTATATATTTTTAGTGATAAGAATGGAATATATCAATGAAAATCAGCATACATTGGTTGAATGATGTAGCACTGAGTGAATTACAAATTGCTACGGGATTTGATTATTCCAGTGATTGATAACTTATATTTAAATGTAATTTTATATTTGTCAACATGCCACACCGTATACAAATGTACTAAGATGATTTATGGTAATGCCATGATTAATTATTTATGTTAGTTTAATGTATGGACTTAAAAGAATTTTCCAGTAAATTTGTTGGGACAGAGCCCTCATCTTATAACAAAATAATTTACCGGGCCGTTCTAATCCATATTTACGGTATCTAATCCATCTTTCATATTCTGTTCCTTGCTTGAAACACATATTTACTAGAAAAGTATCCTTTACCGTTTTAGAGCAGTAATCGCAGAACAATCACTTTTTCATGGCTGACCATTGAAGCTTCTCCTGGTAATAAAACAAGGTAGGTATGCCGAGATGTAGTGTAGGGAACAAAATGCGCTCTATAACTCACAGAAAGTGAGAGGATTTCCAAAAATATTTATAGTTTCTGTGAATCAAAGAAAGCATTTACTCTCATAATTTTTTATTGGTCATTAAGTAGAGATTATAGATGGGATAATATAATATGGATTCAACAATGCTCTGAATGATCAATAAAAAATTGCAGGTGAGAAAATATTTGGTCAATTAAACATAATCAATCAGGGAATACATATGAAAATTATATCGATGGAACAATGAACTAAATAAACTATTAGAGAGTACAAGTGAGAAAGCATTTGATCAATTTAAAGTTAAATTTAGCAATCAACTAGTATAAGAACCGTCCTATGACGATAACAAAAAATTAAATATGAGTTTAAGACAATTTAATTTAATCTCTCTATATGATACATTATGCGAAATTTATTTTATTTAAAATGGATATACTTTGTACTTGATACTTTTGAAAAAAAAACATTTTTAAGAAGAGGTTATATAAAATTTTTCCAGACTCATGTAAACAATTATTATCCTTTCTAGTGAAAGAAAGCCTAAATATTGAAGGTATCCTTACATTTTAAAACGTATGGCCCCAATAATCACATTACAGAAATCACTATTTGACATATTTGGTGGATAAAAATCTATATTCAAATATGAATACAAAATTTACAATATTATTAGCTGTTACCACTTTTCTGGGAAACTGCCTGGATATATAGTGTTCCACCAGTCTATCCACAGGAATTAAGCTGATTCATATATTAAAATTGATTTAATTATGAATCAGCTTAAGTATTTAATGGTAGATGAAAAAATCGAGCATTTAGAAGATAATTTAAATAATAAAATGATCTATTATATAGGTCTATTTATACTACGCAGCGTGTATTAATCATTATCGTTTAGTTTGGAATACTCTAAAATAATAAACACAACTTCTGAAACTGAAAAAATGTGAAAATGTTGACTGTAATTTCTCCCTAAAGTTTAATTTTATTCACTAATTCCTTATTGAACCGCTAATTAAATAAAATACGATTGAAAAACGAAATTGATCAAAAGATATGTACTTTATTTATAAGGGATTTGTTATATGGCTTACATTATATGTAATTCTATAACAAATTGTATGTAAATCTATAACTATCTAAATAAATATAAGATGAGTGTATGAAAAAGAAGTTCATACATTACTGTTACTACAAATTTTCCATTCTAACGTTAGATGAGAAACAAATTGAACTGAAATGAAAACTGTAAAATTGTACTGCTATGGCAAAATAGTTTCAATCGCGAATGGTAGACTACTTTTATGATAGTTGCCTGATAACAAATAATATCTATTTTTATTCCATTTAACAAAAAAATATTGGATTATGAGAAATTGAAATTTAAATATTTTTTAGGCCTATACATAAGTACCGATAATATTTAAGTCAGTAAAAAATAATAGCATTTTTTCTGTATGGCATTTCATATTAGAATTAATTCAGCCATTTCAAATTTAAATTTTATTTTATTTTATCTATAGATTAACAGGTCATAGGTAAATTTTTTAATGTAGCTTTTATTTAAGCCTAAAATGTATATTTTTATATTATTTGACAACAAAGTATGGGTTTATGAGAAATATAAATTGAAATATTTTTAGGGCTATCTATAAGTTCCGATAATATTTTGAAAGCATATGTTATATAAAATCTGATTTCGTTTAAGCAATGCGGGCATACGTTGGCGATACAGTCAAGGAAATTGCGTCCAATACGGCCGCAATAAATCGAAATTGATAGAATTAATAACTGAGGGCTCTCCTCCAATAGATGGCTGTGAAGAAACTTTTAGAGCGACTTCACAATCTTCAGTGTAGGGTTGTTTAAATTCTTGCTGATTTTTTAATTTCTTAAATTCTTGCTGGTTTAGTAATTCCAATCGAAATTCTAAAGCACCTTTTTCAGCAGTTCCTTGCCCCACTGTTATACATATATTTATAAGATGAAATTGTATCTATTGTGTGCAAAATAAAGTTTATTTATTCCTTATTATTTAATTGTGAACAACAAACCCCTACAGCACTATTTTGTAAAGACTTTTAAATATTATATGTCTGTACTTATGACGGGGCTGTATTGTTGCGTCTCAAACCACGGGCTGCACCCGGGCTGTGAAATAAGTTTGTAATCCGTAAAACTCGTTCTCGAGATATTTAGGTTTAAAATTTTGAGAAACTGAAAGCGTTTTTCGCTGTAGTTAAAAAGCTGTTAAATGAAATTTCTAAAAAATTGGTAATTAAATTCCTTGATAGTTATTCTGATGTTAATTAGATTTCGACGTCATTCGAAAAAAATAACTGGAATTTTTCTGCAAAATGACTCGGGTCTAGAGGATGATCCGTTCTCGAGATATTTTAGTTTTTCAGAATTTTGAAGAGATAAAGACTTTAAATTAAGTTGCCAAATAAAACGAAGATGCGTCGTAAAGGCAAATTCCATATAATGTCAGAAAATTATCCACGTTACATTCAGCAATTAAACCCAACTTTATAAGGAAATAAAAAAAGAAGAAAATGAGTGTGAATCTGCAGGGAAAGTCAAGGTCTGCCCACATCAGAATTTTCTTATTGAGCATGTAATCGCATCATTCGACATAATGAATGCAAAATAAATCCTATACACTTTTCCAAGAATAATCTATAAGCTCTAGTCTAGGGACTTACCTAACTGTCTTGAAAAGTACTTTGTTCACAAAAGCATACTTCGTAAATTGGTTTTCTTCAAAGTTCCATCGGCGACTGAGTGCATTGCAACACAATGTCGGAAACTGAGCGACAGTTAGGGACAGTCATAACAGTTGATGAAATAATCCAATTTCGTATCAGACATGGTAAACATTTTCACTGTTAATTGTCAGTGCTCTTGACATATTGAAGGCTGACGTGGAATAAATGTAATTTAATATTTCACGGATAATCTTTAAAATTATTTTTGAGTTCCAGCAGACAATTTTGTAGTTATTCAGTGGTTAAAAAGCAGCAAAACCAGGCACCTAAATCTGCGTGTGCAAGTCTGGAAGGCAATCTTCTCCAGAAATAGAATACGTTGCGACGACAAAGACAATTTTAAAAGATACGACTGAAAGAAAATCTTGCATATACTTCTTCCTAAAAAATAAAAAATAGAAAAACTATAGTAGTATCGTTTGTAAACTCAATATAAAGCGTCATTAAATAACAAATAATAGTGAATTTGAATCTGCGGGGAAAGTCATGTACTGCCCACATCATTTTTTTTTATTAAGCATGTAATCGTATCCCAAATTTTATTAATTTCAAAATTTGATTACTACTGTAAAATAAATGCATCTTCCGATATTACTAATGCAAATAAGTCCTATACATTTTCCCATGAATAACCTATAAACGCTTTTCCACGGACTGAATTATTTTCCAAATTACTTTGTTCGTGAGCAAGTCTTACTTAGTAAATTGGTTTTCTTGGAAGTGCAAATAAAATGTCCATCATCGACTGAGTGCACTGCAACACAATGTCGGAAAATGAGCGACAGTTAAAGATATAATAGCTGCTGAAAAACAGCCAATTTCGTATCAGACATGGTAAACAGTTCCCCTGTTAATTGTCAGTACTCTGGACATATTGAAAGCTGACGTGGAATAAATACAATTTAATATTTCCCAGAGACTCTTTCGAATTATTTTTAGAGTTTCAGTAATCAGTTTTGTAACTCCACATTTAAGATGCAATAGAATTTCAGTTTGTGCATGCAGGTCTGATATTAAAAAATTTTCCACGTATATAATAATTTGTTATGTTAAGGAAAAGATTAAAAGATTAAAGTGAAAGGAAAACTTTCAGACACTTCTTCAGAAATAAAAAATATGATGAGGGCAGCACATGACTTTCCCTGCAGACGCAAATTAATTTTCTTTCATTTCTTTAATAATTCATTATATTAAGTTTGATTGCACAAAATTGTACTAAATTTGCAGTTTTAATTCAATTTTTATTTTTATTTGGTAATTGGACATTTTCCCGAAACTCAGTGTAACAAAAATACAAGAAATTTCACATATCTTGAGAACGGTTAGTCCTAAAGTATAATGGAGTGCGTTACATTATTTTCCTCTTCAAAAATTGAGTATAAAACAAGAATTTAATTGATACATTTAAGCATACACTACTTCGTCTTTTTTGTTTAGATTTTTGCGGGCCATTTCGGAAAAAAAGCTGTGTTCTTCTTTTCCGAATTGTACCAAAATCTAACCAGCACCAGAGTATCCCACAAGTAACTTATCTACTAAATTTTCTGAAATTTGGTCGATTAGTATTTTAGCTAGTGTGGATATATGGACTTTCTGCGGGCCATTTCGTAAAAAATGCAGGTTGTTCTTTTCGGACTCATACAAAAATCTAATCAGCACCAGAGTATCCTACAAGTAACTTATCTACCAAATTTTGTGAAATTAGGTCAATTAGTATTTTAGCTAAAGTGGATACATGAAATTTTTACAGGCCATTCCGCAAAAAAAGGCGAATTCTGTTTTCTTTATTCCTACTAAAAACTAATCAGCACCAGGGTCTCACCCAAGTGACTTACCTACCAAATTTTATGAAATTCCGTCCAGTAATATTTTAGCTAAATAGATACATACATTGCACAGACAGACACACACACAGAGACACAGACAGACTCAGACACAGAAGTCACGCTGAAATAGTTTTTTCGTATTCTGGAGGTCTCGAAACGTGTAGATCCATCGAAAACTCGAATTACGATTTTCGACATGATTCCAATACTTTTCCTATACATTATCATGTACTGCAGGGAAAGTTATACATTAATTAATAAGTAATTAAAACTTATAGTAGTGTCGTTTGAAGAAGTCACTTTAATTGAAGAATAAAAGTTATTTATTTTGGTAGTTCAGCTGTTATGAACGTCAATAAACAATTACATGGAATAGGATGCTATCTTGCTTAGAAAAGATATGCTATCTTGCCTAGAATGATATTGTTCTTCGATCTGAAATCGAAAGAGGAATAATGTATACTCAAAAGTGTTCCGTTTCTCTTTCGGAAGAATTTATGTTCAAGAAATCGTTTGATAATATACAGGAAGCTTTATGTAGGATTACTAGGAAAGCCCTTGGGTACTCCAATAAATTTGTAAGGAAATGTCTGTAAGTGCACTCGTTAGGTCTATATAGAGTAAAGTGACCATACCCGATAGGATAAAATCGAAAGCAGCGATCCCAGTAAAGAACTGGCGAACTGAAAAAGTTAAGATAGCGTACCGGGCAACAAAGTGAGATGGGCGAAAAAAAGCCAATTTCAAAATTTTAGAGCATTGCCTAATAAGTAGTCTCTTCCTGTTGAAGATAAGTGGGCAATGTAAATTGCAAAAATGTTGAAAGTATGGTAGGAAATAAGATTAAGTTAATGAAATAGTCCTCCCATTCATTTTCAAAATGTTACGGCTTTTAAATTTTTATACGTTCGCCTTAGACAAATTGGATCAATCAGAAATTTTCTATTTTTAATGCAACAAGATCATTAAAAAAACCGCATATCTGTATCTTTAAATCTTTAAAATCGACTGAATTACGATAAAGGAAAAAATCTGACTTATGCCACTTTTCATTACCATGTGAAAGGCTGTTTCATCAGTGAAAATAGGGATCATACATAAATTGACGATGGAAATTGCTTAGATCAAAAGTACGTTAATATGTGTCAAAATTATTTAACACAAATGCATCTAAATAAAGCATTACACAGATAGGGATTATATAAAGCAGTGGTACTCACTACGCGGTTGGATATCCTATGTATTATCATCCAGTTTCATCTTTTTTGTGATATGTCACAAATTCATTTCTTATTTGATATATGGTCCTTATTCACAATGTTTAATTTTCAATTAAATACAACTCGCTTAATTTTAAAGATACAGATATACAACTCAATGTGTTTAATATTTTAATATATAATAATTCCCGATTTACGCTAATTCGGCCATAATTATGAGTAATTTAATGATGCCACGCGGTCAAGCAGAATGGCGCTCAACTGTCGCAGCAGGATTGGGTCTGTTTCCATGTCGCCTCTAGGCTCACACGCCGACTGTCATTCGACAAACAGAACCAAGACTCGTCACTGAACACTACCCTGTCCCATTCATTCGTCCAAGAGGCTCGGATCTGACAACATTGCTATCTTTGACGTCGGTTTCTTGACGTCAATGGACGTCTTCGTAAAGGACGGATTGAGTTCAAGCTGCTTTTGGTCAATCGTCGAGAAACTGCTCTCGTTGATATTGGAAAATCTAATGTACCCTGCAAATTCTGCAGAATGTCGACAGTTGTCGTCTGTGGGGCCCCCAACGCATGCCTTCCACAGCGTTGATCAACGCTTGCTGACGTATGTCCGGATGCACCTGTGCCTCTGCGACAATTCACATGCCCTTCTTCAATCCATTTTCCCCAAATCCTTTGAACAGTGGACGCATCTACGAGTGTTTCATTGGCGATATGTCAGTACGGCCACCCAGTCGTATACGTAGGCCTAAAAATGAATGCTTTCGTACTATAGTCCAAATACTGAAATGGACTTCGGCGTCGTTGGTCAGGCATCTCTTCAACAACACGTATCTTCTGAAACGATAAACAGCTCGGAAAACGGGTTTCCGTATGCGATAGACAGTAACAGCTGTTGGTACATCTGCTGTTTCCATGCCTTTTATACTACGCTATAATCACGTGACTTACTTGCATTTCAAATAATTTGCATACATCGGCCAGCTACGTTTGTCTCGCAATTTGCATAATGATACGGCCAAAGCTTCATGATATTGCATCTTCTATTGCGGGTAGTGTATGTTAATGTAAAGGGAAAATATTGTAACGGAACCAAAAATTCAGATCTTCTGATTTTGATGCGCCTACACATTTTAATTATCTCCGATTTTGATTCCACCATTTTTATTGAAGTGTGCGTTTGTGTGTGTGAGGATATGATATCTCAAGAGTAAATTGAACGTTTTAAACATAATGCGATACGATTGCTACAAGCAGTAATGGCTGAAAGCATATTGATTTTAAATGCAATTGAATGTTCGAAGACCCTCCCCCAATTCCAATAGTCATATGATTTTTTGAAAAAATGAGTTAAAAAATCACGATCTTTAATAATGATGAATAAATAGTCATTTGAAATGTGATTTTACATTAGAAACCAAATGACACAAATTTTAAGAATGCTAGCATAAATCGTTTTAGAGATATTGCACTTTTCTAAAATTAATTTCTCACAAAAATGACCAAAAAATGAAAAACGTAAAAAGCATCATCAATTATGTTCCCTTTCCTTATGTAAGTTTATTCAACGAACCTGTTAATACCCGGTTAGTTTGTTCCCTCCACGAGAGAAGTTACATTTTATAATAGTTTGGAATTCTGACGCTAAAGAATTCATAAATATTTTTTTATTTCACTGAATACTAATTAAGTATCTATTGTATTTTGATTAAGATTTTCCAGGTGAGTATGAATAAGTCATTCTGTGTGGACTAAAACTTTACCAAAAGCATCCGGTTTCAATTTACGAGGTGTTTGTTCATTTAATACCAGAAGCCCTGTGTTATAGAACTTGTATGCCATTGTTTCGCTGAATTATATAGTGAAAGATATGTGCTGATTACATTAGATTTTGTTAAGATGTAGTGGAACTTCATGTCATAGTAATTTTTATACGAAACTAGCAATTTAGATATGGAGATTACCAAAATTTTAGCAAATTTTATGAAACTATTAATTTTCAATCAAATTTAAAAATTAATCTACCAGTAATATTATAGAATATAAAAGTATATAAAATAAGATTTCTTTTGTTGATATAATTGTCTATTAGTGTAGTTGGAATCAAGATATCTGCTTCGAATAACGAAGCAGCAACTAAAAATAAAAATTGTTAACAAAACTGTATGTATGTGAAAATACTCTCACCTCACTAATAATAGTGTAAACTTCAGACAATTTTAGGAACTGCACATCGTTCAGTCTCGCCGAATCGTCATTTCCGAATTTGTAGCTAGAATGAAAACTTAGAATATATTAGACGTAACTTGGCAAAACCTTATTTCCAGGTTCTGTATCTCAAGCCCCTAGGACTTGATCGTCTTTTACATAATATGAACACGAGACTGACAAAAAAACAAATACTATTGTTGCGGTAGGTAGCACCCGAGAAAAAATAACTTTAAAAGTTCACTTTTCACAATTTTTGTCTCGACCTTCTTTTTTCTTATAAGTTGATTAAGAATTTTAAAAAATTTAAATTGAATTTCAAAAACTGAACTGATTTTAAAAAACGATAAATCATCGTGTGTGTTCTAGTGGGAGTTACATATTTTTCTTTTAAAACTTGAAGGTACATTTTACTTTTACCAATTTTAATGAATCATGAATCATTTTGAGTGTTCTAGTGGGAGTTACATACTTTTCATTTAAAACTTAGATAAATTTTACTAAGAATTTTAAAAATTGAAAAATGAAACATGAATAAATGGTGACCGGTGGTAAATTCAACTTTGTAATGCCTCTATATCATTGTTGCGTCACCATGGTTTTAACAATTTCTACATAAAATATTGAAATCACAAAAAGCACCACTTACTTCTTGGTCAAAAATCCATCGCCAAGTACAGAGAATGAAAATCTTCTTCCAAAGCAGCTATGAAATTTCAAAATGGTTTGCGGCAAGTTTCTGCAAAACCGGAGCATGTCTAGTTACAGTACAAAAGAATCCTAATGTTCATTCAAATCACACTCATTTAGTCGTAATTAAATAAAAACACTGATTACTACTGAAAAGGGCTAGGTGTGATTATGTTGCAAGTTAGGATAGTCCGGTCAGGGTGCCCAGATCTGAAAGTACAGCTTTGATTCTACAGAAACTTGGTGCAAACAATTTTGATATTCCATGTTTTTTTGGAAAGAGGTGTCTGTTTTTAAATCTTTCCAATATAGTTGAAAAGAGTTTAAGACTTTGTTAATTCTGTCTGTCCGTTCGCACAATAACTGCCGTAAAAATGACTCTGTCAAGATGACATGTTAGTATGTTGTTGAAACGGTGTGTGGGACATATGGGAATGTAAATTATTAATATCACCCAATTAGTTTTGGATTGATCCCGGATTGAAAAAGTGAAATGCATTGAACCCTATATGGGACCTAATTTTTCAAACATTTTTTAAACGATGTTAAAATATACAAATTGCTTCGAAAATTTCAGAAAATATCCAAATTGTCCGATAAAATATATAAAAAAATTCAGCAAAATATGTTCATTACTTTTTAAAATAAAAATTAAAATAAGATTTACATCCATATTAGATGAAGAGATCACGTGACCCACATCAAAATAGTATATGGCATCCCTCTTTTTTCCCAGTATAAAAATCGTCATTTTTAAAGTTCTTTTATATTTACATTTAGTGTTGCATCCGCTCTAAAACCGCTTTATTTTTGCGTATTTTCTATACATCTATATTCTCCACCAACGCAATTACAATATATTTGAGTTTAAATGATCATCAAACTTTGATTATTTCTACAACGAAGCCTAATTTTAATGGATGCAGGATATATACAAGTGATTTTAAGATAAGTCTTATAAGTATTGCTGAATTTTTTACACCTAAAATTATTTAGCTCTGGAGTCTGGAATAAAAGTAATATGAATTAAATAGTCATTGCTTTTACATAGAGTGCCAGACGATTTATATTTCGATGACGTCATTTGAATAAAGTTCATTTTCTTCGATGAAGTTTTAAGTTTTCAAATATAATAAGTTATTGTACTACTGTGATAATTTAAAATACATTAGCGCTGAATGTATCGTACTTTAGAAATGTTTAAATAAAATTGCATTTCAGTTGGAAAGTGTTCATAATCAATGCTTTATGCATTATTGATCTTTCTTGTTTGTTGTTGGAAGAATCTTTCTTTCCATGAAGTGGTGTTTCTATAAGATTTGAGATGACTGTGTAAGAATATACACATTTCAAAATACAGTTATAAATGTGGAACACATTACAAATAGCAAGAAAGATCAGCCATGCATAAAGTATTGATTTCGAAACACTTTCCAACTGAAATGCAATTTTGTTTCCATTTTAAGCTGCTTCAAAAATTGCCATGGACAAAATTAATCTTAAAACATTGAGAAAGACAATGCTAGTTACACAAAATGAACTTTATTCAAATGGCATCGACAAAAATGTAATTTGCGAAGTGTTTACGATTCTTTTGCAATTCATATTATGTTACAATTATAATATTTCACATTATTATATAAAATATCTTGTTTGCTTATCTCACGTTAAATTTGCTCTTCGAAAATTTTTTGACTATGACAAACTCGTTATTCGAACGGAGTATATAATATAAAGAAACTTAAAATTCACAAGCATGTGCAACTTCCTATAGTGTACTAAATGATATTTTTAATCAAAATATTCTGTTAAAATATTTAATACAATGATCCTAAAACGAAGTTTAAGAATCTCTGTTTTCGCTATACAAAATTAACTTCACAGACAGATTTGAAGAATAAAACATCCTGGTCCCGTTTGTAAACATATTTACAAAAATATGAAATTGAATCAATATATGCAAAATAAAAGTGTTAAAATTTTATGGGACCCGTACTACTTATATTCGCGAATATTGAAGGGTATACCCGTGTATTGGTATAAGATTACACGTACTACAACACATAAGTTTCTAACATCTTCGTCAAAATACAAAAGATGACGTAATAAATTGAAAATATCAATAATCCCTTAATCTTTAAACCTGACGGCCGTAATTAATTCCAATATATGCCAAAATGAAAGCGCTACAATTATATGAAAATATATAACCGTACTACTTATTTTCGCGCCGATTAAAAGATATACCCATGTAGTAATGGAAGATTACACGTACTGAAATACATGGGTTTCAACCATTTTTATCAAAATAAAAGAGATGACGTAATAAATTGAAAATATCAATACTCTCAATAATATTTTAACCTGAATGCTATAACTTATATAATCCAGGCGAAAATGCAATTTCCATAAAATTTATTTTATGTAAATTTCTTTATTATTTAAATCGGAAAAGATTTAATAAAAATCGTCTGCTGCATAAACATTAGATTTCAATCCGTTGCTAAGCAACATATCATTTTTTTCAAATAAATTTACGGGAAAAAATATCGTCTGCATAATTACCTATACAACCCCTGGTCCCAGAAACCCGAAATGTGGACTAAATTTTAAGTGGGGCTATTCGAAGGCTACCCACAAAATTTCAAGAAATTCGATTTACCCGTTCTCCTGTGATGATGAGACAAGCATACAGATAGACAGAATGACAGATAGAAAAACGGACAGATTTTCAATTCTACTTATATAATAGCTAAGCTACTTATATAATAGACTAGCATAATGCCAATTCTTGGTACGGAATATATATTATAAAAAACACAAAATGCACAATCATGTGCAATTTCCTATAGTATTCTAAATGGCATTGTTATTTAAAACATTCTATTAAAATGTTTAAGTTAATGCTCCAAAAAAGAAGTTTAGGAATCTCTATTCTCGCTATACCAAATTATCTTTACGGGCAGATATGGAGAATAAAACATCCTGGGCCCCGTTTGTACATAAATTTACCTAAATTATGAAATTAAATCTATATGTGCCAAAATAAAAGCGCTAAAATTATAAGGGAAGTATATCCACACTACATATATTCTCGTAGATTAGAAGATATAACCGTGCATTAGTCGAAGATAACCTGTACTACAATATATGAGTTTCAAAATTCTTTACCAAAATTAAACAAATGACGTTATAAACTGAAAATATCAATAACCCCCGAAATATGTAAACTTGAAGATCGTAATTGATTCCAATTGATGCCAAAATGAAAGTTATAAAATTGTATGGCAGGATATAAACTCTTACAACTTTCATTCTTGTAGATTAGAAGATATACCAGTGCAGTCATAGAAGATTATCCATACTACAATATATTAATATTAAATTTTAAGTGGGGCTATTTCACGGCTGTCCTCAAAATTTCATGAAATTCGGTGCAGCCGTTCTCCTGTGATGATGAAGACAAACACACATACATACAGACAAACAAATTTTCAATTTTATTTATATAGATTATATCTAATTTCCAATTTTAATATGGATTTTCACTTTTCTTGCAATACATTGTAATGCATTGGGAAAGTATTGGAATAGTGTTGAAAATCACAACTCGATATTTCGACGGATCTACACGTTGTGAGCAAGCAGCAAACTCTAGAATACAAAAAAAACTATTTTTAACGTGACGTCTGTGTGTGCGTCTGCAGCGTTTCTTTCAGGACTTGTTGGACGAGCAAGAGGGGGCAAATTTTCTATTTGCCCTATATAAATATATGTAAATGGTGTGTTACATAAATAGAAACTAGGTTTTTATAAAATGTCCCGGGGGGGGGCGAATACATGTCTCCGGAGGGGTACTTCGCCCTCCCGGAGGTATGCCTGAAGGAAACACTATGCGTCTGTCTGTCTGTCTGTGCAATGTGTATATCCACTCTAACTCAAAAGCTAATCATTTCATAAAATTTAGTAGGTAAGTCTCTTGGGGATGATCCTAATGCTCATTAGATTTCGGTACGATTCGAAAGCATAAAAACAAAGCCGATTTTTGCAAAGTGGCTTGCAAAATTCGTCAAAACCTGAAATTAAGGAAATGCAGCATATACACAAATGTATGAATGGAATTCTTGTTTTATTCGTAATTCTTGACGATGGAAAGGATAAGACAAGTATCATTACACTATGACTAACTCCATCTTGTTGCTCCAAGTCCTCTGGACGAGCCGGACGGCCTGGGGCTTTCACACTATGACTAACATTATTCATATTTAACATTATTAAGATATTTCAGTTTTTTTTCGCATTTTTTGCAACATCGTCTTTGGAAATATGTCCAGTCACCAAATGAAATGAAAATTGAATTAAAATTGCTTTCAAATAGGGGACAATTTCGATATTTTTAAGAGCTCTTTAAATCAATTCATATTAAAAGAGAATTTATTTCTGATTGAAATAAAAATTTGCTTGGATATTTGAAAATATCCAAGCAAAAATCTCTTAAAAATTATTTATTTATATATCAAGAAATCGAAAAACGCGAAATCTGCTCAAACACAAGACGCCACGATTGATTGGCTGTGACGTCATTTCCCCCTTTCGACTTACAATGCAATGTTTTATAATGTTGTCTTTACGCTATTTTTGATGAGATATCTGCTAAATAGTTGGAGTTTTATTAACACTTTACAACATAGTTGAAAAGTGTTAATGAATTTGTTCATTCTGTCTATCTGTCTGTCCGTTCGCACGAAAACTGCCATAAGAATGACATTATCAAAATGAAATGTTCCCTACATAATGCAATGACTATACGGCAAAACTCAGCCATATTTTTGATTATTTTTTAATTAAAATTTCTATAGTTATGAGTATAATTAACCAGTATTTTTTTCATAGTTGTAGAATAGAGTACAGAATATATGGAGATAAAAGTAAATTGAAAGGTAAAATAATTTTGATTACGCAGGAATATTATTTATTGTTTCATTTCTTTATTTATTGTTCATTTATTTTTACTTTACTAATAGTTTAAATAAATATTTTAGGTCTTTCGCCATGGAAATGCATACAATGCAAGGCTACTTATTCTATCCCAGCGCCACCTGAATTATTGTCTCAAGCGATATTGGCGTTATTCTTAATATGAAGGTTTATCTCCTTACTTTTACCTCCATGGTAATAATTATGCTTTTTTCACAGCGAAAACCTGCGATGTAACCATGGAGCTTTACATAGTGTATGACATCAGATACTGAAAGTGAAACCATGATGTTCTTTTATTTCTTATCATTTTATAAATTTTTATGTGAAATATACCATTCAACTCGGTAAACGAACTCAACAAAAGTAGGAAACTTTCTGGCGCGTTTTTTTGTTTATTACTTAGAAGGCAGAAAGCCCGGTAGTCTCACTAGTTGCTTCATATTCCACAATTCCCATGTTAGCAGAATTATAAAATGTCCGCTATTTTTATGCATTAATTTCAAACGGTTTTGATATTCAGAACATTTATGGTTTAAATGGCTTGTGATTTTCCCTATATACATAATACAATGTACAGGGAAAGTACTGTGAAGGGGTCGAAAATTCGAATTCGAGTTTTCGACGTAAGAGCATGTTTCAAGCATCCGTGGACGGAACGTATTTGAGGTGATGTCTGTGTGTGTGTGTGTGTGTGTGTGTGTATGTGTGTGTGTCCGTGAGTTTATTGCTGTAATATCTCATGAACGAATGATATTTGGTAATAAAATTTGGCTAATAAAATTTGGTACAAATATTACAATCAGTGAATACCTGAATCCCATTGATTTTAAGCTCAATCGAATGTTGAGACCGCCGCCCACCCCCCTCTAAATTCTCGAATTAGACGTTTAAAGAATCAGAACCTTCAACTATGTTACGTAGATGATCATTTCTTATGTAATGTTAATTAAATAACGAATAGGAGAAACTTTAGGACGCCAACATAAACCATTTTTTAAGATATTAAACATTTCTGAAATAAATTTATCAAAAAAAGAAAAAAATACATAAAATTATAAAAAATTAGTGATTTTTTTAAAATATGTTCACTTTTCATATGTAGTATTATGCTATAAATTCGTTGACATTATTCCCGTGAATCCAGTTCCTTCCATATACCAGTGAAGATCGTGTGGGTAATAGGTTCGTATTTTGACTCCTAATAATTTGTTAATCGGAATTTCAGGGAACCGGAAGACTTTTCCATCTTGATTAGATTTCCGTCTGATGCAGGTCATTTCATGAAAAGCGGAGTTTAATGTTTAGCTGGAAATGTAGATGGTTTACCTATGCAGACTTTAAAAAATCTGAAAATTTTATTAAGATGCATCTGATTAATACCATATTATACCATGAAAGCTAATTTAGTTATTACTTTCCTTATATACATAATGTATAAGGAAAGTATTGTGACGGGGTCGAAAATTCGAATTCGAGTTTTCGACGGGACAGCACGCTTCAAGCATCCCTGATCACGAATCGAACATTTTTGAAGTGATGTTTGTGTGTGTGTGTGCGTGTGTGAAAGTGTGTGTGTGTGTGTATGAAAGTGTGTGTGTGTGTGTGAAAGTGTGTACGTGTGTGTGTCAGTGAGCCTGTGGAGACGATATCTCACGAACGAATGGAGCAATTCGAATGAAATTTGGTACAAAAATCACAATCCGTGAATACTGGAAGCCTATTGTTTTTAAACGCAATCGAGTGTTCAGAAATCCCCTAATCTTTCGAGTGAAATTTTGAAAAACATCATCAAAAAAGCAATACCTTTAATAAAGTTACGCAAATAGACATTTATGTAATTTTTCCTTAGAAAACGATTGACATAAACTTTAGAACGCTAGCATGAACCGTTCTTGAGATATTTCCCATTTTTCAAATAAATTTATCAAAATATCCCATAAATAAAAAAAAATATATTAACTGTTGAGAAACATGTTCACTTTTCATATGTAATATTTTGCGATAAATTGAGTGACATCATTCTCGTGAATCTAGCTCATTCCATTCATGAGAAAAGATACTTTGAGTAATACTTTTGTATTTGAACGCCAATAGTCATTTATCTGCTATAAGAATAACTTATTTTTCTTTCCATAACGCTTGATGATATTTTGGCGACGAATTTAGCGGAATATAGTCAATTTGGCGACTTTTTTAAATGTTGCCAAATTAACAAAAATGTCGCCAAATGGATAAAAATGAATCTAAATAAATGAAAATGTCGACTCATTGATGAAAATTCAATATCTTAGAAAGAATATAGATATCTACTATAAATATAATTTATTTCTTTTTTACTGTAAAAGTAGTAAATTCATTGCATTATATAATTGACGAAAATTCAATATCTTATAAAGAATATATATATCTACTATAAAAATAATCTATTTTTTTTACTGTAAAAGTAGTAAATTTATTGCATTATATAAGGAATGTCATGTGTCGCCCACATCAGATTTTTTTAAATATGGGTATACGTACATTTCTGCTTACTGCGATCACAGGAGTACATGTAAATTAAAAATATAGTGTACCCCATATCGCTAATGAAAATCGCAGGTGTGAAATATGAATTTAAATGGAAACTCTATCAGCATGGTTTAATTTTCACCTGCTTACTCAACAACGAAAAGTATTAAGAAATCAAAATGGTGATTTAATTATCAACATTTTATGAGGAAGATTCTCTCTTATATCATGAGCAATTACCCGGCATCTATTATTATCTAGCAGCGATTACCCGGCATTGTTTGGGATTTACGATGCAAAATGCTGATAAAAACAATACCGGAACATATAGGGCCGTAAATCTTATACGTTGTGCTTTCACTGTGAAAGAAGTAAATTCATTGCATTATGTAAGAAAAAAAATCTTTGCATTATATAAGTCATAGCTGCTTCCGGTGTGCCTATATGATCCTGTGGCCAATATGCCTATATATTCACAGCCCTATATGTTCCGGTGAATCAGAGTTTTGCGTCGTAAATCCCGAGTAATCGCTTCTAATATTTAGAATCTTCCTGACTAACTGAAAATTCTTGAAGATCTGAAACAGCTAGGAAATAAATGGCTAAAAGTTTCTATTTCTATTTTTCGTTCATTACAACAGGTACTTTTATATTATTATTATTTTTTAATCAGCTGTTTGTGTCCGCGTTGTGCAAGTTCCGTTTCATACAGAAGAAAATAACATAAATTTCCTATGTTTTTGGACGGAGCTAAAACATTTTCCTCTTATTAGAGTATTCCGTTTCTCGCAGGTTACGTTTCAAGCAGGTTTTACTGTACATATGTTATCAATATTGATAATTGTCAATTTAGATTTGCACAAAATATAAGTTAAATGGGTACTTCAAAGTAGTTCTAAGTGTTGTCATCCGAAAAAGCGCCAAATGTATACTTTAATGTTAAAACATTGTGTCGTGGATTTCATTTGCCACATTTTTCAGTTTGAAAGATGTAATTTCATTGCATTATATAGGGGAATTTATGTGCTGCCCATATTAGATCTTTTGTTGTAATGTAGATTAGATTGTAATGAAGTCTTACTTAGTAAATTGGTTCTCTTCGAAGTTCCATTATCGATTGAGTACACAGCAACACAATGCCGGAAATTGAGCGACAGGTAAGGGCATAACAGCTGCTAAAATAATTCAATTTCGTATCAGACATGGTAAACATTTTCCCTGTTAATTGCCAGTGCTCTTGACATATTTGAAAGCTGACGTGGAATAAATATAATTTCACATTCCACGGAGAGTCTTTGGAATTATTTTTAGAGTTTCGATAATCAATTTTATAGCTACATAGTGGTTACAAAGCAATAGCATTTCAATCTGCGTATGCAGGACAGATAGTAAATACTGTTTCCGCGTATAGAATAAATTGTTACGTAACAGAAAATCTTAAAATATAAAACTGAAATAAAAAAAATTAAAACATACTTTTAAAAATAAACAAATAAACAAAATAACTATGGTAGCACCGTTTTTTGAATTCCCTTCAAATGCCGAAGAAGTGTTTTTTTTTTATTTTCCTTGCAATACATGGTAATGTATAAGGAAAGTATTGGAATCATACCGAAAATCACAACTCGAGTTTTCGACGGATTTACACATTTCGAGACCTCTAGAATACAAAAACTATTTTTAGCGTGACGTCTGTGTGTGTGTCTGTCTGTCTGTGCATATTTTGTATCCACTCTAACTAAAAAACTAATTGACCGAATTTCATAAAATTTAGTAGGTAAGTCACTTGTGGGCGAATCTGATGCTGATTAGTTTTGGGTACGATTCGTGATAAAAGAACTCGCCTTTTTTTTTGCGAAATTGTCCGCAAAAGCTTGTATCCACTCTAGCTGAAAAACTAATTGACCGAATTTCACAAAATTCGGTAGATATGTCACTCGTGGGTCACTCTCGTGCTGATTAGATTTTGGTACGATTCGGAAAAAATAACCTGACTTTTTTTTGCAAAATAGCCCGCAAAATTCGTCACAATCTAAAATAAAAGACTACGCATGCTCAAATATATCCATTAAATGCTTGTTTTATATGTAATTTTTAACAAAGAAAAGAATAAGACCTATCCCGTTACACTTCGACTAGCCGTTCTCGAGATATTTTAGTATTTTAACTCTTTTACACGCTATACAATTTACGTATTTTAGCGCTATATAATATTAACGCTTTTATTTTGCATATATTGATTCAATTTCATAATTTTTGTTAATTTGCTTACAAATGGTGCCTGGATGTTTTATTCTCTTCATATCTGCCCGTGAAGATAATTTTGTATAGCGAGAACAGCGATACTTAAACTTCTTTTTAGGAGCATAAAATTAAATATTTTAACAGAATATTTTGATCAACAATGTCATTTAGTATACTATAGGAATTTGCACATGATTGTGAATTTTAAGTTTCTTTATATTATATTCTTCAAACGAAGAACAGGTATGCTGCTAGTCTATATAAATAAAATTGAAGATCTGCCTGCCTGTCTGTCTGTCTGTCGGTATGTTTGTCTCATCATCAAAGGAGAATGGCTGAATCGAATTTAATGAAACATTGTGGGTAACCTTGGAGTAGCCCCACATAAAATTTAGTCCATGTTTCGAGTTTCTAGAACCAGGAGTTGTATAGATATCAATTAAAAAGCTGTGATATCAATTAAAAGAAGTGTTGCACTGACGTCACATTCCCCTAGCAACCGTTGCTGTCCACAATACTCTTTTTAGACGTCATCCGCCATTATTAATTCTATTAGTGTTAAGGTGTCAGCTAGCGATTTTTAACACTTTACAACATAGTTGAAAAGCGTTTATGACTTTGTTCATTCTGTCTGTCTGTCTGTCTGTCTGTCCGTTAGCACGATAACTGCCGTAAAAATGACTTTATCAAAATGAAATTTTACTATGTTGTTCAGACGGGCTGTGGAACCTATGGGAATATAATTGAATAATATCACCCAATTAGTTTTGAATTGTATCCAGGTTGAATACATTTAAACCTTATGAGATCTAATTTTTCAAACATTTTTAAGCGAATTTAAAATTCACAAATTTGCTTCGAAAATTTCAGGAAATATTCAAATTATCCCATAAAATAAATAAAAAAAATTTCAGCAAAATATATTCAGTATTTTTTTAAATAAAAATAAAAAAAATATTTTTTTAAATAGAAATATAAGATATTAATTGCACCCTTTATATGAAAAGATCACGTGACCCACTTCAAAATAAAATATCGCATCCATCTTGTCTCAAAATCGTGATTTTTTTAAAGTTCTTTCTAATTCATATTGAGTGTTGCATCCACCCTAAAACCGCTTTATTTTTGCTTAAATTATGTGCATTTACATACTGAAACAACGCAATTACAATATATTTGTGTTTAAATGATCATCCATCTTTGATTATTTCTACAACGAAGCCTAATTTTCACTTATGGAGAATGTAAACACTTAAAGAATGTAGAATGATTTGTATAAGAATTGCTGCATTTCTTTTACGCAAAATTATTTAGCTCATGCAGTCTGCAATACAGCTGATATGAATGAAACATTCATTGATTTTACATAGAGAAGCATACTTTTCTTCGATGAAGTTTTAAGCAGTTAAATTACTTGTACCTCCATGGTTTTAAGTTTTTAAATAAAATAAAATGTTATAATATTGTGATGAATGAAAGGAATGGAGAAAAGTTTATGAAAGAAATGCTGCTTTTATAATGAGTGCCAGGCAATTTATATTTCGGTGACGTCATTTGAATAAAGTTCATTTGTTTTAAATGATGTTTTTAAATATAATAAATTATTGTAGTATTATGATAATTTAAGAAATAGTAATGAGGAATGTATCGCATTTTAGAGATTTTATACCAGGCAATTTATATTTCAATGCCGTCATTTAAGTAAACTTCATTTTTTTGGATGAAGTTTTATGTTTTCAAATATAATAAATTAATGCAGTATTGTGATGATCTTGAAAATATTGCCGAGGAATATATCGCATTTTAGAGATGTTTAAATACAATTGCATAGAAGTCGGAAAGCGTTTCATAATCAATGCTTTATGCGTGATTGATCTTTCTTGCTTTATCCTGACATTGTCAAGTTTTCACTATGAAATTATACTTCACACCACAAAGTTGCCTCTAGAAAGTCAATAAAGGTTCCAAGAAAAATTACTGCTAACGGATTTGTCTGACGATCCGTATACTATCCGTCGCTATAAAGTTTCTCTAGATCGCCTGTACTGATACAACAAAACCAATGGATACTATGGGCCAAATGCATGTATTACTTATACTCCAAACCAGTAAAATATACTCACTACAAGCAAGTTTTTTTCACTTTCCCTAGTTCGGCCACACATTAAGCTGCCATATAAGCCTTAGGGTTGGTTGTGTGGTCTGGGTCTTCAACACTTTCCCTAGTTTCATAACCTGTATGCAGGGCAAGAAATTTCAGTTCAGTGTTTACTCGCCAAAAAAGCTTTGCAGTGATTAGTTTAAAATAAATAGCAGTGCATAATCTGTTTGCCATTTCTTATTCAAGACTAAATTGCATTAAATAAAGCTTAATATGCAGACTTTTTCAAGTTATTATGTGATTTTGTTTATAGCAGTTTGAAGAAGCATTTTATGAACAAAATTAAATAGTTTTCAGCCTACAATATCTAGCTTTATGTGGAATATCAATAATTGGGCAAGAATAATTATAAAGATATTCAATAAAATTATGCATCTAAGATTAAAACAAATAGATCACTTCTAACCTCTATTATACATAATTATGCATGTTTTTACTCGCATATCTTCATTAACAACTGATACAGCAACAGAACAGACGACCTTTTTCATTTATGAATGAGCCAGCTGCTATATAATTACTGTAAAAGTTTACAAATCAATATATATATTAATAGTCTTTGCAATATGGGTGAATTAAGTGCATGAAATAAACATGGCACAACTAAATAAACAAACTTTGATGACACAGATATTGTTAAGAAATGTAAGGGCAAGATATCAACGAAGTAATTTTAAATTCAACTTCCCCAATTCCTTTAGCAAACTTCCAAAACACACATACTGCATATATGCTTATAGCGGCAACATCAACTTATAGCCATCACATCACATATTTTTATTAATATTTCTGCTAAATAATCTTAAGAGAAGATAAATTTAGGTATACGATACTAAATTTGGGTGCTAAATGACTGTAAATTTCTAGAATCGCCTGTTATATGTAAACTAATATTTTACAACAAACATGGATGCCGAGCAGACGAACCTCCAAATGTGACGTCACACGACACTCATCTATACCATTTTAGTGCTCTCATTTGAGGCATATGTTGACCGAATTTCACAGCGCTTTCTCTTTGGCATACATTGATCCATTTCATATTTTTGTAAATGGGTTACAAACAGGATCAGGATGTTTGATCTTGCTTTTAGAGCACCCTGTAAAGGTAATTTTGTATAGTGAAAACAGATATTCTTATACTTCGTTTTAGGACCAGCAAATGAAAAATTTTATTAGAATGGTTTGAATAACAATGTCATTTCGAATACAATAGGAATAGGCCATAATTGTGAATTTTATGTATCTGTATATTATATGTTTCTCACGACGAACGGATATACTGCTAGTATTTAATACGGTTAAAAAATAAATTGAGTTTCCATTAGTAATATTATGTGACTAACTTTTGTATCCATTCTCTTGGAACTAGTCTGTTCGTAACTAGTCTTGCATTCGAGTGAACACTTTGAAAATCTATAATTTTTTAGCTTAACAGCATAGGACAACATATGACTTATTTGTGCGTGAAAGTGTTATATATAGCTTAATGATCGAGAAACTTCCCATTTTAAATAATTGTAGTAAAAAAAAGCGGCAATACAATTTTAGTGTTCTTGGCGTCTTTAGACTCTGAGGGTGTACATTGTTAAACTTTGTATCAATTGGAGGACTTTTTCAAGCCCTTTAAAAATAAGTGTATTATGCTATAAGGGTAACATGCTATCAGGGTGACATGCTATAAGTGTAACATGCTATATAGTATATTCATTCTACGAAAAGTACGTTAAATTGCAGAAAAATTTAATAAAAGATTCTTTTGACACCATTCTCTTGGGACTAGTTTGTTCCATTCACAAAGCAAGACACGTCACCTTTATATTATGATGCCAAAATATTCGACCAATTCCATTTTCTTCAGGTTAATTAATGACAAACGCACTTTGAAGCGGATTGCGTACGTGTGCATAATTTCGCAATGTTGGTCAATGAAGTTTCCAAATGGATTTAATTTTTATTTAATAAAATAATTGCTACAATAGTACGTTCTTTTTTGTAAACTTAGCTCACTGTTCCCTGGAGCTGTACAATGTTTCTCATGATTGGCTGGTAGTGGTAGTAAAATTCGCTCTCATTGGTTATATTAGTTACGGTTTGTACAGTGGTTAGCGTTACGTGGAAACGCACACGTCCGGTAAGGACGCAAAGAAGGCCGCCATCACATAAGGTAGTAAATCAAGATTAAATATGCAAGTAATTAAAATGAAGAGACTTAAGTTAAATAATAACAAAAAACATTTATTCTATAAACATCATTACTAATAATATTTAACATTCCTACTTTACAAACAACATTACTAATAACATTTACTACTCCTACTTTATGCACAATACATCTCTCACAGTGTTTTAATCAATGGATTCATTTCCCTAACCTTATGTAATTCTAAATGGGGTGAGAGAGAGCTAGAGAGCCACACAGGTCATTGTGTAAAATATGTGTAAGATCGCCTACCTTCATCATCGAAGATCACGAACTCCTCCGTTTGCTGTCTCAGAACAGCCTCCGCGGTCCGCTGTTGACTCCGTAGCGCTTGCGATCTTTCGTTACCACAGTACAAAAGCAAGTCACCGGATTTTCTAACTTAAAACTTCAGAAATTGCTCTGTCACACTCTCTCTCCCCCTACAAGGTGCCCCAGTCTATAATTGGTCAAGTCAATTAAAAGATACGCCGTGCAGCTCTATTATTGGCCAAGGTCCCTCTTTGAAATTTAAGAAATCCAATCTCATGTTTTTAGGCATTGAAAGTTCTCACGAGAATTTTCCATGAACCATGTGATAAATATTGACCTCTCGGGTCAGCAGTATCAACCCCTTCCGTTCATCGCAGCACCTGATGCTCACTTGAAATTAAGAAGCCCCCCTTTCTTTTTCCGAACCATGTCCGGTACAGCTGCGTTCGAGGGAAAGCCATAATTATTACCTCGCTGCATGAGGGACCGTCGTCTCAGGTCTACTTCCTCTTTTAAAACTGCAATGTTACATTATGATTAAAAATTTCAATGTAACAGTTAGATTTTGGACATTCGAGTATGTTGAAACAACTGCGAAATTTTGTTCTAGATATCTTGTGTCAGAAGTTTGACTTTTCGAAGTTAATTCAGCTTGTTGGTGTAAGTTTGAGAGAATAACGGATTTTCATGGATCTTGTTTCGTCTGAGAACTGTAATTTCTTATATCATTGGGAATCTATGGGCTTAATTACAAATTGATACATCACTGGGATACACTATGAGCTTGATTACAAAGAAATATGATCGTTTAATGATTTTAGTATAGATATTTGCACGTGCTCTTGGGAGAAGGGGGTTTCTTGTGAATTCCTTCTTGTGGGTTGCAGGTGTAAAAGTTCTGCTTGCCCTGTAGGTAGCACGGTATCGTGAGAATTGATATTAAATGAATTTCTTTTGCTTCCCATGTTTACTTCTTTCAGAGGTTTTGAAGATGGCGAGTATTTTAAAAATGCTTTACATTTGAAAATTTATGCAAATTACTTTAGAAAATTAAATCTAAATGGCATGTATATTCTGACACAAATAATAAAGGATTTTCGCGTAACATTATATCTGTGTATAGTAACAAAAAATCAAGAACTAGATAGAAATTTTTGGAATTCGAGTGAACAATTTGAAATTTTATGTCTTTGTAACTTAACAGCATAGGGCAAAATGTGACATATTTGTGCGTGATAGGTGTTACATATGGTTTAATGATCGCGGAACTTTCCAGTCTCAATCACTGTAGTAAAAATAGCGGTGATACAATTTTGGTGCTCTTGGCGTCTTTAAACTCCGAGGGTGTTCATTGTCAAACTTTGTATCAATCGGAAGACTTTTTCAAGCCCTTTAAAAATATGTGTCACATGCTATAAAGGCAACATGCTATATAGTATATTCATTCCATGAAAAAGTACGTTAAATTACAGAAAATTTTAATTATAGATTACATGGCCTCTCAAAATACTGGTCGTTGCTCATTATATCTTGCGGACAACGCAAATATAACCAGGTGCTCATTTGGCGCCTTAGTGTATAATGAGACAAATTATTAGATAGAATGCGAATTATTAATCCTGTAATGACCGTAGTATAACAAACATATGTATAATATTTGATACACATTTCCAACTGTTTCTGAAAAAAAAAATAATAATAACTTTTTAATGCTGTGTTTTGCTTGCAAAATAAAGCTCTGTAAACCAAAAGCTTTGAGTTGAAAATTCACTTATATAAAGATGCTAAGGTGATCCTTGGAAAATACGAAACTTGATATAAATTTACGTTGTGAAATTAGCATTGCCGTGAATTCTGCAACATCTAGATTTCTTTTTATATTTTTTTAGCCTGACAGGTGGTCACAGGTAATATATAATTGAAAAAAATAATTTGAACGGATGTTTTTTAAACAAAAAATGGGTAGCATTATTATTTCGCTTATATTATTATATCCCAATATAATGCACTATATCAGTGGTTCCCAAACTTTCCGGTCCGCGGACCCCCTCAGAGAAAAAAAAAATTCGCGGACCCCTTAAAACCATATTGCAAAGGCGTGTTTCTATTGGATATGTACAACAAGCATAATTTAATGTGAACAGTGATGCTGCTTTCTTGCAATTAGCTCAGTAATATTTGATTTAATGTCTGATAATTTCAGTCTTAAATCACTTTCAACTTTAAGTCCCTTTCTCAACTTAGATTTTAAATATGTCTGATCGGAGAAAGTGGTTTCGCACCAGTAAGTAGTGGGAAAGGGAGTTATGAACTTAAGACCATTTCTTTCGAGTTGAGTATAGTCAGCCATTACTGATAATCAAAAGTCAGCTAATTGTACTTGTGAGAACATTAATTTTAGAGAACAATCCTATGAAAGATCCGCCAAAAAATCTTCTTCTTGTGGTGTAAGAGAGTGGTTGGTTGGCCAAAACGAAACCTACTCCCAAACAATTTAATTATGTTTGAAGATATAACCTATCAGTTTGAAATTAATTTCATGAATGTATTTAATTAAAAGTTATTTAGATAAAAAGTTCATTATTATTTTATTTAAAAAAATAAGATAAAAAAAGAGTGGAGAAAAATAATGAATTTTATTTTTTTACAGCTAACTATTTATTAGTTAAATATTGCGTGTTGTTCGCGGACCCACTAAAACCTCGTCGCGGACCCCGAGGGGTCCGGGGACCCCAGTTTGGGAACCACTGCACTATATCATTATATTGTAAAAAATTAAAGACGATTTATATTTGAGTAATGTCCATACATACCGATAATATTCCAAAACTAAATTATATATAGTAAATAATTTCGATGAATTTGCGAACTGGCGGTAAATTTTTTCATCCAGAAAGTTGCGATAAATAAAATTGTAGCTAGTATGATCCATGAAAACAAAATGTTATAAATCTTCGTTGTGAAATTCGCATTAGCACAAATTCTGCAGCATTTAAATTATCTTTCTATTTCATTCATAGCTAGACAGAGCTAATGTTTAATCCACGGCATCCATTTGGACGGCCTTTACACCAAAAATGTATAGCATTATTATTTTGCTTTATATATAATCGTATTTCGAAAAATTAAATGTAAAATATGTTTGCGTAATGTCCAAATGTATCGATAATATTTCGGAAGTAAATTGTATATAAAAAGTAATTTCAATAAATCACTGATTGAAAGCGGAACTACATGTACTATATCTCACAAGCTACGACAAATAAAATCGTAAGTGCATGTACTATATCCGGGAAGCTACGACAAATAAAATCGTAGGTAAGTGAAATGCATAATATACTTTCAGATAATGTTAGCAGGCTATGGTGAAATCTGGCATGAAAATACACTGTTTACAGTCGTGGGAAATTTTACCAATGGTAATCTGACGCAATAAAGTGCTACTTCGCTATTTCAGAAAAATCGTTAAATATTATAAATAACTTTAAAATGTACTTGGTTTTGGCAGAGATATAAAGCAGTGTTAATCACTGCTTTATATCTATTCATTCAATTTTTCATTTTATATAGTATAGAGAAAGTTTTGTTTTCACGAACATTTTTGATTTCAAGATTTTATGCCATTATATATTTTAAAACCTCCTGAATACGCTGTGCCTATTTTTGGAGTAATGTCCGTCTGTCTGCCTGTCTGTGATCGATTTCTCTTGTAGACAATAGTTACCACAAATATTAGTGGGTTTTCACGAATATTTATATCCGGCTTTGTTATAATAAAAATCTAGAACTACATAGTATTTTTTTTAAATGCGAACAAAAAATTTTAACATGGCAGCATAGGAAAAAAATTGGCATATATATACATAAAGGGGTAATTATGGTTCAATGATCATAAAACTTAAACAGTTTCAGTTACTTAAACAGTTCTTAACAGCGCGGGATTAGCTATCTGTAATGACTTAGGTTTGTCAAACAAACGTGACATATCTGATAATCTGAAATTACTGGATACACAGGACCTTGCGACTCAGGGCAATAATACACAATGTAATCAGCTAAATCAAAATACATTAATTAGGTTTTTTACCCAAATTATAGTAGCTGGCTGACGTGCCCATTAATTAATACAAATATATATCATGAAATGCACTTTTACGAGCCTGGTGATATTTTATATTTAAGAGACCAGTGAACTAGTTATAAAGTGGACTAGTTATTCACTTTTCCTTAGTGCTTCTTCTTCTTGCCAATCTTTCTTAGTACCTTGTCTCGGCTACCCTGGGATACTAGACCCTTCTAGTCATAGTAGTATAAGTTTGTGTGGGTTCCACGGCTTGTACTATCCTGTCATCTTATGCACTCAGAGACTCTATTCCTCGCGATTCACCCAGATTAAAAAGGTCAATAAGCTTCAGCTTTCTACAGCTTCTCTAAGCTCACTTCTTACTAACTAAGCTTCTTACTCTCTAACCATCCTTCTAGAAAACCCTCTCACTCGCGATTCGAAACTTTATCCTGGATCGCAGAATGTTACTTGGCTCGGTGATTGATCTATGTAACCGAACCAGTTAGAAGTTGTCAATTTCAAGTAAACATAAATAATAACTTAAATGAGGGTAATAATAACCAAAGATTATTTAGACCTTACAATAATTTGACACATGTTGCTTCAAAAAAAGGTTCTTTTCCTGTTCTGTGCTAAAAATTTAACCAAGAACTGCAAGATACTTAAATAAGTTAAATTTATTTGAACTGTTTTATTTAAAGGTGTGATGTTTTCGTGGCTCACAAAGTTATTTTCGCGAACTAGAAATCCTTGCAGTTTGAAGTATCGTAGCTACCGTAGTGTTCGAAGTTCGAAATCATAACTATCGTATCTGTGGCTGTCTTGCAGACACTCATGGTGTTCATACTGTCAGTCATGCCGATCGTAGACAGTCATGCAAAACTAAATCTTGGCGACATTTTAAGCAACCCACCGGGCTAAACAACCCACCGTGAGCAACCCACCGGGCCCTATTCTGGGCTGTAGTAATGCAGTGGTTAGAGAGCAGGGATCGCACTTGGAGGATCCGAGTTCGATTCCTGCTCAACCTGTCCCCTATCTACGCGGTGTACGGGTACGTCAAATATGTGGGTCCGAAAGACCTTCCAAGAGGTTAGTGGTAGGGGAAGAATAAATACTGTCCCTGTAGATATTGATCCTACTGGGTTCCGGTTTTAATCGGGTGGCATTGGCCGGTCATCCAATCAGATGCCTTACACCTTCGGGAATGTTGAGTAGTTTTGGTCGAAAGAAAGAAATAAACCTAACCAGTTGCATGGACGCCTGCTGCGCATGTGTACGCTGAGTGCATATATGGACTGAACGGCCTATAAACGCACAAAGTGGTCTCTTATTAACAAATTAATATTAGGCTTTTTGATTGGTGGTCGTGAGTACACACTCGTGGCGATAAATGAGCCCAAAGCATAAAGCGGGAGGTCCGGACGGATCCGCCAACTTTTGTATCATGCCTGCATAACAGGAGGAATGAAAGAATCTGCGAAGCGAGCTCAGCGAGTGCCAGCGTGTTGGGGCAAGGTTATGTAGGAGGCTAAGTCTCCGACTCGCGAAGTGAGTTCCAGGGGTTGGCGAATTTTAGAGAGTGCATAAAAAGAGAAGAGAAATTAGAAAATACCAGTTGGACGTAAATATCTCTTAAATTGCTCGAGGGCTCAAGAGAGAGTCTTTCACAACCAATGAGACTTAGTCCTAAGTAAATTCTAATGTAAGTTTGATCATCGTTCAACAATCTGCGGAGAGTTGAGGTCAAAAGTGCTCAATATATTACTCGGCAATTTACACTATTTCACAGGTTTGTAAATTTGAATAAAGGGATGGATTTTGAATAATAGTTCCGAATTTGTATCGCTTTATTATATAACAAGAACGATGAGTCATGCATAAAACATAGATTAGGAAACATTTTCCAACCGAAATGCAATTGCATTTAAACATCTCTAAAATGCGATAAATTCAGCGCTGATATATTATAAATTATCATAGTTCTCCAATATTTTATTATATTTGAAAACTTAATACTTCATCGGAAAAAATGAACTTTATTCATACGACATCATTGAAATATAAATCGTCTGGCTCTCTATGTAAGAGCAATGAATGTTACATTCATATCATTTTTATTCCAGACTCCAGAGCTAAATAATTTTGCGTGAAAAAAATTCAGAAATTTTTATACAACTCATCATGTAATCACTTGTTAACATTCTGCATCCATTAAAATTAGGCTTCGTTGTAGAAATAATCAAAGTTTGATGATCATTTAAACTAAAAAATTATTGTAATCACGTTGGCACAGAATATAAAAGCACAGAAAATACACATAAATAAAGCGGTTTTAGGACAGATGCAACACTAAATACAAAAGAATAAATACTCACGAGTTTTACACTGGGGAAATAATTGTATACCATATTTTATTTTGAAATGGGTCAAGTGACCTATTTATATAATATTGGTATAATCAGTATTTTAAATTTTATTTAAAAACTACCGATATTAGATCACATCTAAAACCACGTGCTTCGGATATGGACGCTTCTGCTACTGATATGGACGCTAATGAACAAATGGACACTTCCAATGCAAATGAGGATACCTTGGCCAAGTTCAGTGAAAATCCTAGGGCGGCTGCTGACGACCTAAGACGGATCGTAAAGAAAACCAACTTCGATCTTCGCAAAGTGACCGACATGAAAGAGAAAGATGAACTCTTGGAAAACCTGGCCCACTGCGAGAAGCTACTGGAAGCAATGGTGAAGAAATTTGACATCCCAGCTTATGGTGAGACCTGTCGGAGGCCTTCCTCCGGCAGTTATTCCTTTCCTGTTGTTAATTCCTCTGTCACCCAGCCTCTTACGAACCCTAAAATTGTAAATATAAATGTTGATACCAGTTCCAAAACTGTTAATGTTAATGATAATTCTGTTGTTGATAGTGTAAATACTAATGTTAATGCTGTAAATGATAAAAATGTTAGGGATCAGGTGCCTAGTAGCTCGAGGAAACATCCTCGTAATAGTGATGACGAAGGCTTCCAGTTGCCGCCAAAGCGGCACACTGCTAGCAGAAAATCTGCATTTCTTGTTAACAACCCCCCCCCCCCCCGCAAACTAGTGTTCACTCAGACCCGGATGTGCCGGCGCCTGATAACGTTAACATAACTGATAACATTGATGTTGACGCTCCTAAAAAGGAGCGCCGCCCCCCCCCTTTTTTCATTGCAGTGACCACTAACTGGTCACAGTTGTTAAGTGATTTAACAAAAATTGCTAAAGACCTTAAAAGTAAACTAACGAACGCTGGGGACTTCTTAAAAGTCCATGTGAATACCCGCGATGAATACATCGCTGTGCAGAAATTTCTCATCGACAGGAAAGTGGAATTCAAGTCGTACCTCCTGGACGACCAGAAGCCTCTCAAAATTGTAATCCGTGGTCTCCCAATCTGTACGGAAGAGAGCGAAATCTCTAGTGAGCTGGAGTGCTTGGGGTTCCGTCCTATCAGTGTCACTCAGCTGGCAAGGGGCCCCAAGAACAATAGGATCAGGATGCCGCTCTATTACGTGCAGATTGCCAAAAATCCTGTCAACGAAAAAATCTATTCGTTGACAAATCTTTTCAACATTATGATCACCATTGAAAAATATCGTGGTCCGAGGCAGGTCGTCCAGTGCTTCCGTTGCCAGTCCTTCTTCCACACTAGCAACGGTTGCCATCTCCCCCCCAATTGCGTCAAATGTGCGCAGTCCCACCTCACGAAGGACTGTCCTAAGCCCTTCGAGGCACCTTGTAGATGTTATAACTGCGGTGGAGAGCATCCTGCCTCCTACCGGAACTGCCCGAAGTTCCCTAAATTCAAATCTCCCCCCCCCCTTGAATTCCACCTCCGTAAGTAAGCTTGCCAACCCGCTTCGCTCTTATGCGAATGCTACAGCCGGACGCAGCGAGGCCCCCAAAAAGACTTCTGAAGTCACCAACAAAATTCCAGCACCTAAAGGAGCTCATACTAATTTTGCTGACAAGGACGATTTCCTAAATTACCTCTTCCGTTTCGAGGATAGATACGGAATGGAAGTGGCTAACAGGGCATTTAAGAATGCCCTACCTTCCCTTCGGTCAGCTCCTACCGAAATAGACAAAGTAAATATTTTATATGAGAGCATTTTCGCTCTCGTAAGCCAACGTTAGCCCCCCCCCCCTCGGCCATGGGTTTTCGCGCTCGGAACTTGAAGGATCTTACCATTGGCATTTGGAATGCCAATGGACTTAAGGGTAAAATCAATGAAGCTAGGGACTTTTGTATAGCATATAACCTAGACGTGTTTTTGGTCCAAGAGACCCGCTTCAGTCCAGGGAAATCTTGCAAGATTGCTAACTATGACTTATACCATGACGACAGGCCTCTAGTTAGCAATCTACCCTCTGGTGGCACAGCAGTTTATGTTCGGCGGGGCATCCCGCACTCTAGCCTCCCCCCCCCCCCATGCGGGAGGGGGAGGCTACCGTCGTACAGATTTCGCTGCCAAATAATCCGGAGTTTGCCATTGTGTCAGGTTATTTCAGACCTGCTGCTTCACCTGATTCTGTCATCTCTGACCTGCAGTCGCTTTTCAAGATCTCGCCCCATGCAATAGTCGCTGGTGATTTCAATGCCAAGCACCCTGCCTGGAACTGCTCGCATGCAAATTCTCGCGGTCTCAGGCTTAAACGCTGGGCCGACGAGAAGAATTTTGACATTATTGCACCGAGTGATCCCACTCATCTGGACAACGTGCTTGACTTTGCGATCACCAGCAACATGCCTTACACCTATTGCATGGAGGCCTTCAACGAGCTGCCGTCCGATCATCTCCCAGTTATCTTCACCTTGGAAATGGATAAGTTCAACCTCAGCCAGCCAGCAAAGCTTCACACTAACTGGGCCAAGTTCAAGGAACTCCTTGCTGAGGAGCTCCCCCCCCCCCGTTGCCTGTACTAAGGACCAATTGGATGCAGAGGTGGGCAAACTCGAGAATATGATTCGGGATGCCTTCTCTGCATCCTCTAGGCCCAAAAGCAACAGGGTGGATCATCACAGGTTACCGCTGGACATCAGGGAGATGATCAGGGACAGGAACAGGCTGCGCAAGGACTGGCAGGTCAGTAGGGACCCTGCTCTTAAGACGGAGCTCAACTTTGTTAGAGCTCAGGTAAAGGCCAAGATCAAGGCCCACTCCAGTGCACGATGGAACACCTATGTTGAGTCCTTAACGACCAGTGACAACACCATTTGGAGGGCAACCTCACGTTATCGTAGGCACAAAACACACATTCCGACCCTTGAAGGTCCCAACTTCAGGGCTACTTCCAACACACAAAAGGCTGAGCTGCTTGCAGACAGTCTTAGAAGCCAGTTTGAACCACACCACGACGTAATCGATCCTAGGACGGTTGCGATCGTGGACGCCAAGGTTGAACAGTTCATCACAACAGCTGTACCTTATTCACTGACAGATGTCACCTTTGAAGAACTTCAGCCCCGTATTCAAAATCTTAGAAGGAACAAGGCTCCTGGGAAGGATGGCATCACATCCACCATGCTGAAGAACTTGCCTGCTCTGCTTTATAGCTACATGGTCAAGCTCTTCAATCTCCTCCTTCGTCACAGTTATTTTCCTGGGGCTTGGAAGGTAGCCACTGTTGCTCCCCTCCCCAAGCCAGGTCTTGACCATTCGCTTGCGGTCAACTACCGTCCAATCTCTCTCCTCTCTAGTTTATCGAAGCTCTTCGAGTTTGTTATACTGCGTCGATTGGACGAGTTCTGCGATCTGAGGAAAATAGTTATTCCTGAACAATATGGGTTCAGGAAGAAGCATTCCACTCAGCACCAGTTGCTGCGGGTCGTAGAGCTCGTCTATGAAGCGCGTAGCAAGCACGAGCGCTCGACTTTGGTCTTTCTGGACCTCCAGAAGGCGTTCGATAAGGTATGGGTCCAGGGACTCATATTTAAACTTATCAAACAATCCTTCCCTCCAAATCTCATCCATATCTTATACTCCTATCTCACAGGTCGAAGTTTTGCCGTCCGTGTTGCCGACCAGCTTTCCACTCCCAGGAATGTTCTCAGCGGGGTCCCGCAAGGTTCTCTTGTTGGGCCCAAACTGTTCAACCTTTACATTAATGATCTGCCGCGTTCCCCCGTTGTCACCCTTGGCCTCTATGCCGACGACACTGCCCTGTTCGCACATCACAAACAGACACAAGTCGTGCACGAAAACCTGCAATCTTATCTGAACGACCTGACACAGTGGTTAACCAAGTGGCGCATCAAAGTGAATGTTGGTAAGTGTGCTGCTGTCACCTTCCCCCCCCCCCCCTCGGCATACCCATCACGCTAATCTTATCTTAAATAATCAGCCTATTCCCTGGCAAGATAGTTACAAGTACCTTGGAGTGTACTTGGATTCCAAATTATCGTGGAGTCTTCACATTTCTGAAACTTGTAAGAAAGTGAAGGCTGCACTCGCCCTGCTTCGCCCCCTTTTGGCTAGGAACAGCCGCCTGTCCGTTCGAACTAAGTTATTGCTATACAAGTCCTCTATACGTCCCATTATGACGTACGGAGTCCCAGTTTGGGGCACCGCAGCTGAGTCTAAAATTAAGGCGCTTCAAGTCTTCCAGAATAACGCACTGCGTATGTTTGCTGATTTGCCGGTCTACGTCCAGCTAGAAGTCCTGCACAAAGACCTCAATATTAGGCCTTTTTTGGAACATGTCAAAAAGCTTTCTCTTAAATTCCACGGAGGTCTGAGAAGCGTGAACAATCCTACGTTGGACAGCATCCCTCACTATCGAATAGGGCACCCGGGGTCGCACAAGCGCCCCCGGTCGTTACCTACAAGATCGGTGAGAGATGTCTTCTTCCGCCCTAAAAAGCGGTTGCGTCCATCCTAGCCTTGTGCTCTCAATGTAGATGCTGACTCTAGTATGCTGTACTCCTCCCTTGCTTTTGGGAACTCGCGTTTTTCGTTGGCAAGCTACCTTATATGTCGTCGCTACTAGGCACTGCTAAAGCTCAAGGCCCTGCGCCCCTCGGGGCGCCCCAGTCTATCCCCCTCTTTTCTCTTTCTGTTGGGAACCCACTTGGGCCCCAACGTTTCTGTTTTTCTGAAGACCTGGGGAAGGGCACGATCTAGGTCGCGCCCCCCCCCCCCCAGGCATATATTAGATATTAAATTCTATCAGTCGTTTAAAAGCCTTTTATTACTTCCTCTTTATGTCTCTTTTCTCTTCGTCTGGAGTTTAAAGGGAGGAGTCTTCCTCTCCTGGGTACTCCACTGACCCCGTCCTTGAGTCCTTGAGATCACATCTAAAAAGTTCTAAAACATTAGATCACATAGGGTTCAATATATTTCACTTCTTCAACCCAGGATCAATCCAAAACTAATTGGGGGACATTATTCATTCACATTACAGTATGTCCTACAGACCATGCCAACAACATACTAAAATTTCAATTTGATATAGTCCTTTTTACGGTAGTTTTAGTTACCAAATTTTATGAAATTCGGTTCATTAGTTTTTGAGTTAGATTGGATCCATACATTGCACAGACAGACAGACGTCACGCTAAAAATTTTTTTTTTGTTTTCTAGAAGTCTCGACACGTTTAAATCCGTCGAAACTCGAATTAATATATGCATATATAAGCAATTTAATGACAATTCAAAATACCTATTAACACACACTTAGACGATGCGCTGAAAATGGATTTCTTGTATTCTAGAAGCTTCAAAACGTGTTGATTAATCGAAAACATAAGTTACGAGTTACGACTGGATTCCAATATTACCATGCACTGGAGATAAATTGAAATCAATAATATTTTTTATTCATGTCCAATTAAATCCGGATGTAATAATTAAGCGCTTGTTATATTTACTTTTATTATGATAAAACGAATAATAACGAACCATTTGCATCTGACACTATTTTTGTTAGAGTCTTTACAATTCTGATCTATTATTAGTGCAATTTTAAAACAAGACAAGTGGTGAATGAATGTGGAAATAAATTTAAAATTGCAAATTTGATGAAGTTGTAAACGAGGATTATTTCATTTTATATTTTCTGAAATAAAATAATTGAAAAAAAATTCAAGAGAAGATAATATGAATTTTCGGCTGTACGTAAGGTTTTATATTGCAAAAATTAATAGCTTGAAATTTATTACAAACAAAATAAAATTATGTAATACCACTTCTGTTATCTACCAGTAAGGTATTAGAAAATAATTTGCATGAGAAATATTATTTTTTATGATTTGCAATCGTAAGTCCTTCTTCAACTCTTTAAATAAACAACATCACTCTTCGAGGCGGCGTTGTGATATGTAAAATGTAGAAAAAATGTGCATGTAAAATTTGAGCTTTTCGCACTAACTTGAGTGGTTGAATTTCAGGCATTGCATAGTTGCCTTCTTTTCTGTAAAATAGACGTAAAGATCCTGAAAATAGGATATTTTTCAAACAATACTAGGTAAAGCTGCAGACATTAATTTTTTGTCTGTTTTTCTATGCATAGTCCAATAATCCATCATTTTGCAATTTATGTACAAGTTTTGTCGTATAGTTCTTTAGATAGAGTGGATACATGTATTGCACGTCACGATAAAATATATCAAATAATTGATAAAATAATTGCATGTCACGATAAAATAGATCAAATAATTGATAAAATAATTGCACGTCACACAGACGTCACGATAAAATAGAACTTTCGTGCTTTAGAGGTCTCATAACGCGTAGATCCGTCGAAACTTCGAATTCGGATTTTCAACTCGATTCCACTGTTTTCTCCGTGCATTACCATGTATTGTAGGCAAAGTAAAAAAGTGGAGTCAAGCACTGATTAATATATGCATATATAAACAATTTAATGGCATTTCAAAATCCTCATTAATACACATTCAGACGATGCGATGAAAATAGATATTTTGTGTTCCAGAGGCTTCAAAACGTGTTGATTAATCGAAAACATAAGTAACGAGTTACGACGCGATTCCAATAGTACCATGCATTGCAGAGAAATTAAAATCAAAAACATGTTTTTTTATTCAAGTCCAATTAAATACAGATGTAATAATTAAGCGCTTGCTATAATTACTTTTATTATGATAAAACGAATAATAACGAACCATTTGCGTATGAAACTATTTTTGTTACATTTTCTAGTGTATTTGCATTTCTGAACTATCAACAGTGCAATTTTAAAACTGGACAAGCGCTGAATGAATGTGGTAATAAGTTTAAGTTGCAGAGATAATGAAGTTTTAAACGAGGATTATTTCATTTTATATTTGCTGAAAGGAAATAATATAACAAATCAAGAAAGAAAAAATGAATTTTCGGCTGTATGATGGATCTTAGGTTGCCAACTACAAAAGTTTGAAATATATGAGAAACAAAATAAAATTTTATACCATTTGTGTTAACTACCAGTAATATAATGCAAAAGGATTTGTATAAGATATATTATTTTAAGGAAATAAACTGCAAACTGTACAAAACCTAATGTTAAGATTTATTAGAAAAGCCCCATGTATCTTCGTAACGACGTAATCCACCGGGATTTCGGAGTGCGTACTATCATAGACGAAATTAAACATCTAGCTATGAACTTCTACAATAACATCCCCACAATTCCCAATCCTGAACTACTCAGCATTAAACCATATGACCCTCACCAGTGGAGATTCCGAAAGCGCCCTAGGGCAACCACATTGCTATCCTCACAATCCTAACAAACTTTAAAATAAACAAAAAAAAATTGTAAAATACATATAAATTGTGTATAATGATGTATAGACAGTGTTGTTACTGATAACTGTGGATTGTGAGCGAGCTAGACAGGGACCCTATGGTCATCCCAGCATTTGCTGTATCACTTCAACTATTGAGACATCCGTCTTTAGGGAGCATAAAATATTGTTTTTCATTGCATATATCATTACAGGAGATGAAGCCCAGTGGGCTAGGCGCTCCAGAAGCGGTGTATCCACCAATGGGGACCTCAAATTCAAGGCATTTGTTTCCATTCTTTAAATAAGCAGCAGCGCTCTTCGAGGTCGCGTTTGGGTATGGAAAGTGTAGAAAAAAAATTACGTATAAAATTTTAGCTTTTCCCATTAGCTTGACTGGTTGAATTTCAGGCACAGTTGCCTTCATTTCAGTGAATAAAATGTAACGATCTTGGAAATAAGACATTTTCCAAACAATACCGGGTAAAGGTGCAGACATCATCATTATTGTATGTTTGTCCATTTATAGTCCAATAGCCCATCATTCTACGGTTTCTGTACACATTTCGTAGTATAGCTAGAGCAGATATATACATTACACAGACACAGACTTCACACTAAAATAGTATATTCCTCTTCTAGAGATCTCAAAACGTTTAGATCTACCGAAAACTTTAGACACGATTCCACAGTTTTCTCTAAACATCCCCATGTATTGTAGGGAAAGTAAAAAAGTGGATATAAATACTGATTTATATATGCATATATAAACATTTTAATGGCATTTTAATATACCCATTAAGGCATATTTTTGATGACAAAAATGTGTCTTTATTGCAGAAAATAATCTTAGTAATTTTGTTTTCAGTTAACTACGATAAAACTACTAATTATTCGAAGCATTATTTAAAAATTAATTTCTATTTTCACTATAGCACATGGTAATGCAGAAGTAAAGTATTGGAATCGTGTCGAAAATAGCTGCTTGTATTTTTGACAGAGCTGCACAATCCGAGAACTCTAGAGTACGAAGATACTATTTTTAGCGCGAAGTCTGCGTGTATGTGTGTGTGTCTGTCTGTGCAATGAATGTATTTACTCTAACTGAAAGACTAGTTGTCGAAATTTCACAAAATTTAGTAAATAAGTCATTTTAGGGTTATGATGGTGATGATAAGATTTTGGTAAAATTTGGGGAAAAAGAACCTGCCTTTTTTTCACTAAATGTCCCACAAATATCGTATGTATTTTCTCCAGTACCCCAGTTATTTTTACTCCAGTTATAAACTAATTCAAATTTTACAAAATTATGTAGATTAGTCAACTTGGTTGGTGATCATTAAATTTTGCTATAAGTCGAAAAAAAAAACTTGCTTTATTTTGCCAAATGGCCGGCAAAAAATTTCAACATCTGAGAAGAAATTATCTAAAATTATTTAAAATTACCAAATATTTATTTAATATTTCTCTGAATTCGCGGTCTTAGTTAAATTTTCGTTTTCATTTGGAGACTGAACGTATGTTTACTTTCCCTGCAATACAAGGTACTATATAGTGAAGTATTGGAATCATGCCGAAAATCGCAACTCGAGTTTTCGACAAATGTACACGTTTTGACACCTTTAGATTACGTAAAAAACATTTTTAGCGTGACATCTGTGTGTCTGTCTGTGCAATGTCTGTATACATTCTGATTCAAAAAATAATTCACTAAATTTCATAGAATTTGCTAAGTCACTTGGGTTGAACCTGGTGCTGATTAGATTTTGGTACGATTCGGAAAAAAATAACCTGCCTATTTTTGCGAAATGAAGCTCAAAATTTGTCAAAATCTAAAATTAAAACTACGTATGCTTAAATATATTTATTAAATGCTTGTTTTATACGTAATTTTTAACGATGAAAAGAATAAGATCAACACCATTACACTAGTATTAGCCGTTCTCGAGATATTTTAGTTTTTTCGTAATTTGTCTACGCCACCTTTGAAAATAAGTCCAGTTACGAAATGAGAATGAAAATTGAATTAAAAGTGAATGAAATTTAATTAAAATAAAGAGAACGTGGATATAAGTTTGCAGAGAAAGTCATGTGCTGCCCATATCAGATTTTTACTTTCCCTGCAATACATTGGGGGAGTATAGGGAAAGTATTGGTATGATGTCGAAAATCGCAACTCGAGTTTTCGACGCATCTGCACGTTTTGACACCTCTAGATTGATTACGAAGAACCATTTTAAGCGTGATGTCTGTGTGTGTGTCTGTGTGCCTGTCTGTCTGTACAATGTATTTATCCTCTCTAACTGAAAAACTGACCGAATTTCGTAAAATTTGGTATGTTAGTTACTTGTGTGTGACTCTGATTCTGATTAGATTTTGGTACCAATCGGTATGAAAGAACCTGCCTTTTTCTGTGAAATGTCCCGCAAAAATCTATCAATCCACTTCAGCTAAGAAAGTAATTGACCAAATTTCATAACATCTGGTAGATAGACCACTTGTGGGATACCCTGGTACTGATTTGATTTCGGTATGATTTGGAAAGCTGAAACCTGCATTTTCTTATAAAATGACCAGCAAAAATCGCCAAAATCTAAAATAAAACTCTGATTGTGGTCAAATATATTAATGAGTGTTCTGTACGTAATGTTTGACGGGGAAAAGAATAAGACCAACCGCATTACGCTGGGACTAACCGTTCTCGAGATTTTTTTTTTTTTTTGCACATTTTGTTACGCCGCGTTTGAAAAAGTTTCCAGTTACCAAATAAAAACAAAAATTGAATTAATTTGATTCAGTGTTATTTTGAACAAATTCAACTCAATTTAATGAATTAGTAAGGAAATAAAGATAATTTGAACTTGGGTCTCGAAGGAAAGTCATGTGCTTTCCATATCAGATTATTAAAGGTGGTATTTCAAAGATGCTAAAAAACTTCATTATCTCGGGCACGCTTGACTCTGGAGAATTGAGATTGTTCTTATCCTTTTCCCATGAAAAATTACGTACGAGACAACCATTTTATTAATACATTTACTTATATTTGTTTTGTATTACAGAATTTGATTATATTTGCGAATAGTTTCATACAAACTGCATGTTATTATAGTCAGAAATTGTACCAAAATCTAATAAGCATCAGAAAACCAATAAGTGATTAATATACCAAATTTTGTGAAATTTCGGTCGCATTGTTTTTGAGCGACAATGAATACATACATTGCAACGACACACAGCAGACAAACACATGCACACACTCAGACGATGCGCTGAAAGTGGATGTTTTGTGTTTTAGAGGCTTCAAAATGTGTAGATTCGACGAAATCTTCAGTTCCGATTTTCGACAGGGTTTCAACATTACCACACATTGAAAGGAAACTAAAATCAATAAAATTTGTTTTTATTTAATTCAAAATAAATCTAGATGTAATAATTAAGCGCTTGTTATATTTACTTTTATTATGATAAAACGAATAATAACGAACCTTTTGCGTCTGAAACTATTTATGTTAGATTTTCTTTAGTCATTACATTTCTGATCTATCCTCAGTGCAATTTTAAAACTAGACAAGTGCTAAATGAACTTTACTTCATTCAACATTGCTTTGCATTGCAGAGAAATTAAAATCAATAAAGTCTTTAAATTGATGTCCAACTAAACTTATAATAATTCAGCGTTTGTTATACAGTAGAACAAGTTTAAAACGGAACTTGTAGGAAGCAGAATACTGTGTGGTACTATTAGTGGTGACCCGAAAGTGACCCACTATGAATGTGCCAGAACACCAAATTGGTTTTCGATTGAACCCGGGTTGAAAAAATGAAATACATTGAACCATATGGGACCTAATTTTTTACACATTTTTTAGCGAATTTCAAATTCACAAATTTTAGGAAATATTCAAGTTATCCCATAAAAAATATAAAAAAAAGTTCAGCAAAATGTGTTCGGTAGTTTGGTGACCCCACTATGGAAGTGCCAGAGCGGTTTGCCCATTTTGTGGAGCTGACATGCCAACTTCAATACCTGGCAAGTTAATCGTGACCTCCAGTTACTTACTTAAAATGCTAAGATCCGTTGCGTGTGTTGCTTGACGCGGCTCGCTCGTACAAGAACTACAAGTTGAAAACTTTTAATAATTTAATAACAAGAACTTTAACATAACACAGAAGTAGATTTACATTACGTGCTAGGCTCAACTGCCATAGCGTAACTCATCCAATTTAATACATGCATGTTCGAGTTGAGCTAACGAGACTCGTGACAACCAACGAGTCTGCAATTGGCGAGAAGAAACTTGATGTGGAGGAAACTCGAGATTGAAGCCGTGGCGATTGCATCGTCTTAAATAGTGACTCACAGATATGCGCATTACAGCATTTACTGGTCAAGCAGAAACTGCTTAGTTCCGCAGCAATGGTGGCACCACAGTACCCTCCCCCCCCCACACACAGACTAAACGCCGATCTGGAAACGGACCACAGGTTTACTGTAGGTTAGACATATTGAAAATATGGCGCTAGAACTGGGAGTTTCTAAAATCTCGTGCGCTTACCTCCATCAGGGTCAGTTAGCCTGACTCTGTAAAGAGACACATTTGCTTTTGCTAATTTGCGGAATGGGGATCACCTTGTCTGTCCTTTGAATGAATGAAATGAAGGTGGGTGGCTCCAGAAGAGCCCAGCACATTGACCAGAGGTCTATTGTACTACCCCATCCCCCCCAAAAAAAGATCTCTAGGAAAAGAGACCAGTAGCCGATGCGAAAATAAGCAGGCACTTGACAGGAATGTCGTTCAGCTCCCAGGGTTCAATCACATGACGACAAATGTGCTCGAATCTGTGAGCAGAGTAGGCCTCACATTCACATAGAATGTGAGCTGCAGTTTCTTCGCTGTAATTGCAGCCTCTGCAAAGCGAATCCTTAGTGACACCCATAATATTAAGGTGTCTCTTGAGGGTGCAGTGCCCAGTAAGGAGCCCACAAGCCCTCCTGATGCCGGTTCTGCTGAGCCTGAAAAGTTCCTTTTGACGTGTACTAGGGCAATTGCAGTTGAGAATTTTCGCTTGCCTTTGTCCCTTAGTGTCACGCCAGTTCTTTCATTGAAGCTTCCTGAAGATGTCATAGACAATTCTTTTAATAAGGTCATTGGGAATTCCCAAGGCCGGCTCAGGGCCCACAAAGGGAGTACTTGAGCCTTTCCTAGCAAGTTCATCCGCCAATTCATTGCCAGGAATGCCCGATTGACCAGGCACCCAGTAAAGAATGACATTATTATTGCTAGCGATTTCACAGAGTGCATTATAACATTCCCAATCAAGGGAAGACGTCACAGTGAACTTCCCCAGAGCCATAAGAGCAGCCTGACTGTCAGAACAAATGAAAATCTGGCTATTCTTATACTTCCTGTCATAGCAGATTCTACAACACATAAGGATGGCAAAGACTTCAGCCTGAAAGACAGTAGCAAAATTGCCAAACGGATAAGACAGCTCAGTACCATCTTCAGGGCAGCAAACACCAGCACCAGTACTTGTGCCAATCTTCGAGCCATCTGTGTACCATACAAAACAGTTCCGTTTATTGCAGGTGGGAGTCCTCTTCCAATCGTCCCGCGAGAAGACTTGAATTTCATAAGGCTTATCAAACGTATATTTGACATGAATGCCATCAGGTGGCATACAGAAATAAGGATGACTAGCAACATTACTGTTAAGTTCACCCCAAGATAGATACCTTGAGTAATCTTTCCAGTATTTCAGATATTTAAGTCTGTTCATGCAGATAAGTGCTTCTGCTTCAATACGCATATAGAGCGGATGCAAACCAAGTAAGAGTTCAAGAGTTGCAGTAGGAGTAGTTTTCATGCATCCAGAGATTGCAATGCACACCATCCTTTGAAGCTTAACTAATTCAAGTTTAGCTGTTTCACATCAAATTCTGGACCACCAAACAATGGATCCATAGGAAATGATAGGACAGACCACCATCGAGTAAATCCAATGGATAGCCCTGGGATTTAAGCCCCAGGTTTTCCTAATAGCATTCCTACAAGACCAGAAGATTCCTCTGGCTTTAGTCATGCAATAATCCAAGTGTCTCTTCCAGTTGAGTCCCTTGTCCAAGTAAATTCCGAAGAATTTAACCTCCTTGGAGCATATAAGCTTCTGTCCAAAGAAGCGAATATCCCCAAGATTAAGTATACGTTTCCTAGTAAACGCAACCAAAGCAGTCTTACAAGGATTAACCGTAAGCACTAACCGTCTGTTAACCGTCTATTGGCACTAATTCAGAGGTAAATTTTTTAAATGTAACTTTTTGTTAAGCCCAAAATGTATATCTTTATTCTGTTTAACAACAAAGTATGGGATTATGAGAAATTAAAATTTAAATATTTCTGAAGGCTAACCATAAGTACCAATACTATTTTAGAAGAATATATTATATAATAAATAATTTCGTTTATAAATTACTTCCGTTTATTGACCTCATTCTTACTCAAGGAAATTGCGTCTAACACGGCCGCAATAAATCGAAATTGTTAGAAGTAATAACAGGGGGCTATGAGGAAATGTTCAGAACGAATTCATGATCTTCAGTATAGGATTGCTTAAACTCTTGACGATGTTAATCACACTTAATAATTCTAATCGAATTTTTAAAGCACTTTTGTCAGCAGTTGCTTGCCCCACTGTTATACATATATTTGAAAGATGAAATTGTATCTATTGTGTGGCAAAATAAAGTTTATGTATTATTTATTATTTAATTGTGTTCTAATATAGATTAATAATATTTAAGTGAGTTTTACAGTGGCATGGTGGCATGTTTTTAATTGCGAGGTATATTAAAAAAATTTACTTAAAATTTATTCAATCTTTAGTTTTTACATAATTCCCCTTCTAATATATATTCGAAACATGTTTGATGCTATTTGCCAGCTACAGTGTCCAAAATTAGCGGTTCAAAGTCAGCCTCAGTTAACTATAGAAACGTTCCCTTCGCAGGCACTTTAAATGCTCTAATTATAAATGTGCAAATAATTCACCAACAGGAATATTATTATATCCCTTAAGAGCCGTTTTCCGGTAGAGAAAGTCATCAAATGAGACCCGCAATTAAAATCGAACCTATATCTCTTATCGAATTTCCAATGCGTATATTTTTTTAAAAAAGTTTTCTTTACAACACTTTTAAAACTTAGAGTTAAGCTATATCCCTAGTAGCAATCCGATATTTGCTGCAATATTCGACCAATATGAACAAGACATTTAGATGGAATTAGCACAATATTGGCTTAAAATAGTGCGGAAATATTGGAGCAATATTGCGCCAATATTTTAAGTAAAACACTATTAATGGCGTAATATTGTAATGAAAATATTAGCCAATATTGGAGGCCAATGTAACCTCAATATTTGATCAATATTGGGATTACATCGGATATATTTCCAATGTAATGCCAAGATATACAATATTGGTCCAATATTGGACCAATATTAAATGCTACTAGGGATGCAGCCTTATTCTGTTTACCTCACAATATGTAAGGTATTTTTACATTCTTTCAATTTCATAATATGCTATGCATAGGAAATGCATGGTCACAGAATCGAGTATTAGAAATCGTGTTTTTGTTAGATTTACAGAATTTGTGAAAGTAATAACAAGACAAAACAATTTATAGAGATACGTCTGCTTTCGTGTATTCGTTTGTGTTGTAAATATTTTCGTGCAATTGAAATGTGATAGTGTAAGTACATATCACCTATTACACAAGAACTATCAGATTTTTATGAGATAAACAGCTTGTGTAACTTCCTTGTAAAAAGCAGTCATGTCAGACAAAAAATGTCAGGCAAATGCTCAAGGCAAAATGGTAGAAGTGAACAGAACTTTAATTGAAGGTACGCTAGTCTTATTAATAGAAGTTGATTTACCAATCAAATTTTGGGCAGAGGCCATGAATACATTTACTTATAGAAAAAAAGTAGAACTCCTTCAAAATCACGAAATAAGTACACACCAGATGAACTTTTTACTGGAAGGAAACCAAATGTTTCATACTTTCGAGTATTTAGATGCCAGGCTCATTATTGGAAACCAAAGCACAAATGAAGCAACTTTGATAAAATTTCAGACGTTGGAATATTCGTGGGATATTCTGAATCGAGAAAAGAATATAGAATCTGAAATCCTAAAATTCAAGAGTAAGTGAAAACCCGAGATGTTAGATTGCTTGAAGAAATTAAAGAAAATGAACTTCTTGAATGAAATCGAGTATATTCAGATTCCCAGGCAAAAATCTTAGCTTTTGGTAAAACTCTGTTTGAGGATGACAATTTTGATGCAGATGAAGAAAAGTCGTCTAATGTTCAAACCGATCGACCGGGAAATGAACAAGATCCTGGTGATGGCTGTACAACTTCGCAGTTTAAGACCATGCACTGAATTTATAAATTATAACGAATCATGTGAAAGTGATGATTAAGCTATAGATCCATCTTATTATCCGTATCAAACCATACTAAATGCGGGAGATCGGAATATAAACTATCAAGTTATGAAGAAGTTTCATGTTCTGATAAAAGGGACAATTGGGTAGAAGCAATGAATAAAGAAATGGAATGACTAAAATTTCATAACTTTTGGACCTATTAAAAGATTCCAGAATAAATCAAACCAATAAACTGTAAATGGGTATACAACATTAAAAACACCCCAGAAGCATCTAATGTGACATTCAAAGCGCGATTAGTAGCGGTCGGTTTATCTCAGAGGTTTGCAGTAGATTATACTGAAACTTTTTCACCAGTTATTAAAACTCATAGCTTAAGAACAACACTTTTAGCATTTTCATTTATGAAAAATTGGAAAATTAATTTTTATGATGGTGAAACTCTTTATATGGAAAGTTAACTGAAACAATTTGCATTAGAGAACCCAAAGGATATGAACGTGGAAAGAAAAGCGTGTAAATTAAACCAAGCTATTTACGGGTTAAAACAGTCTGGTAAAGTGTAGTATGATACTTTATCTGATTACTTACTAAAATGAGGATTCAAAGTCTTCAAATCTAACAAGTGTGTTTTCAACTACGAGAAGGGAAATTCTCGATTGATCATTGAGATTTACTTAAATAATCTGGTAATTATAAATTTTGATGATGAAATTTTAGTTCATGTAAATAGAAAATTGAAAGAAAATTTTAAACTAAAGGAAAATCGTTTATATAAAAAATTTCCTAGGATTAGAAATTTCAGTAGAAGAAAACTAAATGATTATCAAACAAGAAGCTTATGTAGATGAAATATTAAAAAGATTTAAAATGCAAGATTGTAACAGTATTGCAACATCTATGGATATAAATGTATAAATGACAATTATTCAAAAAATGTGATCCCAACAGTTAAATCCCTACAAATATCAGGAAATTATTGTTTCATTAATGTTCCTCGGAATGAAATCAAGGCCGGACATCGCGTAAGCTTTAGTAACTTTGTCAAAGTACAATAGGGATCCAAGAGTTATACATATGACTGCTGTTAAGAGAATTCGTAGATATGTAAAAGGAACTAAAAATCAAGTGTTAGTATACGTTAAAGGTACATTTTACTCTTTCAGGATATGCAGACGCTAATTGGAGATATAAGAAACCAAATCAGAAGTCAATAGGTTTTCTTTATAAAATTGGCCTAAATAGTTGGAATTCTAAATCGCAGGACACTATCTCTATCTACTTGTGATGCCGAAGTATCTGCGTTGGTAAGCTGTATGAAAATGGGCTGTCTGTAGAATTATTTTTGACGAACTTTTACTTAAGACTCTAGTGGATGTAGAACCTTATTGTGATAACAAATCGTCGGCTTTCATTTGTGAAAGCGGAGTAACTTCCAGTAGGTCAGATCACATTATTCGTAAAGTTAGTTTTGTAAATGCGAACTTAAAATCTCAAAATTTTGAACTTATTTATGTATTGAGTAATCACAATCTAGCAGATATGTTAACTGAAGCTGTAAGTAAAGATAAACTGTTAAGATTTAAACAAACATTGAATGTTATGTAATGTAATGGTTCTACTTGTATATCTGTATTTTTAAAGCTGTTAACTGAAGTAAAATTACGGGGGGGGGGCTTGTTGGGAAATAATTTTCATTCAACTAACTGTAACTTAACCTTGAGGTGAAGCTGTAACTGCGGACCGTAACGGGTGAAAGGTGAGTATAAAAGAGGGTGAAATGGATGGTTACAGGAGACGGGAGCAGGAGGAAAGTATTATGTTAGTGGATATGTGCAATGAAATGGTATTGTCGTAGCACGTGATTTCTAATTTATAAAATCTAACCTAAGATAGGTATTTAAGTTTGTTAATAAATATTTATGTTATCAAAGATATCTCTTCATATCACTCAAGAAACGATACAATTTTCGGCTGTACGAAAGGTCTTACGTTGCCAACATCAATAGTTTGAAATATATGAGAAACAAAATAAAATTATTTTATACCATTTGTGTCACCTACCAGTAAAGTTATAGAAAACAATTCTTTCTAAGATATATTATTTTTTTACTTTGCTCTCTAAAGAGGTAGAAAAATACATAGATATTAATAAACTCAGCAGTATCTTAAAAGATGTAGTTAAAATTCTCAAAGGCGACGAAGACGCAATGACCAAAACTTTCCAAATCGTCGAAATGATAACTAGAGTCATCAAATCCCAAACCCCCCCAATTTAAATTTTTAAACTTTGGCCGGCTTGCAGAGAAGTCTCAGTGTGGATTTCCCTCATCACCTGTTCAGCCATTGGACTCATTCCCACGTGCCTCACATACCCCGAAGATTGTGAACAGTCTATCCCACGTGCCTCATCATGTTGCATACGGACTTCCCAACGTACCTCATCACCTCGACGCAGTGGCGCCAGCTCTTACGACGACGCCCCGTTCATCAGGGGTTGTTCTACATCAACGAACATACATGTGCATACAAGTAATGTCAAATCTACACCATAATCATTCAACACAGAAGATAGAGGGGGCAACGCCAGGTGCTTCATCAACGACGACGAACTGTTAAACTTTGCTCTCATTCAACACAGAAGATAGAGGCGGCAACGCCAGGTGCTTCATCAACGACGACGAACGAGTGATTTGATAAGTCAAGGGTCAAGGGTCAAGGACCGAGCACTGCACACCTTCTGAGACGCTCGTCGCAGTTACCACGTGTATTTACTTTGGGTTGGGCGTCAGTGTACTAATTTTTAGTAAACCGCTTCGGACAAAGTAATTTACGATGGATGTGCATAGGATTATTACAAGTGTGGAGGAGCTATTCATCTCACCGGTGGAAGCAAAAGGATTTCAAGCCTGGAAGGACTTAGTGATACAGCATGGTGGATACACGTGCGAGCAGCTCGCTGCGGAGCCAGTTAAGACGGATGTGAATATTTTGAAAGACTGGAGAGGTAGACATGGCTGGAAACAGCTTATGTTGGAAAATGGTGTAGATTATACTGAACTTCGGTTCAATATGGACAGTGTAAAGATTGTGGAACCAACTGCCGTGAAAATGGCACAACAAGGAGTGTCAGCCAAGCACGTGTTACAGCGAGCGAGTAAAGAAAAGAAGAACTGGGCCGTGATCATGGATGACCAGGATCCAGGAGAGACTGTTTCTTCATCAGAGGACGAGGATACCCCAAGTGCGGCCGGCTACGCGGCAGCCTATATCAAGACCCTGGGATGTGAGAGCGACCAGTTAAAGAAAGACTCTGCTGAGTGGAAAATATACAGCCACTTCAAGATTTACGACTGGATCATCGCCAGACTTGAAGAGGAGCTGGAGGAAGACGGGATCGACTTTGATCGTGCCAAGATGATCAGGACAATACTATCAGGTACCATTTCTGATTCCAATCTGCTAGCCAGCCACCCTAATCTTAGTACTTTAACTAATAGGAGATTTTACAATCTTGTATATGATATATATAGAGATAGGAAAACTAAAACAGAGGACGAGTTATATCTTAAATTTAAACACGAAATGTTTAGTAATCTTGAAGGGTATATCACTCAGCCTAAAAGCAAAAAATTAAAAACTTCTGATAGTAGTAAACCCTCTACTTCTAAACTAAAATCCCAGGATATCCAAACCAAAAATAAATTTAGCAAATTAAATGTCGAAATGACTGAGGTTCCCCCCCTTAAGGAAAAAGTCGCGTCCTTCTATGTGGACTCCACAATTAATTGGGGAGCCCTCATAGAGGACTTAAACAAGTTTTTAGAGTGCACAGTTCAGGGTCTTCTCATGGGGAGAGTGATCCGGATCACTCCTGGGTCCGTTGAGAACTACAGGAGTGTGCAGGCTCACTTAACCCGTGAGGGGATTCCTTTCAGTTCATTAAACCTCAAAATGGATAGGCCGAGGAAGGTAGTAATAAAGGGCTTGCCCACTAATACCAGTATTGAGGAAATAAAAAAAGAGCTTGCCGCGCTTGATTTTAAAATTGTTAGAGTCACGCAGCTAAGGAATAGGCGTGATAGGACCCCCCTCCCCATCTTCTTGGTTGGACTTGAGCCGACGGAGGAATGGGCGAGGATTTATGAAGTTAATTCCCTGTTTTCCATGCAAATCAAAGTTCAACATTTTAAGGCGAGAGGCCATAAAATGTGCTACAATTGTCAACTTTGGAACCATCATTCTGACCAGTTGACCCTCCCCCCCCCCCCGCTGCCTTAAATGTGGCGAAGGTCATCCCACGAGAAACTGTACAAAAAATAGGGACACCCCGGCGAAATGCACCAACTGTTCAGGATCCCACCCTGCCAATTTTAGGCACTGTCCCCAAAACCCCTGGTTTAGGAAAAAATCGCTGGAATTGAAAAAGGTACAAAGATCTGCTAAACCTTCACCTACCCTTGGTGAGGATAACTTTCCCCCCCTCCCCACTAGGATAACCTCCCCCGTGCAGGAAGAGCCGGCAAGTGCCGAGACGGTAGGAGGAACTACCGGCGAGCACTTAGCCCAAGCTCAACCTGTATCAGACAAAACCCCTCAATCTGCAAATGCAAATGCTTTTCTAGAGTTTCTAAGCCTGTACAAAGAGGTAGAAAAATATATTGATATTAATAAAATCAGCTGTATCTTAAAAGATGTGGTTAAAATTCTCAAAGGCGATGAAGACGCAATGACCAAAACTTTCCAAATCGTCGAAATGATAACTAGAGTCATTAAATCTCAAACCCCCCAAATTTAAGTTTTTATTTTTGGCCGGCTAGCAGAGAAGTCTCAGAGTGGATTTCCCTCATCACCTGTTCAGCCATTGGACTCATTCCCACGTGCCTCACATACCCTGAAGATTGTGAACAGTTCTCCCACGTGCCTCATCAGCGATGATGCATACGGACTTTCCAACGTGCCTCACTCACCTCGACACAGTGGCGCCAGCACTTACGATGACGCCCCACCCATCAGGGGTTGTTCTACACCAACGAACTCTTGTGTGCATGCAAGTAATGCCAAATCGACACCACAAGTAATCATTCAACACAAAAGATAGAGGCGGCAACGCCAGGTGCTGCATCAACGACGACGAACGAGTTTTAGATACTTTGCTCAATTGTAGGTATCATACCGAAAGTTGAAGTCTAATGAATGGGGACTCCGAAAAACAAGGTCACATTGAGTACTTAAGAATGAAGTACCTCTAAGAAGTATATCACTCTTTAATAAACAACATCACTCTGGCGGAGTCGTCATCCATGTGTAGTTGTGTTATTCAAAGTGTAAAATAAACGTTAAGATCCTGAAAATAGGATATTTTCCGAACAATACTAGGTAAAGCTGAAGACATTATTACGAATTTAATGATACACTTCGTTTAACCCGAAGAGCTGGAATGATGCTCAATTTTTAATTTTTATTTTGACCGATTATACATTGCTATTTTTTCCTGAAAATGAACGAAACTTGACATAAGGATTTTTTTGACGAGTTTGCCTATTTCAAAATTTTTAGCAAGATTTTTCTCAATACGTAAATTTATTGAGTTCATCCTTTTAGAACGTAACGTCTCATATTATTCCACGAAATTAAATATCAAGATTGTTTAAAGCAAATTTCGTTGTTAAATACTTCTCGTCAATTTACTACCTAATGGATTAAAAGAATTATTGGATTAGGAATACGTTTTTGACTTAAGTGAATATCTTGAGATAATCTGAATGTCAATATTCTTTGTATTAAAACTAAAATCGTGAGTGACCATTGGCCAAATAGATTCCGATAATACGTTTGTGACAGATGTAGTGGATTTAATAAAAAGCCATTGTTAAAATTGAAATGCATCCTCTATATACAGTCAAAAGTTTTGAACTAATATACTAGTCGAGACACTTTTTCTCTATATTTAAAACAGTAACTGACGCCGCTGCTTAGTTTTGAGCTAGAGAGGATACATAAATGCGCATTGTCACACAGACAGATACACACACCACACACATAGACGTTAGGTTAAAAATTGTGCAATCGTGTTCTAGTTTACCCAAATCTTATTACGCGGATTATTCTAAATTACGTAAATCCCAAACATAAACGATAGAATGAGTGGATTACGCTAGATTACGTAAATTCCAAACGTAAACGATAGAATACGCGGCTAGGACGGGTTCTACCCGACTCTGCCCAAACTATCCCCGTGTTCATGCAGAGTACGGGCATGTTAAATATGTGGGTCTGTAAGTTTTTCCGAGAGGTTGTTGGTAGGGAAGGAGGGTACGGTTCCTTTAGATTCCGTTCCTCTCTGCGTTCCCGTCTAAATTGAGTGTCACTGTGCTGGCCGTACCTTACACTTTCGAGTAGAGTTGACGGTCTAGGTCAAAAGGTAGAAAATTCAATTGTGTATAGCCGGTACATGTATGTTTTTTATATGGCCACACCCACAATTCTCTACTCTCATTTTTAGTTTTCGGTGTTTTTACGGAGGAACTGAAATAGTGTTTATTTGCATTTAATAAAAAATACGGGGATTAAATGATTTTATTCCGCATAAATATATACGTTAATGCTAAAATGAGTAAGTAAAAATATGTAAATAGCAAAAACTTTTCGGTGTGGATTTTTTATATTGGAACTATTTCTGCCGTTTGAATTCAAAATTTCATTTTATTTTATTCATGAATTGACAAGTCATAAATAAATTTTAGTCTTCAACCATTCTGACGACCCTTTGATATGTCCTAACTGGATAATATATGTTAGTATAACCCCACAACGTATGATATTAAGTCTATAAGCACATAAAAATTTAAAAGCACTTTGAAACATTAACTAAACAACTCATCTCTACACTTGATAAATTGAATAGCAGAACTGACAAATCTCCGAAAATTGTGGACGCTCAATCCCGGGCTCAAGAGGAGCCAGGACTTTTTGTCCATTCAAAATCTTTTAAACACCTTATATATATATATATATAAATATATATACATATATATATATATATATATATATATATATATATATTTATATTTAAAAAAAATCACTTGCCACCTAGTAACATTTCTATACTCCTCGGAGTATTCCTATGTACACCCCCCAATTCTTTGGAGCAATTCAAGTTATTACAGAGTACAAAAATTAAAACAGAACTATATTTGCTCACGATCATTATCATCCAGTAATATTTTTATATTATGTATTAAATAAAAAATGATTTCATTACAATATTAAGTCTTTAATATCTTGAGATATAAGTCTAGAAAGCTGCACAATAAAGCTCGCAGTTAATTGAGATTGACAGAATTAATGTACATTGATCATCATAGCTGGAATACTTTGGCTACGCATGCGGAAACGCTTTTCGCGGCATGTAAAATGCTTAAAATTGCACCAACGCTAATTCAGAGCAACTGACCCCTACTTCGTTATTTTGCAATCATTAAATATTATATGTCTATATTGTTTTAGGGTTTTTCAGTTGCCTTGTGGGCCGCATCCGGTTGTGAAATAATTGTGCAAGCCGTAAAGGCAACACGCTTATAAATAAAACAATCTGAATCTTTTACAATTTAACACCTTAAATTTAATAACCTTTACGCGTGATTTTTAACACGGGCAAGTTGGCATACTTTAACTGCAATTCAATCTGCTTTGTATTAGTAAAGATATTGTTAGGGCTGTTTAGAAAGTTAAACAGCTTGATGTTGACACGGAATTTGCTAAGGCTTTCGATAGAATCGATTTCGGAATTTTGATGCGGAAGCTTCATGGGTTCAAGGTCTTTGGATTTGTGGGACGCCGCTGATCTCCGATGCTGGAGATATCTTCGAACTCGGAACCTTTAGATTGCTGATCTCGCGCTGTGTCATCAGGTCCAAAATAATTCTCCGAGTTCGAGAGAATATCCGACGAGGTCTTTCTTAGCAGTGAGTGACGCAATGCTGCTCCCACAGATATATTAGATTGGATTATTCTCTCACTAACAAAGAGCCTTTATTTCTTTTCTACTTTTCCTTTTCTAAATTCATTTTTCCTAATTTGTTTGCTTTTTCTTTTGGTTCTTATTAAATGTTTTTGTACTAAAAAATTTAATTAACAATATTGGAGTCTGGATAGTTTTATTACTATATATCTATGTGTATCGTCTATGTATTCTTTTGTGTGTGCCTATGTGTATTTTCCTATGTGTATTGTCTTTGCCTATGTATTCTTTTGTGTGTGCCTATGTGTATTTTCCTATGTGTATTGTCTTTGCCTATGTGTTTATTGTCTTTGTCTATGTTTATTTTCCTTAAATATTGTGCATGTATTTATTTCTTAGTGTTATTTTTGTGTTCTTCCTGGCTACCCGTTGGAATTACTCAATACATTTTGGGTGAGTTGGACGGCCTGGGTAATAAAAATGGATCCATTCCACCAGCTCACGTTAAACTTTGACGGACTTTTGTTGTTTTGGAACTTTTGTGACCGCGCAAGAGGAGGGCGGTGAGAGGAGGGAGAGACAGTTAAGAGATGGCGATATGACAGGAGAGAAGGGGATTGAGGTAGATTTGAGTACCTCATTTGTTGCTTTGTGATTTTCGCGCCAACTGCTTATGCACAGAACCTGCAAAATAATTTTTTATAAAAAAAACTTGTTGTAATATTCAGGGACTGCTAGTGAGCAAAGCCCGCCAGTAGTATGTAAGTCTCCGTAAACGATCTCAAGATTGTGGTAGTGGTGAAGCGTGATAAAATAATTTTGTGTAAGAGAAACACGGGGACAAGAAAAATTCGCAAATAAAGTTTCATGCTATATATATATTAACCAGATTCTAAATGGACTAAAATATGCAGTAAATTTCCGATAATCCGACCTGTTCCGGAATTCATCAGTGCCGGATTACCAAATTTGCAGTATTATCGGATGTCGAAATAAAATGGGGAAGAGAAAGTGGAAACTTAATTTAAAACAAAATAATGGACAATAAATGTGATATTTTTTGACGAAAGCGTTACATAGACTAAATTACACTGTACAGTTCGTAAAAAACATTTAAATTTAATTAAAAATTAAAAGGTAATCTTCAATGATTATAAATCTTCATACAAAAGCATTTAGTCTATTACTAGCAGAATGCCCGTTGAAAATCAACGGTCACGCAATAAGCAATCCCTGAATAATATACATTTTTTAATAATTCGCATTCCACATTAATTCGGCAAATCGAATATTTTGGTGTGCATGAATATTGGAAAACATAAATTGGGCACTTCTTCCTTTCGAACACTCTACCCGTACACTAAATTAAAGTATCCATCTCCTCCCGAACCATGCTATTTTATCATTTCCCATTCCGAACGTTTTCTGTGAAACACACCCATAAATTAATATTTTTGAAAAACTGTTTGTGTTGGGTGTTTCATCAGATGATTGTTCCGTATACCAAATATCAAGCCTCTATCACATTTAAAAAGAAGCGTGCCTCATTTATTCAGAAAATCGAATATATTGATGTGCGGCATCCCTTAAAGTAGCAAATATTGGAAAGCTGAAACTTCACACATTCTTCCTTTCAAAACTAACAACTCGTACACCGAATGTGAAGTCTCTATCCTTTCGCGAAACATGTTTTTCTATCACTTCACCCTTCGAATGTTTTTCTGTGTAGCAGCCCCATAAATGAGCATTTTTGAAAAATCGTATTTATCTTTTATTTATTTATTTATTTATTTATTTATTTACTTTTATTTTTATTTATTTTTTGTCAAATGATTAGCCCATATGCTAAATTTCAATCCTCTATCACATTGTAAAGGAGGCGTTTTCATTTGTTCGACGTATCGAATAATTTAGTGAGCAGCACCTCCTATAGTAGCAAATGTTGGAAAATTGAAATTGCACACTTTCTTCCCTTCCAACTATTTACCCGTACACCAAATTTGAAGTCTCTATCTCATCGCTAAGCATGCTTTTTCCATCATTTCAGCTTTCGAATGGTTTTGTGTGGAGTAACCCCCCCCCCCCCCCCGAAAAATGCATTTTTGAAAAATTCCATTCATATTGGGTTTTCTGTCAAATGAATCGCCCTTATACCAAATATCAAGCCTAGCCTCTATTACGTTTTAAAAGATGCGTTTCTCCTTTATTCCGAAAATAGGAAATTTTTGTGTGCGCCACATATTCCTTCCAAACTATCTACCCGTACACCAAATTTGAAATCTCTATCTCATCCCGAAACATGTTTTTTTTTTCAATTCACCTTTCGAACGTTTTTCTCTGGAGCCAATCAATGAACATTTTCGAAAAGCTATATTCGTCTTGGGCGAGTGTGCATGCGTGAGCGCGCGTGTGTGTCAGTGAGTCTGTGGAGACAATATTTTAAATATGCCAAGTTTTCAATATTTTGTTAATTTATCGACAAGCATTACAGACAGACAGACAAACAAATAAATTACTTTTGACGAATTGCTGGATGTCAAAATAAAACACTGTTGCAAAAAGTGTCTTCTGTCATGAATGAAACGAGCTAGGTCTACCAAAATTATGCTACTACATTTGTCACATGATATTGCATATGGAAAGGAGCATATTTTACGTCCATATTCATTGTTTTTGTTTTATATATTTTTTATAATTTATTTGAAAAACGTGCAATATGTCCAGAATGGCTCATGCTAGTATTCCAAAATTTGTGTTATTCGTTTTTTAATGAAAAAATTTAATAAGAATTGATATTTTATGTAATATAATTAAAGGTTCAGATTTTTTATGAGTTTTTCAAAATTTCATTCGAAAATTGGGAGCCGATTTCGAATATTCGATTACTTTTTAAAATTAATATGCTTCCAGTAATCACTGATTGTAATAGTTATAAAAAATTTCGTTCGAAAAGTTCGTTAGATATCGCATCCACTGACTGAAGGATATAAACTCTAACATACATGCATACAGACACACACACACATATACACACTAATATGCATATACACATTTATATACATACAATATACATTAATATATACACACACACAGACATCACTTCAAAAACGTTCGATTCAAGTTCAGGTATACTTGAAACGAGCTCTACCGTCATCGAACACAACATCGAATTCGAGTTTTCGCCCCAGTCTCAATACATTCCCTATACATTATACCAGTGTTTTTCAAACTTAATTAGTGGCGAAACCCTTTTGAAATGTAGTGTGATGGTGGAATCCCCAAAATAAGAAAAATTCCTTTGTTGTCCAAATTATGCATCAAAAATTTACTCGTTTTTAAATTTTTAAAATGTTTGAGAAAATTTACATGAAACTATCACGTCGCAGAACCCAAAGGGTTCCGTAGAACACATCTTCAAAAACGCTGCATTATACTATTGTGTATCGGGAAACCTGGGAGATAGATGTTTCAAAGAAAGTTTTTGAACCGAAAGTCGGAAAATAACTGGGAGAGGAAATCCTTAATGAACTCCCTGCAGCCTTCAAAATTGGATGTAAATCCATATCGGTTGTTCACCTAATCTCTATCGATAGCTGATCGTGGACAATAGATGTTGCAAGAGAAATATAAGTTTTTGAATCGATGTGACATTTCCAGAACCGAATATGAAAACCCTTAGTGAGATATCCAAGCCCCTTTGAAATTGAATGCTGGATCTATATCAGCCATTAACTGGGCACTAGGTACAATCAAACCTGAGAAAAATATATTTCATGGGAAAACATTTGAATCGTTAGCGGAAATCGCTATTGAAACTTTATACTTTCGCCAGAATTTGATGCTGAATCCATATCAGTTACCATCTAGGTTCTACTAATGTCCAATCTTGAAAATAGATGTTTCCAGGAAAATTAAAATTTTTGAACCGGAAAACCCCACTTCTTTCTAAATTGCGTGATAAATTCCTATCAATCAGCTTCTATAAGCTCTATGTATAGTTCGTCCTAAGAAACAGTTTCTTAGAAACAATGCTATTGCAAACATTTTTGCTTCCAGTAGAGGTTATTTCTAGATCTTACTAAAAATCAACTTTATTTACGGTAATCGATTAAAAATAGCATATAAAATTTCATGCAATTGGTCTGTTCCAGATATACCGTGCTCCGTGTGATAAAATAACGTTTGATTCACTACTTTTCCTGAAGTTAGAGGCGATGTCGCCTGTACCTAGCATATACCTTGTTTGATTGCTGTAGACTTTTTACACTGGCACATGCTTTTTACATTGGCATTGATTCTTACTTTCCTTATATACATAATGTATAAGGAAAGTATTGTGACGGGATCGAAAATTCGAAATCGAGTTTTCGACGGGAGAGCACGTTTCAAGCATCCCCGATTACGAATCAAACATTTTTTAAGTGATGTCTGTGTGTGTGTGTGTGTGTGTGTGTGTGTGTGTCAGTGGGTCTGTGGAGACGATAACTGACGAACGAATGGGCCGATTCGAACCAAATTTGGTACAAAAATCACAATCTGTAAACACTGGAAGCCTATTGTTTTTATACGTAATCGAATGTTCAGAACCTCCCTAAATTTTCGAATGAAATTTTGAAAAAATCGTCAAAAAATCAAAACCGCAAATAAAGTTACGCAAATAGGCATTTCTTATGTAATTTTTCATTAGAAAACGATTGACATAAATTTTAGAACGCTAACATGAACCGTTTTCGAGATATTGCACATATATACATGAAAATGACTAATTGTCGAAAATTCAATATCATGGAAAGAATATTAGTATCTACTATAAGAAAAACCTACTTTTTTACTGTAAAAGTAGTAAACTCATTACATTATATAAGGAAAGTCATGTGTTGCCCACATCAGATTTTTTACTTTAGCATAGACTATGAATATTTCATTCATATCACTTACATTCCAGTCAATAGAGCTAGATAATTCTGTGTTGAAGACCCAGACCGTCCGACTCATCCGAAGACTTGAGTAACCATTTGGACGGCCGGAGAAAATTTTGTGTGAAAAAACTTTAGCAATTCTTATACAACTTATATCGCTTGATTTGTTTACATGCTGCATGCTATAGTATGGCATTAAAATAAAGCTTCGATGTAGAATAATTCATTTAAAATAAAAAATATTATAACAGCGTTGGCACCGAATTTAAATATACAGATAATATGCAAAAAATAGTTTTATGACGGATACAACACTAAATATAAATTTAAACGATCTTTAAACATCTACGGTTCCAGCGAAAACATGGGGGCCATATTTTATTTTGCAATGAGTCACGTGATCTCTTCATATATCATGGGTGTAATTATTATTTTAATTTTTATTTATAAAACTATTCAACATGTTTTGCTGATTTTTTTTTCAATTTTATGTGATAACTAGCAGCGATTACCCGGCGTTGCTTGGAATTTACCATGCAAAACTGTGATATGAATTACATCGGAACATATGGGGCCGTGAATCTTATACATTGTTTTTCACTGTGAAAGATGTAAATTCATTGCGTTATGTAAGAAAAAAAATCATTGCATTATATAAGTCATAGCTGCATATGAAAGAATCTTTCTCATAAAATGCTGATAATTAAAAAACCATTTTCAACACTTTACAACATAGTTGAAAAGTGTTTATGACTTTGTTTATTCTGGCTGTCTATCCGTTAGTACGATAACTGCCGTAAAATTGACTTTATCAAAATGAAATTTTAGTATGTTGTTCAGATGGTCAGTGGGACCTATGGAAATATAAGTGAATGATATCACCCCATTAGTTTTGGATTCATCCCGGGTTGAAAAAATGAAATACATTGGACCCTATGGGACCTAATTTTTCAAACATTTCTTAAGCGAATTTAAATTTCACAAATTGTTTCGTAAGTTTTAGGAAATATTCAAATTATCACATAAAATATATAAAAAAAATGTTCAGCAAAATATATTCAGCAGTTTTTAAATAACAAATAAAATAATAATTAAACCCTTCATTTGAAGAGATTACGTGATCATTATATGAAGAGATCACGTGACCCACTTCAAAATAAGATATAACATCCATCTTGTGTCAAAAATGCTATTTTTAAAATTATTTTTAATTTATATTAATGTCGTATCCGTCCTAAAACCGCTTTATTTTTGCTTAATTTCAGTGCTTCTGTATTCTGAAACAGCACAATTACAATATATTTGTGTTTAAATGATCAATACCATCTATATTGTGTCAAAATTGTGATTTTTAAAGTTCTTTTCAATTTATATTTAGTGTCGTATTCGTCCTAAAACCGCTTTATTTTTCTTAATTTCTGTGCATCTGTATTTTGAAACAAAACAACTACAACATATTTGAATTTAAATGATCATCAAACTTTGATTATTTCTACAACGAAACCTAATTTTTACTTATGGAATATATAAACTGATTAGGTTGTAAGATGAGTTGTATAAGAAATGCTGAATTTCTTTAACGCAAAATTATTTTGCTCAGGAGTCTGCAATATAGATGATATGAATGAAACATTCATTGATATTACATAGAGAAGAAGACGATATAGTGGCAGACTTCTTCGATGAAGTTCTATGAGTAGAGTTAAATTACTTTGACCTCCATGGTTTTAAGATTTTAAGTAGAATAAACTATTGTAGTACTGTGATGAATGAAATAAAAATGTGTGAATGAAATATTTACTGCTTTTACACAGAGAGCCAGGCGATTTATATTTCGATGACGTCATTTGAATCAAGTTCGTTTTTTTCGAAGAAGTTTTTAAATTTTCAAATATAATTAATTATTATAGTATTGTGATATATTAACGCTGAATGTGTGGCATTTTAGAGATGCTTAAGTAAAATTAAAGTTGAAAAGTGTTTCATAATCAATGCTTTATGCGTGATTGATATCTTTTGTGATTTCTGATTTCTTAATACTTTTCGTTGTTGAGTAAGTCTGTGAGGAATAAACCATGGTGATCGTTTCCATTTAAATTCATATTTCAAACCTATAATAATTATATATTTCAATTCACTTGCAAATTCACTTGTATAAAGATGCTAAAGTTATCCATGAAAAATTGGAAACTTGATATAAATTTACGTTGTGAAATTTGCATATCCGTAAATTCTGCAATATCTAGATTTTTTTTCGTTATTCTTTTAGCCAAATAGGTGGTGGCAGGTAATATTTAATGAAAACCAGTCATTTGGAATGAGTTTTGTTAAACTAAAAATGGATAGCATTATCATTTTGCTTAAATCATTATATCCCAATATAATAATATACAAATATAATGCACTATATCATTATATTGGGAAAAATTAAAGATGAAGTATATTTGAGTAATGTCCATATATATCGGTAATATTCCAAAACTAAATTGTATATAGTGAATATTTTCTATCAGTTGTGGGTGTAGGCTATCAACTTCTGTACATCCAGAAAGCTACGATAAATAAAATTGTAGCTAATATGATCCATGAAAATGGAATGATATAAATTTTCGTTGTGAAATTCGCATTGGCGCAAATTTTGCAACATCTAAATTTTCTTTCTATTCTATTTATAGCTAGACAGAGCTAATATTTAATATACCGGAGGTTAAAGTCATTGACTGGTTACTCCAAAAACAAGGACACATTGCTTACTTTGACGGAGTTATGGATAGCATTATTATTTCGCCTATATCATTATATACAAATATAATGCACTATATCATTATATTGGGGAAAATTAAAGTTGTTATTAAAGATGAATTAAATATATTTGAGTAATGTCCATATATATCGATAATATTCTAAAAGTAAATTATATATAATGAATAATTTCAATTAATTGCGGATTCAACTCACTCAGGATCACTCGAAAAGTTCCTGACGCACTTGTCAAACTTTTAATCTCATACCTAAATAACAGACACTTCCAAGTTAGAGTAAAAGATAACTTGTCTACACCCAAGCTCATTAAAAGTAGTGTACCGCAAGGATCCATCCTGGGCCCGACACTCTTTAACATATATCTAAATGACATCCCCAGGACCCCAGACACGGAGCTGGCACTCAATGCAGTCGACAGTGCGATACTTGCAAAACACTCTTACGTCTCAGTAAAGCACAGACAGCTACAACAACACTTAGACATACTCCAAACATGGCTGTAAAAATGGCGAATAAAATTAAACCCCAATAAATGTCATTGGATTTATTTCTCTAGAAAACTTAAACATCCGCCGCCTCTGTACATAAACAACCATGCCCTGAGAGCGGAAAAATCTACTAAATACCTAGGTGTAACGATAGATTCCCACCTAACCTGGAAACAGCACGTAACGAACTTAATCAAAAAAGCGTATATGGCCACAGGAGCCTTATACCCAATGATAGGAAACGGAAATCTAAGTTATCAAAATAAACTCCTAATTTATAAATCGGTCATCCGCCCGGGAATGCTGTATGCAGCACCCGTATGGGGATATGCCTGTAAAACTACTATAGACTTACTAGAGACAAAACAAAACAAACCCTAAGGATTATAAAGAAAGCCCCTAGATACTTACGAAACTCGGTAATTAGGAAAGACTTCAAAATAAAAACTGTTAGAGCCTAAATTAAAAAACTAGCGCTTAAATACTATAAAAATCTGCCATCTGTTCCAAATGAACTACTATTCAATCTGCATGATGATGATCATCGCAAGGCCAAATCACTTAAGAGACCCCGCGCGGTACTTAATATTGAAAATCGGAAATAGGTAAGTTCCAAACTTAAATAGTTGATATTAAATAAAAACTCGATCAATGTTTTCTAAAAAATGTTGTTAAACCTTAAACTGCCAAATTGCTAGGAAATCCTTAGATCTGCATCAACTCCCCAAAATTACTCAAACTCTAAATGTGCAACAAACTACCACACTAGGAGCTGAGTCAAATAATAAAAACAGTAAATCAAAAACCTCGAACCTCCAACTATGGGCAAATGAAATAATGTCACAGTATGAAGATAAGAACCACACCTAGAGATTGGAGATTAAAGGCGCTTCGCGGCTGGTGCTCTTTTCTGGACGAAACCCTTATGAATTGCGGATTCAAGAGTGTACTACACATCCAGAAAGCTGCGATAAGTAAAATTGTAGCTAATATGATCCATGAAAATGAAATGTTATAAATTTTCGATGTGAAATTCGTATTGGCGCAAATTTTGCAACATCTAAATTTTCTTTCTATTCTAAAATTCACTTGTATAAAGATGCTAAAGTGATCCATGAAAAATTTGAAACTTGATATAAATTTACGATGTGAAACTCGCATTGGCGTAAGTTCTGCAACATCTAGACTTTTTTTCTCTTTCAGCCAGACAGGTGGTCACAGGTAATATTTAATTGAAAACAATCATTTGGACGGAGTTTTGTTAAACAAAAAAGGAATATTACTTCGCCTATATCATTATATCCCAATATAATGCGCTATATCATTATATTAGGAAAAATTAAAAATGTAATATATTTGAGTAATATTCATATATACTGATAATACTCTAATCCAAAATTATATATAAGAAATAATTTCGTTAAATTGCAGATATAAAGGTGTGAATTCGTAAAGGTACATCCAGAAAGCTGCGATAAATAAACTTGTAGCTAATATGATATCCATGAAAATGAAATGCTAAACATTTTCTTTGTGAAATTCGCATTGGCCTAAATTTTGCAACATTTAATTTATCTTCCTATTTCATTCATAGCTAGACAGAGCTAATATTTAATCCAAGGCAGCCATTTATTTGGAAGGCCTTTAGTTAAACCAAAAATGAATAGCATTATTATTTCGCTTTATATATAATCGCATTTCGAAAAATTAAAGTTAAATATGTTTACGTAATGTCCAAATTGATAATGTTTTAGAAGTAAATTAGATATAAAAAGTAATTTCAATCAATCACTGATGAAGGTGGAACTACATGTACCATATCCGGGAAGCTACGACAAATAAACTCGTAGGTAATTGAAATATATAATATATTTTCAGATAATGTTAGCAGGTTATGGGGTAATCTGGCGTGAAAATCCACTGTTTACAGTTGTGAGAAATTTTACCAAGGGTAATTTGACGCAAAAAGTGCTACTTCAGAAAAATCGTTAAATATTTTAAATAACTATAAAAAGTACTTGGCGGTGGCAGGGATATAAGAGTGTTAATCACTGCTTTAAATCTATTCATTCAACTTTTTACACTTTACAACAAAGATGAAAAGTGTTTATGACTTTGTTCATTCTGTCTGTCTGTCAGCACGATAACTGCCGCAAAAATGACTTAATCAAAATGAAATTTTAGCATGTTGTTTAGACGGTCTGTAGGACCTATGGGAATATAAATGAATAATATCACACAACTAGTTTTGGATTGAACGTTGGTTGAAAAAGTGAAATACATTAAACCCTATGGGACCTAATTTTTCAAACATTTTTGAGCGATCACGCGACCATGATATGAAAAAATCAAGTGACCCACTTCAAAATGATATATGGCATCCATCTTGTCTCAAAATCGCGAGTTTTAAGTTCTTTTTAATTCATATTGAGTGTTGTATCCGTCCTAAAACTACTTTATTTTTGTTTAAATTCTGTGCATCTACATACTGAAACAACGCAATTACAATATATTTGAGTTTAAATGCTCATCCAAATTTGATTATTTCTACAACGAAGCCTATTTTTCACCTATGTAAAATGTAAACAGCAAAATATGTAGAATTAGTTGTATTAGAATTGCTGTATTTCTTTAACACAGAATCATTTAGTTCATGGAGTCTCCGTAGCTGATATGAATGAAATATTCATTGATGTTATAAAGAGAAGGACGATTTTTTTCGATGAAGTTTTACTCATAGAGTTTAATTACTTTTAGCCCCATGGTCTTAATTTTTAAATAAAATAAATTATTATAGTATTGTGATGAATGACATACATGAATGGGAAATTATTTATGAATGAAATGCGGCTTTTATAGAAAGAGCCAGGAGTGTTATTTTTTCTATGACGTCATTTGAATGAATTTCAGTTGTTTTCGATGAAGTTTTCAAATATAATAAATTATCGAAGTATTATGATAATTCTAAATTTATTACCGAGGAATGTATCACATTTTAGAGATGTTTAAACCAGTCAATTTATATTTCAATGCCGTCATTTGAATTAAGTTCATTTTTTTCGATGAAGGTTTAAGTTTTCAAGTATAATACATTAATGTAGTATTGTGATAAGTTTTTAAGTATTAGGTAATAAGTTATAGTTTAAGTATAAGGAATGTATTGCATTTTAGACATGTTTAAATAAAATTGCATTGAAGTTGAAAAGTGTTTCATTATTAATGCATTAAGCATGATTTATCTTTCTTGTTTCTTTCTCATATTATATAGTAGAGAGAAAGTTTTGTTTTCACGAACATTTTTGAAACCGAGATTTTATGCCATTATATATTTTAAGACCTCCTGAACACGTTGTGCCTATTTTTGGAGTAATATCCGTCTGTTTGCCTGTTTGTGATCGATTTCTCTTGTAGACTGTAGGTGCCACAAATATTAGTGGATATTCACGAAACTTTGTATCCGGGTTTGTTATAAAAAAATCTAGGACTACATAGTATTTTTTTTTAAATGCGAGCAAAAACTTCGAAAATTTTTAGCATGGTAGCGTGGGAAGAAAATTGGCATAATTATACATTAAAGGGTTATTATGGTTCAATGATCACAAAACTTAGTAATCACAAAACAGTTGTAATATTTGTTGTTTAAAATAGCCGCGATACAATTTTTGCGTTCATGACGCCATTAGCCTCCCCCTCGACTGGGACAAGTTACCCTCTGTGCAGATGCATTGTCAAGCTTGATATCAATCAAGAGATTTTTTCAAACCCTTTAAAATGATGGATAGCATACTATTATTAAGAATACTTGAATTTACGGTAAACATTTTTGAAATTTTTTTTGCAATATTGGGGGGGGGGGGGGGGATGATAAAATATTTAAAATTAGAATCTGGTATCAGAAAGTCGAGTTGAGCCATTTTCCAGTTAATTCAAAGGTGTTTAGGCGCCTTTATGGCAATCCCTAGTTTAAGAATATGCACAATACATATGTGTGCGTCTTAAATAAGAGATGTTGAACCATTGCGCAGGAGAGGTTTGGCATAGTTCTGCAGTCTTTCATTGATTGGTATTTTAAATATAGTTTGATCGAATGTTATTTGAATTTATTTGATGAAGTTAGCTCATTTAGCTTCCAAAACCGACTGTTTTCCTTGAGTACTTGTTATATGTCTCTTAACTAGGCAGCTTTTTATTTCGAAGTGTTCGAAGTTCGAATTCATAACTATCGTATCCTTGACTGTCTTCGCAGACACTCATGGTGTTCATACTGTCAGCCATTCCGATCGTAGACAGCCATGTAAAATAAATCTTGGCGACATTTTAAGCAACCCACCGGACCCTATTCCGGTCTGCAATAGCACAGTGGTTAAAGAACAGGGATTGCACTTGGAGGATCCGAGATCGATTCCTGCTCAACCTGTCCCCCTATCTACGCGGTGTACGGGTACGTCAAATATATGGTTCTGAAAATCCTTCCAAGAGAATAATGGTAGGGGAAGAAGCAATACGGCCCTGTAGATATTGGCCCCACTGGGTTCCGGTTTTAATTGGGTGGCGTTGCCCATTGAGAATGTTGAGTGGTTTTGGTCGAAAGAGAAAAAGAAACCCTATCCAGTTGCATGGACGTATTTAGGATGAGGTCAGGGGAGGTGCCAAAGCACCTGTAAGGAATCGCCCTGCCCCAACTGGGAATCGAACTGTTACGGCGCAGCGGAGTAACAGAACCCTTAATCTCCGAACTGGCCAGCCGACTTTCTACCTTTGCGCTACTTGGACGAAATTGCATGTTCTTATTGTCGAAATGGAATCTGCATTCTCCACCCTCTAATGTCAGATCGGTGACTGATAATCCGACTGACCACATCCTGCTATTTTTATCTTAGGTTAGTCTCCTGCTACTATTACGTTTATTCAGGTTAATATCCTGCGTGGTCGTTATCCCCTCAATCTTCCAGAGTACACTGAATCCGTACTAGTCGTACAGAGGTCACATTCAGACCTCCGACATATTTGAACTAACCTACAGGGTTGATTCGTTCGGGCGCCATTGTAAAGAGCTTTGCTGACCAAACCGGGAATCGAACCCTGGATATCAGAAGTGGTCAACCGATGATTTATCGTTGAGTCACTGTGACGAAATAGCAAGATTATTGTCGAAGTGGACACTGCATCCCCCTAGAAAATTATTAATTTAATTTAAATCCAATATGATAGGTAGTAATATTTTTTGGAATTAGAACATTTAAAGCGATTGTACGTTTTCTTCCATTAATGAAAACAATTTAAACTTATACCTAAATGGAAAACTTAAGATTATTGCATTTAGTATGTTTATGAATATCCAATCAGTTAGTTTGGTTGCTCTGTTTGCAGGAAAGTTAGAGTTATGTTATGAAAGGAGGAATATTTTTTAATAGTGGTATACACTAATATTTCAAAATGCGTGCATACTAATTTTTAAAAGCCCTATACACACTAATTTTTAAAACGTGATGCTCATACCATCTATTCTCATTTACTTCGTGAAATTGCATATTTCAAGTTAAAAATAATCTCTAAATTTTTAATGAAATCAATTTTGACACCCCATGGAAAAAGTCCTGCATACGCCCATGTCCAGTTGATTTTCTTGTCAAGCCGTGCAGCACATTTTCCACAGAAAGTCAAATCTGTCAGGAAATGTTGATTCAATGGGCTACGTACAACACGTAATTTTGCAGTTGCCTAGTTGGTACTATTTATAGATGGCTGTGACTATGAGGAACAGCATGTTTGCCGATATCAAATTCCGCACGAAGTCCGTGAATGTGACAGATTTCCATGTAAACTGTGCCTGACGAAACAAGGGATTAATTTCTTCCTTTTTGGGAGGAGCTCCTGGTGGGGAATTATCCATGCAATTTTAATCTGATTTTTTAACTATCTTAGCCGCTGTTGGTTCGATCGCCATGAGATTTTTACTCCCCTATTTTAAGGCATATTACACCTGCTGCGCGGGTGTACACGGAGTGCATATGTGGGCGGAACGGCCTATTAGCGCTCAAAGTGGCTTCTTATTAACAAATTAATGTTAGGCTTTTTGAGTGGTGGTCGTGGACACAGATTAATTTATACAGACGTTTCAGTCGCTACCGCAGCGCCGCCTATGCCAACCAAAATTAAATTTAATTCCATTTAAACTCTGCCTGTCGAAGCAAGGGATTAATTTTTTACTTTATGGGAGGAGCTCCTGGTGAGAGGTTACCCATGCAATTTTAATTTGATTTTTTAATTATCTTAACAGCTGTTGGTCCGATCGCCATGCGATTTTTACCCCCTTATTTTAGGGCATATCAAATTGTTACCGGTCATTAAACCTGTTGGGCGGGTGTACGCGTAGTGCATATGTGGGTTGAACGGCCTATTAGCGCTCAAAGTGGCTTCTTATTAACAAATAAATGTTAGGCTTTTTGAGTGGTGGTCGTGGGCGCAGATTAATATATACAGACGTTTCAGTAGCTACCGCAGCGCCGCCTATGCCAACCAAAATTAAATTTAATATCAAGGTTGGCACGCTTGGAGATGGCTTGTGACGGATTTTCTCCACAGACTGTGGTTTTCGCCAAGACGTTCTGTTAATATAACCCTATTTGGCACTGAACGAAAAACTTAGAACTTCTTCTGTGTTCTATCATCGCATGTTTACACGTGGAAAATATGCTTTCGCTGCTATTTTGGATTTTATAATCAATTATTTTATATTTTATGCATTTTTCAAGAAATGGATTACCGAAAGAAAATGGATTACGTTTACAAGGTATGTAATTTATTTTTATTTAAATAAAAAGATTATTTGTTAAACATCCCATATTTCACCCTATGCACGTAATCATCATAAGAAATTGCCGCATTATTATCACTGCCGACTAGACTAAATTCTAAGAAACAGTGGCATTATTAGTTAAAAAACCTTTTCCGCATTTATATAATATGTATAAAAATTGATATTTGGATAGCTTTTTCTACATCTAATTAAGTTGAATATGATATTGAATGAGTATTTATTTTACATGATTTTTACTAACTGGCGTAATGTGGAAAACACACCAACCCCTTTGTAATTAACGATTGAGTTCGACATCTTTGATATTGCATTTATGTAAATTTTTTATTTAATATATGAATAGTAGTGAATTTAAATGTATATATATATATTAACAGCATCCCAGAATAAATTAAGAACTAAGCAATTTAACAATCAGCACTCTAGTATACTTTTTAGGCTGAAAATATTATATAATATTTCAAACTTTTGGGTATGTTAGGTTGTAATTTTTGGTGTATAATGATTTGCAGTGATGCAATGCATCAAAGTTTTATTTTGTTTATGATTAAATGAATTAAATATATATCTTTGTTTATTTATTTAAATTTACTTAAACTAATAAATATATTACAGATTAAAGTATTTTCAAATGCTGATCATGTGTATAGTTTAAAAAATTATAAAAGTACAGTTCCGTAATTTTTTTTGGCCGCATTAACATAAAATCGCCAATTGAGCGATAGTCGCCAAATCTAGCAGTCGAGATTATTTTACGTCATAGCTGCGATGGTTGGCTACTCGTAAGCTAGTGTTTATGCGAAATCGCATGTTAAAGATGTTGCCATGGGTTCCTATGGGAGTGAACCTTCTGAATATAGTATTCTATGGTCATGGGTATGTACTCGTGGCGATAAATGAGCGGCAGCATAAAGCGGGAGGTCCGGCCGGGCCCCCAACTGTTGTATTGTGAATGCATAACAGGAGGAACGAAAGAATCTGCAAAGCGAGCTCAGTGAGTGCCAGCGTATTGGGGCAAGGTTAAGCAGGAGGCGAAGTCCCCGACTCGCGAAGTGAGTTCCAGGGGTTGGCGAGTGTTAGCGAGTGCATAGAAAGAAAAATTAGAAAATACCAGTTTGACATAAATATCTCTTAAAGTACCCGAGGGCTCCCGAGAGTGTTTTCCACAACCAATGAGACTTAGTCCTAAGTATATTCTAATGTAAGTTTGATCCTCATTCAACAATCTGCGGAGAGTTGAAGTCAAAAAGTGCTCAATATATTACTCGAGAATTTACAATTTTTCACTGGTTTGTTAATTTGAATAAAGGGCTGGATTTTGAATAATAGTTCCGAATTTGTACCGCTGTATTATATAACAGGAAAGATGAATCGTGCATAAGATATTGATTATGAAACACATTCCAACTGTAATGCAATTTTATTTAAACACCTCTAAAATGCGATATATTCAGCGCTAATATATTCTAAATTATCACAGTACTACGATAATTTATTATATTTGAAAATCTAAAATTTCATCGAAAAAAATGAAGTTTATTCATATGACGTCATCGACTTATAAATCGTCTGACTCTATGTAAAAGCGATGAATATTACATTCACATCATTTTTATTCCAGACTCCAGAGCTAAATAATTTTGCGTAAAACAAATTCAGAAACTTTTATACAACTCATCTTACAATCACTTGTTAACATTCTGCATCCATTAAAATTAGGCTTCGTTGTAGAAATAATTAAAGTTTGATGATCATTTAAACTAAAAAATATTGTAATCGCGTTGGCAAGAGGCACAAAAAATACGCATAAACAAAGCGGTTTTTGGATAGATGCAACACTAAATATAAAAGAATAAAAAATCATGGTTTTTACAGTGGGAAATAAATGGACGGCATATTTTATTTTGAAATGAGTCACGTGATCTCTTCATATAATATGGGTATAATCTTTATTTTAAATTTTATTTAAAAATCTACGGAACATAATTTGCTGAATTTTTTTCTATATATTTTATGGGATAATTTGAATATTTCTTAAAATTTTCGAAGCAATTTGAGAATTTTAACTTCACTTAAACAATGTTTGAAAAATTAGGTCCCATAGGGTTCAATGTATTTCTGTTTTTCAACCAACGTTCAATCTAAAACTAATTGGTTGGCATTATTCATTTACATTCTCGTATATTCCACTGACAACATGTCTCAACAACATACTAAAATTTCAATTTGATATAGTCAATTTTACGGCAGTTATCGTGCGAACGGACAGACAGGCAGACAAACAGAATGAACAAAGTAATAAACATTTTTCAGCTATATTGGAAAGTGTTAAAAATCAAAAGTCAATATACTCTTTTAATGCAGAAACTTGTTGAAATACGCAGTCTAATCAGGTGAAATATTTTTCATTAAGTTTTATCTTCTTACACATTAAAGCAGAATAACTGAAATGAAAAAACCTGATTTGTAAATCCGCAATTACAGCTTTTAATTTCTATACTTTCATTTGTTAAGCTTATTAGGTATCACATTTATCATTAAAATGTATTTGTAAATGTGAAATTTAATATTTGTACCTACTCTGTTTATTTTATTTCAGTATTCTGCTATGCAAACGCGACTAGTTCTGTTTGTGGTAAAAAAAAATTAAAATACCTGTTAGTATAACAGCAGTAAACACAATTGTAATTTTCCTAAAATTGTGAAGTTGTAAAAAAATGTTTCTTATTGTGGTTTAAAGAGCAAATAGAAATTTTTATAATTATGGTTAATTCATTGAAAAATATACTGTTTTTGACCCTAGAGCACAAATAACGGACAGTATACATTCTGGTGCAAAACAATACATGCACACCCAAAATATTGAGCTAGCCACTAAACTCCGCATCAGTATCGTTTGAGAAGATATGCAAATGATTAGAATTTGACAGCTAGAGAAAATTTGAGGGATAGAGAAAATTCCACTACGGAAGTTCCTACCGAAAACCAGTTTGAACTGCTAAACTTAAAATCTAGTGACCATGATAACATGGACTGTAGCATTGCAACTGATAACCCTAATGATGTAAATGTAAATGATCATTCTAGTAAAGTAAAAGATCCTAACCAAAAAACTTATGCTGAAATTGTAAGCCAAAATGTTGAATATAAAATGGTGCAAATATCGAAAACGGCTGAAAATAGACTTAGGGAAAAAAGTAATGATGTTGAGAAAAAAGACCCAAAAGCGGAATGCTTCTTCATCAAGTTTAATGAAAACTACCAGGCGCTCCTCAAAAAACTAAATGAGATTACGGAAAATAAAGTATCTGGCAAACTTACAGGAGAGATGTTAAAGTTGATACCAAAGGACGCTGACGCCTATAGGGCGGTTCAGCGCCACTTAACCAGCGAGAAAATCTCCTTTCACAGCTTAACTCTTAAAACGGAAAGGTCACAAAGGTAGTATTGAAGGGGCTACCAACCAGTTATGACATTGAGACTCTAAAAGTTACTCTAACAACCGAGGGGTTAGATGTAGTCCGGGTTTCTCAAGTGAGAAACACTAAAACTAGATTGACGCTGCCGATCTTCCTACTCAGTCTTAGGCCCACGGATAACTGACAGAGGGTATACTCAATAACAAGATTTGGTTACATGGCTGTGAAGGTAGAGGCCTTTAGAGCACGGGGCTTTAAGATCTGCTACCGGTGCCAGCAGTTCAACCACTCCTCTGACAAATGTTCGATGTCACCTAAGTGTCTTAAGTGTGCAGAGAACCACTTGACAAGAGACTGCCAGAAACCTAGGACAGAGAAGGCAACCTGTGAAAACTGCAAAGGTGACTAACCGGCAAACTTCCGGCTCTGCCCGAAGAACCCTTGGAATAGAGGAAAGGCACCGGCGCATGCCCCCCCTCCCTCCCAAAATGAGATACCCCCTTGGAGGCAAAAAGCCCGCAGTCTAAACACCCAGGCACCCCGTCAGGACTCCTCGATCACTGTGCCACAGATAACCAGAATCCAACCTTCAGCACCTACCAGATCGGTGCAAGATCAGATCCCCAAACCATCGACTTCCAGAGAATTGACTCCGGAAGAAATAAAACTGGCTGCTATAGCCATTAAAAGGAGAAATGAAGCGGAAAAAGCCAGACAGGCAAAACTAGCTCAAGAATCTAAAGAAGTAAATCCAAAAACTAAATCAACTAAAGAAATCAAAACGCGGGAAGCTAAAAACAAACGCGTCAATGAAGAAGAGCTCGCGCAAACTCAGCTGTTAGAAAAAACGGTTGAAAAAAGACAAAAGATTACCGAGATCCAAAAGGATGCTCAAAACCAAGTTCAAACCGTGGTTAAGGTTGAGGATATGGAAGCTGAGACTGAACCGACTGTTAAATCCGATGATAAAAAGATGGATGAAATCATGAACCTCATCAGAGGATTTATCAGTATGTTCAATTTAGACGACTTAAAACATCTGTTGATGCAGTTAGCAGAGTTAATACAAAAAAAAGAGCGATCCAATGTCAATGGTTTTTGAGGCCTTCAAAATAATCGCGGATTTTAAAAGTGAGAATCAAACCCGCCATGGATAGGTCCCAAAAAGAATCCCTTAAAATAATATTTTGGAATGCGAATGGCATATCTCCAAGAATAAATGAACTTAGGAACTATGTAAACGAAAATGACGTAGACGCCTTGTTAATTCAGGAAACTAAAGTTAGAGAAAATAAATAACTAAATATAGCCAACTATAATAGCTATCATAACTTTAGCCCAAATACAACTGCTAGACGGCCCCATGGAGGAACAGCAATATACATTAAAAGAAATATTCCCCACGAGAGCGTAAATAACATAAATCTTCAAGGAGTAGAAATACCGGTATAAAAATAAAAATAAATAATACAAACCCTTTTATCCTAACTTCAATATATGTCAAACATACGAGTGGAATAAATGTAGCTGCTCAACTGGAACTGCTTTTCTCGCGATACCCGAACACCATACTTGCGGGTGACTTCAACGCTCCACCGTAGGTGGGGCTGTAGAAGAGCCAACACACGCGGTACACACATAAACAGACTGCTGAGCACAACAAACACCAACATTATTGCACCATCGAGTCCAACCTGCTTCACACGCGGCAATGGTTCTTTCATAGATTTTGTCCTTACAAGAAACATAGACTACGCTCACCCTATTAATACCCTAGATGAATTCGACTCGGATCATCTACCGGTACTAGTGACATTTGATCTGAACACACCTCTTCCAGCCTCTCTGGGACAAGAGAGGGTGAACTGGAACGTATTCAAAAGAGCACTATTCGAGCCGCACTTAACATTACCTGACAAAATAAGCACGGCGGATATTGACTCTGCCACGCACACACTCACAACAGAAATCAAGAGAGCAATTGCCTCTGCTACAACACATCGTGAGTCACCTAAAACACCCACACTTTCTCACCATGTCAGACAATTAGTAAGACAGAGGAACAGAATTAGAAAGACATGGCAGGCTAATACAGACCCTACCCTTAAAAGTGAGCTTAACAGACTCACGTGTAAAGTCAGGGACTCACGTGTAAAGTCAGACCAATTAGCCTACTGCCAACACATAGTAAAATTACTGAGAAAATAATTCTTAAGAGACTGAACACGCACCTTAGTCAGAATGACATTATCATTCCGGAGCAGTTTGGATTTCGGCCAAAACACTCCATCACTCATCAACTGCTGAGAGTGGTAGAGTACATATCTTCTGGACTAAATACCAAGACACCCACAGCTGCAATTTTCCTGGATATACAAAAAGCCTTTGATAAAGTGTGGCACTGTAGTTTAGCATACAAATTGATCACCCTAAAAGTCCCTGACGCACTAGTCAAACTTTTAATTTCATACTTAAATAACAGACACTTTCAAGTCAGGGTTAAAGATAGCTTATCTACACCCAAGCTCATAAAAAGTAGTGTACCGCAAGGATCCATCCTGGGCCCGACACTTTTTAACATATACCTGAATGACATTCCCAGGACTCCAAACCCTGAGCTGGCACTCTATGCAGACGACAGTGCGATACTTGCAAAACACACTTATCTCACAGTAATGCACAGACAGCTACAACAACACTTAGACATACTCCAAACATGGCTGGAAAAATGGCGAATAAAATTAAACCCCAATAAATGTCATTGGATTTACTTCTCTAGGAAGCATAAACCCCTGCCGCCTCTGTATAAACACAACCAAGCACTACGCGTGGAAAAATCAACTAAATACCTGGGTGTAACGATAGACTCCCACCTAACTTGGAAATTGCACGAAACAAACATAATCAAAAAAAGCGTATAATGCCACAGAAGCTTTATACCCAATGATAGGAAACGGAAATCTTAATTATCAAAACAAACTTCTAATATACAAATCGGTCATCCGTCTGGGAATGCTGTATGCAGCACCCGTATGGGGATATGCCTGTAAAACTACCATAGACTTCTTAGAAAAAAGACAAAATAAAATCCTAAGGTGTATCAGGAAAGCCCCTAGATATTTAAGGAACTCGGTGATTAGAAAAGACTTTAAAATAAAAACCGTGAGAGCCCAAATTAAAAAGCTAGCGCTAAAATTCTACGACAACCTGCCTTCAGTTCCAAATGAACTTCTTTTCAGTCTACCTGACTATGATCATCGCAAGGACAAATCTCGTAAGAGACCCCGTGCAGTACTTAACCTTGAATAACCGATTTAGGTAAACCCCTTGACTTGCAACTGAAATTAATTAAATATCGCGATCAATATTTTTCAAATTTAAAAAATATTCTTAATCCTTAAACTGCCAAATTGCTTGGTAACCCTCAGATCTGCATAAATCCCCCAAACTGACTAATTCCAAATGTACAATAAACTGCCACACTAGAAGCCAAGTCAAAAATAAAATAGTAAATAAAAAAAAATTCGAGCCTCCATATCATGGGTCAAGGAAATAATGTCACAGCATGAAGATACGAACCATATGTTGAGATTGGAGATTAAAGGCGCTCCGCGCCTGGTGCTCTGTCCTGTACAAAACTTCTTCATTCAGTTATATCTCATAACTTCCACTGTATAATTAAATTTAGAATATCAATATTATTGTACCAAGTATTTGCATAAAACTAATTAATTTATTTTCTGAATTCACTCTGAAATAAATAAGTTGCGAAATTCTACCACAGATTGATTTGTATTCTTCCATTATTACAAGCTCTCCGATATTTTATTCATATTCATAAATTATACGTTTACATTTGTTTAGTGCATTATGTTCATTTAATTAGATTAATATTATTTAATTTTTGTGTGTGTTTTCCTATTATGCAATCATATCAGGTATTTCTCCCCAATTATTAACCTCATAGTACATCCAATATGTCTTATAATTCCTTATAGCAAAGTGGATAGATAATTAATTAGAGCTCTCGATTAATATAATTAGATAATGCTTAAACGATGGCACAATGCAACACTTTCCCAATATTAGTAAAAATTTATATATATATATATATATATAACTTACAGCAAATGCAAATTAGGCTGTGCTGTGCAGATGACTAGAATTTCAGAGTCACTGCGCATGCGTGGGCTGAGCGGCGCATTTTGAATTGCTGTATTAGCCGTATAAATAGATAGCTGTAGCCGGACTTAGAACAGTCTATGGTTATCTGCAAAGCGGTAAACGTTTCATGAGAAGTCACTATACATCTACGACGACATAGGGCGCAACATGAGAAAGTTACGGATTTGGAATGGAGACAAATATTCGGCCTTCGTGAATGGGATTTTTCTTATCGTGAAGCTTGCATGGAGCGCAATGCCACGACAGTGATGCGAGTATGGAACGAGTGAACTGAAGAGAAACGGACGAGTCGCAAATCTGGTAGTGGACCACGAAATGTTTCGTCAATACGGGATGATAGACACCTCATCCTCATGGCAGTGATATATATATATATATATCACTGGATATATATATATATATATATATATATATATATCACTGGATCAATTATCTAGAAGTTAGTTTAAAAAATCAGAATAAAGATATATTAATTTAAATTTGTGACAAAACAGAATCATATAATTTCGGAGTAAACATACTTCAACATTAATTATCCAATCTTGTCAAAACTTCAAATCTTATCAAAACTTCAACATCAATTATAAAATCAGTATTTGAAAATATTATTAATAATCAGTTATTAAGAATAAAAAAGTTAAGTACACCATGTTACTACAAAGAACATATTATTAAATTAATAAACACCACCATCCAAAAAAAATACCCGCCATACCTTATTTTTTTCTTTATTAAAACGCAATTTAAATTTAAATTCAAAACATTGCTCTAATTACAGCAACATATTGACAGGTCAATATCAGCCACTTTTGAATAAACAAAAACTTTTTAAACAAATAATCATAAAGGAGGAAAAAATTTACAAGTATAAATTCAGTATCAGAATAGTTATCAATTATTTGTTTAATAATAAATAAATAACACATAAATAATAATATTCTATAATCTCTATGTTTCATATCCAACAGTTACACACTTTGTCTATATCAGCGATCTGGGAACCTCTCTGTATGCAGCTTTAGGTTGTTTACTTCACAATATTTAACGGATTTTTACCTTCCCCACAATACATAATATGTATAGAACATAATACATAATATGTATAGAACATAATACGTAATATGTATAGAAATTCCATGGTAACAGAGTCCAATATTCGAAATTGAGTTGATTGTCGCAGGAAGATCTCGTAAAGCAACGATGATGCCACTGTAAATTATTTTAAATGAAAAATAAAATTATTTAAAAATTTATTTTGGCAATGTTGTGATACCGAGACCCATGCTCAACTAATACGAACCAGACACGAAATCTGAAGCCATCTGAGTCTTGTATTAGTCATGTCTATATGTAGTTAAAGGGACATTACTTACTTCAATAGTGCCATTATTATTTTATTATTTTAAAAAGCTATGCATTTATTCTTAAAACCAATTAACAGATGAATAAAATAGTCCAATTACTTTATAATTGTATTCTAATTGAATTAAAAATTAAATCGCACTTTGTATACTACTCTCAGTTGCTTCATAAATATACATTTTCAATTTAAAAATATTATTGAACTGTTTCACAACATGGAAATTTTGAATATGCAAGAAGTTAAAATAATACAATTTAAAACTTCTGCACTGGGTTTAGAATCATAATTAAATGAACTCTGAAAAAGTGAAGTTTGCAAAGCATGGCAGCTAATCAAAAGAAATAAATTATTTTTGATTCATTACTATACTAATTATTATGATTATAATTATCAACTACTTAGTTCCAATTTTATTCCAACTTATCTCAAGAAAGAAAATTTCCAAGGACACAGGGAGGCTTGAAACAGGTTGTAAAGTGTTGAAAGTGAACTCTCATTGAGGCAGACAGTCAAAGGCGAACATTTATTATCTGTTTTAACGAGATTCCAGCACTGTATACCAAACGGTGCGCTAGAAAACATTTCATTATTACAAAAACATGATCGAATATCTTAAGAAAAAGATTAATAATAAATTCACCATGTAAGGAAAAACAGTTTTTTCTTCAATTTTGGAAGAAAAAAAATGTTAATAAAATATTAATACCGAACATTCAAAACCAGATTTTTCGCTATTTAAATATAATACAAAATTTGCATAAAAACAAAGTATTCTTTTTATAAAACTTTAAAAGGAAAATAAGAATTAAATTAAGAAAAAAAAAGTTCACTCCAGTTATTCATCAGGAAAATATCTAAAAAAGGTAAAAGAAATAAGCAATATTAAGCATTTAGGATTTTTAAATAATTTAAATATGACATTTCAAAGCTTTTGCAAATCGACAAATTAAAAGACATTCAGATGGGATTAGGATTTAAACAGGCAGATAAAAATCTTTATCATTTTAACTAACATTTTTTAAATTTTCAGATTTTATTTAGACAAGGTGCGAATATTGTATAATTTGAAATATCGGTGTGAAAAAAATATAAGATGTGTGTACAACCGGTGCTGGTTGCCTTGGGAAGGGGGTGGACAAAGGGTGCTGAGGGCGCCGTCATCTTAAATAATAAAAGGCAATGTCTGTGTGTGTGTCTGTCTGTGTGTCTCTGTCTTATACACTATACGTTCAGCGACCGCGCGTCGGAGAGCTACGAAATTTGGCAATCGGAGACCCGGGGGGGTGGGAAGGGGACACGTCAAAACCGATTTTTAAAATTTTAATTTTTTTTTTTGTTATTTAATGTTTTATGCGATTTCGACCGTTTTTTGACATTTTTGCCCTATTTCCTCCACGATCCGGACGTCGTAGAAAAAAACAAATCACACCATCGGAAAGAGCAGACAATTGCGAGTAAAAATATATCAATTTCAAATTTCAATTTCGATTTCTAATATTTTTTAAAGATTTTAAAACAAAAGTTACTTTCTGTTCGAAAAAACCAACTTTCGTTTTTAAATCCTTCCATCGTAAAAACTACTCATAATTTCGACTAATAATTTATATTTTTAGAAAGGTCAAACATCTGGCATTCTTACAAGTCCAATCTGGTCAGGAAATATTCCGTATTGCCCACAGGATCGAGATTTTAAAAGTTTCCGAATTTCAATTTCTCGGCGTGCCGCTTCTTAACCGGCGTTTCTCCCCCGCAGAAGGAGGGAAGGTGGTGGGTGGGGACGTCAAGGTGGAGGTGACGTCACGGTTCTGAATGCAGCTCCTTTACTCCATATAAATTATTATATTTATATTTTAAATGATGGAACGATATGGATTTTTTAAATGTATATTTTAACTTTTGGATATTTTAAATGGATATTTTAATTTTATGGATATTTTAAATGATGGAACAATGAAACAATGGAATGAGGATGATGGAATTAAGCATATGGTCATTTTAAATTGCAAATTAGCTTGCGGAAAGTTAGCGGTAGGCCCGGGTTCGATTCCCACAACTGCCAAAACTGCCGCCGTGTTTACGTGGAATACGATCACGTTAAATATGTGGGTCCGTAAGTTCTTCCGAGAGGTTGGTGGTAGGGGAAGGAGGATACGGCCCCTGTGGATGCCTCCCCCACTGGGTTCCCGTCTAAATTGGGTGAATATATAGAAAGTTATGGAGATTGTCTCGGAGGGTGCGGCAGCCCAGTGGTTAGAGCGCGGGAATTGCACTCAGTAGGCCCGGGTTCGATTCCCGCCACTGCCAAAACTTACGCCACGTTCACGCAGAGTACGATCACGTTAAACATGTGTATTCGTGAGTCCTTCCGAGAGGTTGGTGGTAGGGGAAGGAGGGTACGGTCTAAATTGGGTGAATAAAAAGAAAGTTATGGAGATTGTCGCGGAGGGCGAAGTAGCCCAGTGGTTAGCGCGCGGGAATTGCATGCGGTAGGCCCGGGTTCGATTTCCAAAATTGCCGCCGTGTTCACGCGGAGTACGATCACGCGGAATAAACATTTAGGTCTGTAAGTCCTTTCGAGAGGTTGGTGGTTGGGGAAGGAGGGTACGGTCCCCGTGGGTGCCCCTCCCACTGGGTTCCGGTCTAAATTCGGTAAATAAAAAAAAGTTATGGAAAATGTCGCGGAGGGCGAAGTATCCCAGTCGTTAGCGCGCGGGATTTGCACTAGCGCGCGGGAATTTCTCTCGGTAGGCCCGGGTTCGATTCCCGCCACTGCCAAAACTGCAGCCGCGTTCACGCGGAGTACGATCACGTTAAACATGTGGGATCGTAAGTCCTTCAGAGAGGTTGGTGGTAGGGGAAGGAGCGTACGGTCTCTGTGGATGCCTCCCCCACTGAGTTCCTGTCTGAATTGGGTGGCATTTCCTGGCCATCCAAACAGTTACCTTACACCTTTCTGGTATGGGCCAACGGCCGTACCGTGCTGAAAACACCGGTTCTCGTTAGATCACCGAAGTGAAGCAGCATCGGGCGCGGTTAGTACTTGGTGGGTGACCACCTCGGAACGCCGCGTGCTGTTGGCCATCTCGGGTGCGGTATCCCCGTGGTTTGCGCGCTAGGTTTGCACGCTGCCACAAATGCCGCCGTGTTCATGCGGAGTACGATCACGTTAAACATGTGGGTCCGTAAGTCCTTCCGAGAGGTTGGTGGTAGGGGAAGGAGGGTACGGTCCCTGTGGATGCCTCCCCCACTGGGTTCCGGTCTAAATTGGGTGGCACTTCCCGGCCGTCCATACAGTTACCTTACACCTTTCTGGTAGGTCGGACGGTCTGGGTCTCAACAACAACACCTTTCTGGTATGGATATTTTAATTTATAGATATTTTAAATGGATATTTTAATTTTATGGATATTTTAAATAATGGAACGATGGAACGAGGATGATGGAATTAAGCGCTTATCATATGGTCATTATAAAATTTAAATTAGCGCGCGAGAATTGCACTCGGTAGGCCCGGGTTCGATTTCCGCCACTGACACGGAGTACGATCATGTTAAAAATATGGGTCCGTATGTATTTCCGAGAGGTTGGTGGTAGAGGAAGGAGGGTACGTTCCCTGTGGATGCCTCCTCCACTGGGTTCCGGTCTAAATTGGGTGGCACATCCTGGCCGTCCAACCAGTTACCTCACACCTTTCTGGTAGGTCGCGCCAACGAGTTTGCCACGGTTGGAATTTGCCACGATCAGCATTTTCAAGGGTTGCGAACAGGCTGGTCGCCAAAGGCGGCTAGTTCTAAATAATCGTATGCCCTTCAACCGCTCGTGGTTTTGTCTCCATAGGCAAAACCTATATAAAATAATGGCATCCTGTTTAAAGACTCTTTCTGCTTAACTGATGATTTATGGTCTGGGGTCAATTATACCTGATGGTATTTTCCTATGACCATCTGTTTGTACTATGTATGTAGCAGAAATAAATAAAGTGATTGATTGATTGATCTTGGACAATTTCGGCACCAAATATTTTTAATAATTTTTACTGTCATAAATCTATTTATTTATACTAACCACAACAATTAACAAAAAAATAGTTAAGGAACTTATAAACATTTTTATCAGGATTCAAATGATTTTGAGAATCATTAATATATATAATAAATAAAGAACGTGTTGGCATTGTTCAAAGTTCTTGAATAATGAAACGAGAAGTCGTCACTTTACTAAGTTAATTTTAAACAACATAATTTTTCCTCCAAATTTTCAAATTAAAATAGAATAAACTTATTCACAAGAAACACTCTAAAGTGAAAACAAGTTCAAAAAGGTTGATTCATTGATATAATGAACAATAAATATAATGTCGTCATCGTCCAGACTTGTTGAATTATAAAAGGAGCAGTCGCCTCATTTCTGAACTCGATTCACAGAGTTTGCTGATTACGAAATCAGGTTCGAAGATATTTAATGTATCTCTCTCAGTGTGCATCAAGACAAACGTTGCAAAGGTTTCATTGGTCATGGATGCCTTCAGTGTAGTTTTATGAGCTTTAATTTGGAGAAAGCTCCTTTGCAGCGGACTTGCGTTAATGGAATAGTGAGTAAATACTTGTAAACCTTATAAAGTTCTGTATACTGGAGACTATACATGTTATACTCAACAATCACTCCAAATGCGCATTTGATGCATGTATCACACTGAGTTTTGGCATTACATGGTCTAAAAACTATATCCTCCTCGACCTAATCCAAATTTTCTTCAGGGTGTTGGTCACATTCAGCCTCTTTAAACGCTTCAGTCTTGTAATCTGCATCAATGGATTTCCTACATATGCTAGGTCAAACATTTACAAAGGAAATTAGTTCTTCGTTAAGTTTCCCCTTATCTAATGAAGGAATTAACTGACAAAGCTTATCCAGAGCATTTGTTGGAAGTTCGTCAGGTTTATTTTGGTTAAATCTTTTTAGATCGAACAAAGCTATGCCCAAGTACAGATTTTTGTGTGTTCACAAATCTGTTTTCCATTGTTTGGATAGCTGTATCCATAATGCAGTTGAATACATGGACTTTAAATTCATCTTCAGATGAAGATTGAACTTTTTCGTCATCACACACTTCCGATGCCATCTTCTTGATTTTCCTTTGCATTTTCTTCTAAAATTAATTTCAATGGTTATCTCTTTAAGGAAGTCTCTGTCTGACGAATGTTCAATATTTTCTATAAACGACAATACGAAGGCCTTGGCTGCAACCAAAGTTTCATCAAACCTTTTTCAAACAGCTTTGAGTTTTGAAACAGCTGACTCAACCAAACCCCATGTCTGAGAGTAGTTCAAGTTTTTTATTTGCAGTTAGTCAGACAGTGTTGTTGAAATTTTGAAAATTTGAACAAAAATCATAGCCGTCACTGGATAATCAACTGATAGGAATATTGGAGGGATAGTGCTTGAAACTTGAAGTAATAGGTTTCTTTTTGTTAATTGGGATGACTTTTTAATTTATGTTAAGCAAGTTCGTGTTAAAAAACAAAAACATCATTACAGTTTATATTCAATTTAGCAAGGAAATAGTAAACAGGTAAATAGTAATTCACATTTAGATCAAAATAATAAATAAATAAATGAAATCTATTGTGTAAAATCAACCTTTTCACAACAAAATCTAGAAATGTTTACGGCAAACTAGGGATTGCTTTATACAGTGAGTCAGTATGTAGAGCAAATGAAAAAAAAAATTATGTCTACATAATGAATTATGTGTCTTTCAATATACGATTATAGTAACTTAATAGTTTCATTGTTTCAATGAGACACCTAATATAGACATTTTGCACAAAAATAAATAATGACAAAAATTTAATTCATGGTACACATTTTGTCCAGCAAGAAATTTCTCCCTAACTTAAAACCTTCACTTTTAATCAATTATTGGTATAGCTTAACTCATATTAACATTCCCCGGAACAATTTTACAGATAGAATACATTTCCTGTATACAATACTGTAGACAGCCACATTTAGCGATACTCATCTGTTAAACAACTTAACATTATTCAATAAAAGATTTTTAAATTTCATTTTAAATCTAATTCAATAAAAAATAATAAAATGTTTTCAATATGGCATTTCATATTAGCACTATGTCGGCCATTTCAAGTCTAAATTTTATTTTATCTTATTCATAGATTGACAGGTCATAGGTAAATGTCTTGAATGTAAGTTTTAGTAAAGCCCAAAATATATCTTTATTCTATTTAACAAAGTGTGAGATTATGCCAAATAAAAATTTAACTATTTTTTAGGGCTATCCATAAGTACCGATAATATTTTGAAACCACATATTACATAAAAAATGATTTCGTTTAATCTTAGTGCTTTAAAATTATTAGTTATGCTCTAGAAAATTGCGTCCAATACGACGGCAATAAATTGATAGATGTAATAACTGAGGTTTCTCTTCCAATAGTTGGCTCTGAGGAAACATTCAGAGCGGCCTCGGAGTCTTCAGTGTAGGATTGCAAAAAATGTTGCCGATGTTAATCGGGCTTATTCAGCAGTTCCTTGCCCCACTGTTATACATATATTTATAAGATGAAATTGTATCTATTGTTTGGCAAAAATTTTTATTTATTATTTATTATCTAATTGTGAGCAACTGACCATTGCTATTTTGTAAAGACCTTTAAATATTATATGTCTGTACTTCTGACGGGGTTGCACCCAGGCTATGAAATAGGTTTGTAGTCCTTACAATCAGCACGATTTTAACCCTTTTACGATTGGCGCCAGTTATATCCTGTATCCACGTGTGTGTCCTGTATCCACGTGTGTATCCTGTATCCACGTGTGAGTCCTGTATCCACGTGTGTGTCCTGTATCCACGTATTAAGTGTTAAATTAACACACTATTAAGTGTATTTGCTTTCTATCTTTTTATGGAGCATCATAGTTAAAAGTAAAGTAATTAACGTGTATGGTGTGCACTAATGACACGAAGACCCATTCAGTGGTGGCGTACTGATGGTTAGTTCAACCATCGCGAAAGTGTTAAATAATGCATTTAAAACCCATTAAATTATTTGATTTTTCTATAATTTCTGAAAGAAATTCTAACACAGAGGAATAACATTTAAGCGTGATTTTTAACAGGGCATGTTTACATGTTTTTAATTGCGATGTACATTTCTAAAATTTGCGTAAAATTTATTCAAGCTTTAATTTTTATATAATTCCCTTCCAATATATATTCGAAAAATGTTTTATAATATTCACCGGCTGCGGTGTTTAAAGCTAGCGATTATGTTTTTGGCGCTTACTTTTTAGAAGTGACGCTTTTAGCGGCCATTTTCGTAGCAATCTCAGTTCACTATAGAAACGTTCCTCTCTCAGTCACTGGAAATCCTCAAACAATAAATGCACAGCTAATTCATAAAATATCCAGTTACAGCCATTTTTTGATAGAGAAAGTCATCAAATGCTGGAGGCCCGCAAATAAAAACCTACTTATATCTCTTATTCAATTTCCATTTCGAATACTTTTGTGAAAAAGTTTTCTTAATAGTACTTTTTGAACTGAAAACCCCGCTATATAGGGGGAATAAATATATATGGCCCAAATTTTACGAGGTGTTAGTACACACCAAACCCCGCGTTTTCGTCATAGTTCACGGGTTCGGAAATGAAACGTAAAGGCGCAAGTGGGCACTTAATAGTGAAACCGTTGAAGTGAGGCGAAAACACGAGGATGTCTTAGAAGTTATAAAATGACATTTAGTAAACAATAATTACAGTGCTGGTCCAAAAGAGCGACCTCCAACCTGAATGCACGTCTCACAGCGGCGATGGAGGAAATTGGGGATCTCTCTCGAACAGACCAGGCATGCCGTTCACTTCCGCATCAGCGGCCGACATTCTGGTTTCTTCTACACGAGTTCCTCTTCAGATTCAAGGGGAGTGTCACAGACGAGACTCTTGAGATATCCCCCAAAAAAGAAGTCAAGATCTGACATATCGGGAGATCGTGTAGGGGGGGGGGGTAATCTATGGGACCACCTCCCCAATACATCGTTCTGTAACGCCTTTACGTTTCATTTTCGACCCTGTAAACTATGACAAAAAATTCTTGATATGGTGTGTACAACAATCTCGTACAATTTGGATATCTGTTTTTAATCACCCTGTAATATTCAGATTTTGGCTGTTTACTTCAGAATATTTAACGTAATTTTGCATTCCCCACAATACATAATTTGCTATGTATAGGAAATTCTTTCTTGTAGGAAACAGTCATATGCCAGAGAGGTGACTACAATTGTTTCGAGGGCATTATAAGTCCCCTTCATCGGGCAAAAATTATAAAGTTAGAACAGTATGCACCATTAATAAGAACTGAGAGGGAACTGCCTGGGAGTTAGTTTTTATTCACTTGCCTGGAAGTTCGGTCTCATTTTTTTATCACTTACCTGCTCAATCCGTCTGCACATTGTTATTGTTCTTTAAATATACAAAACGGGACACAAGGATTTTTGGATGAGTTCGCCTAGCAAACACTTTCAGCAGGATTTTTTCAAAACATGCCTTTATTGAGCTTGCCTTTCTAGCACTCAACGCCTCCTATTATCCATGACATTAAAGGTTGTTTAAAATTAATTCCATTGTAAAATATTTCCATCCTATCTCATCCATTTTCTATCTCATGCCAAAATTATGTCCAATAGTTTATGAATTGTCACATCCGTAAAATTTTTATATAACAACACTAAACATGCTACTTCTAAACATGCGGAGTTTTACTTGCAGGCAATGCCTAAAAAGTGCTCCGTATGAAGTGCTTTATATATATATATATATATATATATATATATATATATATATATATATATATATATATATATATATATATATATATATATATATATATATATATATATATATATATATATATATATATATATATATGTATATATATATATATATATATATATATATACATATATAGCACTCGGTAGGCCTGGGTGCAAATGCACTCGTATGCCCAAGTCCGATTCCCTCCGCTGCCAAAACTGCCAACTGTTCACACAGAGTACGATCACGTTAAACATCTGGATCCGTAAGTCCTTCCGAGAGATTGGTAGTAGAGGAATGAGGGTACGGTTCCTGTGGATGTCTCCCCCACTGGATTCTGGTCTAAATTGTGTGACTCTTTCAGGCTGTCCAAAATGTTACCTTACACCTTTTTGGTAGGTCGGACGGTTTGGGTCTAAACAACAGTGTCCTCACTTTAAAGATAACAGTCTTTCAAATATTTCATGACCTATCATATAGCGAACCACAAACGCACTCTGATCGTTGCCTGAAATGTCTATTGTTGTGTCCATTAATATTGAGGACTTCACAGCTTTTTTTTTACTTGCTGATATTATTTCTTTCATTTCTTCTAGAATGATTTGTATTACTTTCATTACAGGGTTAATACTAAGAAATGTAACAAAACTTCCTCTTCCCGCTACTTTGTTCTTCTTTCCAGTGTCCTTCTCTTTACGTTCTCTTGCCTGATGGATTTGTTCACTTTTTGCTGTTATAGAGTCCAAATGTTTTTTAACGTTGTGTCATACGGTGATTAATTGACGGTGTAATACGGTGATTAATTACGGTGATTTATAGATTCATCAAGATGCTCGGAAATCAAGACTTTGTTTTCCTATCATGTTCAAAACTTCGACAATGTTTTGCACAATGTCTTCTTTCAAAAAACTCTTGAATCCTCTTTTGCATTTGATTATTAAAAAGTAGATCATGAGTAGATTTCTTCTGTTTTTCTGCCATGAAAAAAAAATAACCGATTCTATCTGAGCTTTGGAGATTTCATGCTGTTCTATCCTTTGGTGAACATATGTCTCCAATCTTCAAATCCAGAGCAAAAATTTGAAATTCCACTGCTACGTACTAAACATGTAAAACAATACACTGTTTATTAAATAATTGGCCGCCACTTTTTGATGGAAAATATTGCTTTTGTTCTTTAAAAGGCAAATCTTTTTCTTTGGTTTATGTGGACGAAAAGAAAAAAATCTGATAAATCATTTTCACTGAGCCATTTAAAATAATTTTTTGTCTCTACTGGGGAAACTTCTACTTCCACAAATTCTATTTCTGATGATTGCAGAGGTGGTGGTAAGGGGATCAGTTCGAAGAAACGTTCTAATGTCGGCGTAGGACATGTTGTAATAAGTTCTTCAGTTTCAGAATCAGAATCAATCGCTGAAGTTTCACGCACACTGCAATTGCCGTCCACACAAGCAGCAACCATAAGCCTACGGGTTGGTCGTGTGGTCTGGGCTTTCTGCACACTGCAATTGAAATTTTCTTTTTGATATTCATTAAATGAAGAAATTAAATCTGTGACCGCTTCTTGGCTGTTTAATTGGAGGCTATTTTCATTTTTAGGATTTAGATATGCGCTTGAGTGCGGTTTGACATAAAAAGAGGTTATTTTAGAACAAGCTTTTGCTGATTCATGCAATTCCTTAAATCTGTTGTCTTTTCTAAATTCATGACTACTCTTTCCATTTTAACGTCCATGTTCCACGCAGATCTGAAAGAGAGAAACACAATAATGCAATAACCCTAAGCCTCTTGTATACTATACTGTTTATAACAGCAAGAAAAAATTTGTTTAGCCTATACTTTCATAAAATATAAGAATAGAAATAAAATTAAATCACAAAATGCCACTAATTATTCTTTTTTAACCATTCATATTTCAGAAAAGGGGGAAATTTTCGTATTAAATTTTTTGAAATGATCAAAAGTTTTGCAAATCCGATAATTTAAATTCAAAATTAAACATATGTTAATAATTTTTAAAATATTTTAAAGATTTGTACAAGATAAAATTTATTTAGCTATATTGTCGTTTATAAAGATAAATAATCCTTTGAGATTACAATTACGAACTTAATAATTTCAAAAATAAACTTTTTTAAGAATAAAAAATAAATATGCGATTTCTAAAATATAAAAGTTTTACCTCTTTAAAGTAGCCGAAGAGTCAGATCACGATTTTCTTTCCTTTCCCTTTTCTTTAAGGTGCCGTCCACAAATAAGGAAAACGAAAAATTATAACGTTCCACTATATCCATTGTGCAACGATATCCGAAATTATCCACTTGCAGAACGTAAACGCTTGTGTCAATAAAGGCCCTTTTGACAATAACGAAGTCGGTCTTCTCCACGTTTTCAAACTATTATAAAAACTTTACGGGAAGTAAGCCGTTACAGTATCGATTCAAATAACACAACTGCGAGTATTTAAAACCTCTCCTACTTTAACAAGACTCCGATTCTGAGTAACTAACTGAATCCATCGCTCACTGAGTGAATAGCAATCAATCGCTCACAGACTGAATGTAGGGCTATTTTTCCAACGACATTTTATAATTTAAAGAACAAACAAATTTATGTACATTCTGAACATGGAAAGTCGCGAATATTCTTTAAGATCTTTTTTCCATCAACAGCGGGGAACTGAAAATATCAACGATTAGTGCTAGCAAAAGCAGACTCAATGTTGCCCCTACTCAGAAATCACAGACGATTCGTCACCCATGTGGGTGGAGTTCGAAACTAAGGAATCTAATATTAAAACTGCCCCCAAGGTAATATATATTTAAAATATTAAACTTTGCGCATCACATTCTTTTTTGTAGCAGTGCAGTAATTTTTGTTTTAAAAAAATTAGAAGGCTAGAAAAAAAAAATAATTTCATTACAAAATTTTTCGAAGATTTCATTTTTTTTGTAGATGCTAATTAAATACTGGCACAATTTCTTTCTCTTGTTTAAGGCGCCCCAGGGAGAGGAGGGCAGGAGGACATGTCCCCCTGCGCCCCCGGGCCAGCACTGGCCTGTATGTGTATGAGAAAGAAGTTCATGTTTTACTGTTACTACACATTTTCTATTCTAATGTTATATGAATTATAAATTGAACTGAAATGTAAACTGTAAAATTGTGCTACTATGATAAAATATTTTTAATCGTTAATCGTAGACTACTATTTATGACAGTTGCCAGATAACAAATAAAATCTTTTACAAACTATTGCTGAAGCTTTGCTGTGCTGTGCTGCTATAGGATAGGGACTCTATCAGTAATACCTTTTGTCCTAAAATAAGAGTATTTTCTGGAAGCAGGTATATATTTCTTCTTACTTGTAGTTTAAACATCTGATCCAGCTGCTTCATTCATTTGGCAGAAATATGTGCAGATATCTGTGCCTGTTTAGTAGTCATACATCACTGGTAATGTTTTAACGGATTTAAAACACCTTGCCTTTGCTGATTTTTCAATGACTAAAGAACTTTTCTGTCTCATCCATATCATACACAATTAAAATAGTTTTGATGATAACTGATATTGATTTAACATCAAATTCTGGAGGGGGGTTTAGTGGGTTCACTAAAGATTTCCACTTCCAGAGATGTCATTTCCAACTTTAACTACTGCGGCATCAACATGTGACGTGGAAAGACATTCTCAAAGTATAAGAACATTTTAACAGTACAATCATTCTTTTTTACCAGCAAATATTAAAATGTTGGTTGTAGTAAATTACCCTAAATGAATGAGAAGAGCGAATACTTATGTGTCAAGAGATTTATCTTCGTAAGGTATGTTTTCAGATTTATAAATTTCCAGTAAAGATTATATGTTAGTGTAAATATTTGAAATGAAAGCGCTTGAAACTTGGCAGAGCTTGAAACTTGAAGTAATAAGTTTTTATTCATGTTAAGCTGATGATTTTATTTTATGTTAAGCAAATTCATCTTGAAAAACAAAAAACAATCATTGCAGTTTGTATTCAATTTGCCAAGGAAATAGGAAACATATTAACAGTAATTCACATTAAGAGCAAAATAATAATCAAATAAATAAAATAAATTGTGTAAGACCAACCTTTTTAACATAAAATATAAAAATGTTTATGAAAAACTAGTGATTGGCTTTATACAGTGAGTCAGTATGTAGAGCAAATGAAAAATAAAATTTTATTTCTAAATAATGAATTATGTTTCTTTAAGTAGATGCTTATAGTACCTTGACCGTGTTTTTATGTTTTAATGAGACACTTAATATACACATTTTGCACAAAAATAAATATTGACAAAGATTTAATTAATGTTAAAAATTTTTTGCACCAACATATTTCTCTGTAACTTATAACGTTCACTTTTAATCAATTATTGGTAGAAGTCAACTCAAATTAACTTGCCCCAAAACAATTTTACAGATAGGTTACATTTCCTTTATACACTGTAGACAGACACATTTAGCAGTACTTATCTGTTAAACAACTTAACATTATTCAATGGAATATTTTTAAATTTTGTTTCAAATCTAAATCAATAAAAAATAATAACATTTATTCGGCATGCCATTTCATATTAGCACTAATTCAGTCATTTCAAGTCTAAATTTCAGTTTATTTTATTCATAGATTGACAGGTCATAGGTAAATTTGTGAATGTAACTTTTAGTTAAACCCAAAATGTACGTAGATCTTTATTCAATGTAACAACAAAGTATGAGATTATGAGAAACCAAAATTTAAATAATTCTGTGAACTATCAATAAGTACCGATAATATTTTGAAAGCATATATTATATAAAACGTGATTTCGTTTTTGCATGTAAATCAAGTTATTAAAAAACCAGAAAAGCTTCAGGATCGCTTTACCATGTTCTATACTCCAATAATCTTGATCTCAGCAATAAAATCCTTCTGTACAAATCTATTATCCAGCCAATTCTACTTTATGCCTGTCCTATATGGGGATTTGCATGTAAAACCAGCATCGAAAAAATTCAGGTCGTGCAAAACAGGATACGGCGCATCATCCGTAAAGCCCCACGGTTCTTACGCAATGATGTTATCAGGCAAGACTTCAAAATCAAAGCTATCAAATTTACCATTAAAAACCACTCTAAAAAGTTTTTCAAAATCTTCCGGGCATTCATAATGAAGCTCTATTCAACCTCCCAGATTATGATTCCAGATCGCATCGAAAGCGTCCCAGGGCTGTTCTTTTTGACCCACCCTAAGCTTTTTAATCCTTCTTACCTTTCGCATCCCATATCTTCTTGCTTAGCTCCTTTTCTGTTTTTTTTTTTAAATTTTTCTTCTTTTCCGTATCTTTAAAAGGTACGTTGTAACTCTCTTTTTCTTTCTCTGCTTAACAACAGAGGGCAGCACTTCTACTCTTATTTTCATATCCGCTTCCAATCTTGGAAGGCTGCACATGTTCTTTTGCTGCATTTTCTTTCTTTTTTCTTATTAACTTACCCTTCTTCTCAAGTAATGTCACGAGTACACATATTATATTCATACCGGAGGTTAAAGTCTTTTATGACTAGGGACTCCCCAACGTTGCACATTGGCTAACGTAAACTTTTTTTCTGCTTCATCAGATATGTTACTCTAGAGAATTTCGTCCAATACGGTCGCAATAAATCGAAATTGATCAGGAAAATGTCTAAAAAGAAAAGAGCAATATTAAACATTTGGGATTTTTAAATAGCTTATATGGGACATTTCAAAGATTTTTGCAAATCGATAAACAATGAGACATTCAGATCTCTTTAACTAAAATATTTGAAATTTTCAGATTTTCTTTAGACAAGGCGAGAGTATTGCATAGTTTTAAATATTAGTGTAAAATAAATATAAGATGTGTGTAAGAAAAAGTTTATGCTTTACTGTTACTATAAATTTTGTATTCTAATTGTGATTTGGGATACATATTAAACCAAAATGCAAACCGAGTAATATGCACCGATAATATTTTAAAAGCGTATACTATATAAAAAATGATTTCGATGAACTGTTACCAGTTGTAGTAGTTACTTCGTACTCTAGGTAATTGCGACTTAGCCGCAATAAATCGAAATCAATAGAAGTAACAATTGGGGGCGATGAGGAAGCGTTTCTAAAGCACTTTTTTGAGCAGTTGTTTGCCCCACTGTTATACATGTATTTATAAGATGAAATTGTATATATTGTGTGGCAAAATAAAGTTTATTTATTATTTATTATTTAATTATGAGCAACTGACCACTACATTGCTATTTTCTAAAGACCTATGAATATTTTATGTCTGTACTTCTAGCGGGGCTGTATAGTTGCGTGCCAACCCACAGGCCGCACCCGCATCCACTTATATCCGGCATACACTAAATGCTTCATCCTGGCTAGCGCCGGGTATATCCGACATCCAATAAATGCGTCGTATTGGCTAGCAACATTTGCAGGAACGATACGCGAATTGGACACCACGCATTTAACTAGCGCACAAGAAAAATTCTTGTCACGAGTAAAGTGCGTTTGTTTTCTACCTTTTTGTGGAGTATCACAGTTAAAAGTAAAGTAGTTAATGTGTATGATGTGCACTAACGGCACGAAGTCCCATTTTTTGGTGGCGTACTGATGGCTAGTTCAACCGTTGAATTGATAATAGAAACATGTTTCATAATATTTGAAAGCTGCAATGTCATAAGTCAGAGGTTCTAAGCTAGCGGTTCAAAGTCAGCCTCAGTTAACTATAGAAACTTTCCCTGCGTAGGCACTGGAAATCCTCAAACTATAAATGTGCAGCAAATTCATAGAAATGAATAATATAATATAGCGTAAGAGCCGTTTTTCGTCAGAGAAATACAGCAAATGCTGGAGGACCCGCAATTAAAAACGAACCTATATTTCTTATCTAATCTCCAGTTGGAATATTTTTTTGAAAAATTTTCTTAACAGAAATTTTAGAACTGAGATAAAACTCAGCTATATCCATAGTAACAGTAAAATATTACCTCCAATATTCGACCAATATGAAAATGTGGACATTTTCACGGAATTAGTCCAATATTGGCATAAAATTTTGGAAAAACTTTGGAGCAATTTTACACTAATATTTCAAGTGTAACACCATTATTGGCGTAATATTGTAATGAAAATATTAGCCAATATTGGAGGACAATGTAACTCCAATATTTGACCAATATAGGAATTACATTGAAAATATTTCCGATGTAATGCCAAGATATACAATATTGGTCCATATTGGACCAAGATTAAATGCTACTGGGGATGCAGCCTTATTCTGTTTACTTCATAATATGCAACGTATTTTTATATTCCTTACAATTTCATACTATTCTGTGTATAGGAAATGCATGGTCACAGAATCGGGTATTAGAAATCGAGTTTATGTTAGATTTTCGGAATTTGTGGAAGTAAGAACATGACAAAACTATTTACAGAAATACGGTTGCTTTCGTGTATTCGTTTGTGCTTCTTTTCGTACCGCTGAAATGTGATTGTGTACGTAGGTATCACCAATTACTCAAGAACTATCAGAGTTTTATGAGATTTACAGCTTGTGCAACTTCCTTGCATAAATGAGGCATATGTCAGTTTGGTAACTATAATTGTTTAGAGGTCGTTATAAGTCCCATTCATTGGGCCAAAATTATGCCGTTAGTATAGGATGCATTCTTAACAAAAACTGAGAGTGAACTGCCTAGAAACTCCCTCTCAGTTTTTCTTCTCTTGTGTAGCAGTTCTCTCTCAGCTTCTGTCAGTTTTCTCTCAGCTTCTGTCAGTTTCTTCTCAGCTTCTGTCAATTTTCTCTCAGCTTTTGTTAAGGGTGCATACTGTTCCAACTGTCATATTTTGGTCTGATGAAGGGGGATTATAAACGCCAACTGAAAAATTATTGTTGCCTAACTGAAAAATGACTATTTTTTACAAGACTGTTGTGGAAGTTGCCTTACAAACAACAATTTGTTTTTAGTGAAATTTACTGGTGATTTTCACTGGGGCTCGTTGGATGTACTTCAGCATGAAAAAAAATAAGACGTATAATTGAAGAATTAAAATAGAAGTAAAAGTAAAACAGAAGAAGAAAATAGAAGTAAAAGAAAAACATAAGAAGAAAATAGAAATTTCTTTGCATCATGTTCTGAAAAAATTCGAAATATTTAAATATGATATAAGAAATACATTATATGGGCAAAAGTATCCGGACACCTCTTGGAGAAATGTGTAAAGGATCCTACTTTTGGGGATGCCACTTTAAATAACTTTTAAGGTATCTATTTCAAAACGTCCCAAAATCATGTTTCTTATTCACCAGTGTACTTTACTTAAATCTTAAACCTAATGACTAAAGTCCGACGAATGAACTACAGCATTAACAAACGACATACTTTATTCCAGCTAACTTCGCTGACAACTCAAATTACTATTGCATATACAGAATATTTACAAAGCTAGCACTACCATATCTTAACCTGCTGATATAATAATCTATACCGAAACTCAAGCTTAACATTTAACTGAACTGAATCTATACTAATCAAACTATTATACCATAGATATATACTCACAACAGGTAGGGGAAATAAACTCGATGCTGTCCTTCATGGATGATTAGAACATGCACACGCGAACTCGGAAAAGAGGCAGAAGTTGAACGACGACGACTCACGATTTCATGCTGAAGACCTGACTTCTTATCTGAATACGAATACTCTGAAAATCTAACGTCTGCCCTCTTTATTGCCCTGGTCAGTCGTAAGTGCGTGGTTTTCGGAATCAGAGTTGAGGAGTTTCGTTCATAAAATACCATAACGAGAAGTAAAATTACCATACAATAATCATGAATTCTTGAATCCTCACAAGTGGATGTGGCAATGTACGTCATAGAGCGAGATAAAAGTGTGCACCAGTGCCTCGACGATCATAAGCGTGCGTTAACAGACAATGAGTAAGCCGGCAGAGCTGAATGAGTTTGTACGACGTGGCATCATAATTGGATGCCATCATTACAACAAATCGGTTTGTGATATTTCGGCATTGGTGCAGGTGCCTCTATCAACTGTAAATGCTGTGATTGTAACATGGACATGTCTGGGATCTACAACTACAGGAAAGCGAAGTGTTAGGCCGATTCATAGATTGTAGTCGTCGAACCATGAAGGTGGCCATAACATAACGTGATGTGCAGAGCCCTCTAGCGAGTAATGTATTGGACGAAGCGTACAGTGGAGCATGGGGCTCCGATTAAAAAGAAAATATCCAAAAGTTGCCAGCAGGGAAATTTTGGCGCTGCTTACAGAGTAAAAGTAAAATGCACTAATTTGCATAATCGCGTTCCGTGTAGCGATCGTATGTATAAAAGGGAAGGTTAGGAGAATTCTCATCATTCGGAGGCGATCTATCTAGTACCTTACCTTTCGATGGCCCTTACGTTACGTGTCCGTGCTTTGTTAGTCAAGCTGCATTAGCAGAAGAACGAGACTGCCAATGATTCCCTTTATGGATATCAGCGGTTGAAAAAGTTACGACGAGGACCGATGAGCTCAACAAATTTAGGAAACATGATTCAACGATTTAAAACTACCGGAACTCTAGCACGGTAACCAGGCCTGGGACGCGAAGAGGTCAGTCAGCAACAAGTTGAAGAATTTGCAACTGCTATTGTGGAACAGGAGATGACGAATGTGCAGTGTACCAGCAGTGCACGGGCAATATCTCGGCAAATGGATATTCCATACTCAAGGTGTGGAAAATCCTGCATTAGATATTGAAATTTTACCCTTATAAAATCTGCCCTGTTCAAGAATTGGTCCCTGGCGATGCGGCTACCCGAATTGAATTTTCTCTGAGATTCTTAGCACACATGGAAGTAGATGATGCATGGCCGTGGCCCATTCTATGGAGTGACGAAGAGCACTTTCATATGAACGGTGGTATTAACACACACAACTGCCGCATTTGGGCTGCGACTAATCCGCACCCGTGTCTGCAGAAACTTCTCCACTTGCCAAAAGTCACAGTGTGGTGCGGCTTTACGGCATCTTTTATCGATGGTCCTTACTTTTACGAGGAATGTCGGCTGGGCGGCATTTCAGCATTTCATTTGAGGGTGCGAAATTTGTATGAAAATTCACAATATGAAATAAATAAGATGTTTGTTACCAGGGGGGGGGGGAGAGAGAGGGGGGAGGGATCACAAAATTGAATTGATGTTGAGAAAAATAATTGTTGTTAACATAATTTTTGTACATAATTGTGTTAACATAATTGTTGTTAACATAATTTTCTAAATACAATTATCTATATTTATTTACTTGTTATTGAAGTTTTAAACGCCGGTTCTTAGAGTCTGGATGGAGAAAACATTTCGTTACAATATCATCATAATCCAGTGGTATATCTTGGTCTATAGTTAAAATAGCTAAAGATTGAACTCTTTCTTGTACCATTGTACTGCGAAAATAATTTTTCAACCTCCTGAGACACGAAAAAGACCTTTCACAACTAGTTGAGCTGATTGGCACAGTCAAAAACAATTTAACTAATAATGTTATGACAGTAAACACATTTTTTAAATTCCGCACTTTAAAATAATCCAGGCGACTTTTAAAATTGGGATGGTCTATGTTTACATTTTTCACCATTGAATAAAACAGTCGCAATTCACATAGCAATTCCTCTTCCTGGAAGTTATATACATCTGGAAGTTATATGCATATGGATGAAATTTTTTTTTCTTTTCCGACATCCGATCCGGATAATACTGAACTAACGGCAAACAAAACGGATATATTGTTCTCATTAAATCTTGTCTCAATTTCATTAGATATTGAACCTATAATTTCATATTGAATATTGATTCTGTGATATGATTTAACATCATCGTGGGGATTTTTTTCACCTTGGGGATATTTTTCACCGAATTCGCTTGGAATTCTTTTTCCCTTTTTCAGTTTTGGTCCAGAATAAGAAAAATTTGGGGGCGCGATCCCGCCCCCTATTTGCCGCCCCTGAATGTCGGCAGAGAGGACCAGTGACCTGTTCCGTCAATGCTGACAGGTATGCCGATATGCTACGCAAATTCATGGTTCCACAAATGCAGCAACGAGGATATCTTGATTCGACCACCTTCATGCAGAATGGTGCACCACCCCACATCGGACTTTAGGTATAGCGTTTATTGAGAGAGCATTTCTTTGACAGAAGAATCATTAGTCTTGCATTTCCCAGGGCATGGCCACCGAGGTCGCCCGATCTCAATCCTTGTGACTTTTGGCTGTGGGGATCTCTTAAAAGCGTTGTGTATCAAGGACATGTCCCCGATATCGCAACGTTGAAAGATCGAATAATGTGACACACGCGAGACAAATTACTTCTGATATATTGAGAATCGCAAAGGAAAAAATGTACTGCAACGTATGCACCTCTTGGAAAATCACAATGATGGTCATATTGAACCTCATTTGTAATTAACAATAAACGTTGTTATGCATTGTTAACAAAATTGATGTGTACTGTCACATTTCGTATTTACTCATTAATTATTCACACTACAGCACTTTTTTCCAAATTCCTTATGGATGTGATTTTCGGAACCATTTTTTTAAGAAACAGAAACAGCATGTTCCACTGTGTACGCTACCCTAATTTTGTTACGTTTCGTCCAATATAGTACTGTCCAGAGGGCTCTGAACACCTCATGTTAATTTATGACCGCCCGGTATATTGTTACGAACATGTAAAACGCTTTGGAGTCTATTTTCCCTTTCCCACTTTCGTATCGTTCGAAGACCAGATGGAGAAAACACCCGCATAAGCTTTCTCTCCTATGACGTGAGTCTAGGGTTACCACATGTCGAAGTTCGACAAGGGGTTGCTAGATTTGACTATTTATCGTTCGACATTTGGAGATTTTCCAAAGTTTCGAGAAACACCTCAAAATAACCAGTATTTTACGAGATATGAGAATTTCCAGAAGTGTCTTAGAGAGTCTGTAAAATAAAGTCATCACTCCGTTGCAGAGTAGTTGAGGAGATACCAGCTACATTGAACTGTGACTTTCGTCATTGTTTTGAGAATAGTATCAGTTATTTTGTGAAATTAGTGAAGCATTTAAGTGTTGTTTTACAGTATATTGTTCCTGTTTACGCTGTGTTTGTGAATAAACCAGTTAGTTATCCAGAAAATGTGTATTCCTTCTTGTATCTTGAGCGCACACCCACGATTCTAGAGGACACGTCGTAACAATATGAATATTATATAAATTCGAAGTGCTTTGTCTTTGAGAATTAGAGTTTGTTATCAAAATGCGGTGTTACTCATAGAAAACATTAAATGGGATCAAAGTTTAATAGGTGTCATATGGTTTTCCCCATTTTTCCAATACGTTAAGGTTTTATCAGGATTTACAAATGTTCGTCCCTGAAACGTTAAGGCAATATTTACCCTGCGCCCCATCTGGCTACCTGCTACACCAAGGCCGGAAGCAAGCTGAAGCTGTGGGTTTCTTTGCGGCCTGATAGTCAGAGGCGTTATGTTGAAGAAAGGAATACCGTCCCCTTTGAATTGGGGCGCAGTTAGGTCATAGGTTACGTGGGGCTGAAATGTCGTTGATAGCCTGAGGGGTCATATTGTCCAAAAGTACTCTCCCTGGGCCATAGGCGCGGCCACGGGGGTGTTAAGGGTGCTTCAGCATCATCATTACAAATTATGCAAACACTCCTTTTTACTTAACAACTGCCTCTTATTCCAACAATTTTCAGTCTCTCTCACACACACTCTCTCTCTCTATCTCTATCTATATATTTATATGTTTATTTTTCGTTTACTGATTTATAAATCTGAGATCAGATCAGATATTTTTAGGCTTTCTGGCTAGACCTACTTCCAAATTAGTGCATATGCAGTCTCGACAGCTCAAGGTGTAGCTTTCGGCCGCAGAACTACCAAACCAACAAATAGAAATCGTATTCATTTCATTTAGAATGTTAATATTTCTTCATTAATTTATTACTTATGAATTGACTGAGTGTAATTAATTTAATTAGTCCCCACTGTAGGTGAGAAATCTTAAAGGTCCAGAACATTTCTGCACATTTTTTATTTACGCACACAAAATTATTTTAAAAATGTGAAAATTTTTTCTTCGTTGTCCAAACACTCTGCCATCCGTTTCCCTTTTTCTTTATTGATGATGAATTTAGACAGCATACCAAAATGATATATCATAAAGTATGTCAGGAATATAGCGGAGGGCCTACTGCCCCCTCCCCTAAAGAAAAAAAGTTTTTTCGGGTAACGTGCCTGATATATGATCTTATGTTCTATACGTAGCACAACAATTGTGAAAGCCTGGCGTCGCCTATGTCCTGAGCATTGTTTTTAGGCCCAAGAGCCAATCAAGTAAAATTAGATGTGTGTTAATTTTCTGAATTTTTCTCGAAGAGAGAGAGAGAGAGAGAGAGAAGGGGAAGGAAATGAGGAAGAGGAGGTTTTGGTGATAGCAAAGTAAAAGGTACTGATAAAAGTCTGAGGATATCCCGTGAAAGATAACGGTCTTCGAGCGAGACTGTTTAAAGCCCGGTGTTTCTTCCAGGCATACCTTCGGAGGGGTTCTAACACATCGAGAAGAGTATTCGCCCCCCACCAGGAGATATTTTATGTTAATCTAGTTTCATTCATGTGACTCAGCATTTAGATATATTTATATAGAGCAAATAGAAAACTTGCCCCCTAAAATTCCATTTTCCCCCTCTGGCCAAAAGTCCTGAAAAAAAAAATACTGGTCACGCCATTGCAGTCGACAGTCCTGGTAGGCGAATTCAGTAAAACTTTCTGCTCTATTTCTCTCACTCACACACGCAAAAGCCTAATGCCTGTCACACCTAGAAAGTGAAATTATGCGTGAAATGTGCCAAGTTTATATTCCCCCGAATTATGTTGTTTTTCTCAGAAAAGGTATTAAGCAATGTTAGCAGATTTTTCGAAATTGTGTTTATGTAAAGCACTTTATGTTGTTTTCTTGGCTTTTATTATAGTAGATGTCAATAAATGTTTTGTGTTTTATAATTATTTAAAGGTGTCCTTATTGCGATTAATGTTTAATTGTATTCCTCTTTTTTTTATCACGGCCATTTTCAGCGTTTCGTACAGGACGTGTGGTAAAATACCATGTGACAATAGGAATACGACCCTTTATGCAAATTAATTGCTCATTTTTTCATAGCAGACATTATTACGTGTCTAATGATGTATTTTGTTTCACCCAAGGAGTTGAAATGACACGCAATTTTTTATTTTTATTTTGACCGTTTATACATTGCTATTGTTTCCTAAAATGAACAAAATTCGACGTACGGATTTTTTGATGAGTTTGCCTAGCTCAAAATTTTTAGAAGGATTTTTTTTTAATACATATATTTATTGAGTTCGTTCTTTTAGCAAGTAACGGCCCATATTATGCCATGAAATTAAATATCAAGATTTTTAAAGCAAATTTCATTGTAAAATACTCCTTGTCAATTTACTATCTAATGGATTAAGAGACTTATTGGATTATGAATACTTTTTGACTTAAGTATCTTGAAATAATCTGTAGGTCAATATTTTTTGTATTAAAACAGAAATCATGAGTGACCATTTGCCAAATAGATTCTGATAATACGTTGGTGACAGATATAGTGGATTTAATAAAAATCCATTATTTAAATTTAAATGCATCCATTATATACAGGCAAAAGTTTTAACTAATATGCTAGTCGAGACACTTTTTCTCTGTATTAGAAACAGTAGCAGACGCCGCTGTTTAGTTTTATGCTAGAGTGGATATATAAATGCGCACTGTTACACAGATACACACACACACATAGACGTCAGGTTAAAAATGGTGTATTCGTGTTCTAGATTATCCGAATCTTATTACGTGGATTATTTTAGATTACGTAAATTCCAAACATAAACGATAGAATAAATAGATTACGCTAGATTACGCAAATTCCAAACGTAAACGATAGAATACGCGGCTAAGACGGGTTTTATCCGACTCTGCCCAAACGGTCCCCGTATTCAAGCAGAGTACGAGCATGTTAAATATGTTTATCCGAAAGTTTTCCGACAGGCTGTTGGTAGGTGAGGAGGGTACGGTTCCTTAAGATTCCGTTCCTGGCTGGGTTCCGGCCTAAATTGAGTGGCACTGTTCCAGTCGTGCCTTACACTTTCCGATAGGGCGGACGGTCTGGGTCGAAAGAAAGAAAATTGAATTGTGTATAACCGGTACATGTAGGTTTTTTTTGTGGCTACACTCACATTTCTCTATTCTCATTTTCAGTTTTCGGTGTTTTTATGGAGGAACTGAAAGAGTGTTTATTTGCATTCAATAAGAAAGACGGGTATTAAATTATTTTATTCCGCATAAATATATAAAATAATGCTAAAATGAGTAAGTAAAAACATGTAAATAGCAAAAACTTTTCGGCGTGGATTTTATATATTGGCATTAATTCTGCCGTTTCAATTCAAAATTTTATTTTATTTAATTCATGAATTGACAGGTCATAAGTAAATTTTAGATTCCAGCCATTTTAACAACCCTTTGCTATGTCCTAAATGGATAACTTATGTTAGTATCACCCATAGAACGTATGATAGTATAAAAAATTAAAACAAAACTAAATTTGCTCATGCTCTATATCTTCCAGTAATATTTTAATATTATATAGTAAATAAAAAATGATTTCATTAAACTCTTAGATGTCAGCATATCATTGCACGGTCTAGAAAGCTGCACAACAAAGCTCGCAGTTGATTGAGATTGACATAATCAATATACAGGCATCTCGACCGCAATACCCTGCTACATATGAGGAAACGCATTTAGCGACTTGATAACACGGTTGCCTAAAATTGCACCAATGCTTTCAGAGCAATTGACCACTACTTCGTTATTTTGTATTCTTTAAATATTATATGTCTATACTTTTTCAGTGTTTTTCAGTTGCTTTGCGGGTCGATAATAATGCGCTTGCGGGTTGCTTGCGGGTTGTGAAATGCTTGCGGGTTGCTTGCGGGTTGTGATATGCTTGCGGGTTGTGAAATAATTATGTAATTCGTAAGGTCAACATGCTTATAAAACAATTTGAACCTTCTACAATTTCACACCTTCAATTTAAGAACATTTAAGCATGGCACCATTGGGAAATTTTTTACGACAGACCCGTAAGGAGGCTGTCGCTAAATTTAGACTAAAGACTGGCCACGACTGCATGGCGGAGCATTTAAATAGGATCAGAATCCTTCCTACGAACGTGTGCTAGATATGTAATGCGGGCGTTATGAATGCTAAACATCATGTGTGCCCAGGACTCGATCAAGAGTCTCAAAGACGTGGTGACCTTAGCAAACTGTATTGGGACGCAAGGACAGGCATGAACTCTTGGTGACCGAACTCTACCCCTCTTTCTTCCTTGTTTAGAGCTGTTGCTTGTCTGTTTTCTCAGTTTGTAATTTGTTTCTTTCGTTGTTGTTTGATTGTTTCTGTTTATTATACTTTGAACTTTTTGGGATGTAATGCGTTGCCTATACTTGTATGGATTTTATTTCGGATTAAAGGGTTATGGAACAACAACATTTAAGCATGGTTTTTAACTGGGCCATGTTGGCATACTTTAATTGTAATTCAATCTGCTTTGTGTTTGTAAAGATATTGTTATGGCTGTTTAGAAAGTTAAGCAGCTTAATGTTGATACGAGATTTTGCTAAGGCATTCTATAGAATCGATTTTCGAATTTTGATGCGAAAGCTTCATGGGTTCAAGGTTTTTGGATTTGTGGAGCGCCGATGATCCCTTATGATGGGGATATGTTCGAAATCGTAAACCTTTAGATTGCTGATCCCGCTTTATGTCATCAGGCGTAAAAGATTTCTTTGTGGTCAACGAAGTAACCGACGAGTCCTTTAGTAGCAGTGAGTGACGCAATGCTTCGCCCACAGATTTATTAAATCGGATTCTTGTCTCACTAACAGAGAGCGTTTATTTATTTTCTGCTTTTCTTTTCTAAATTCACTTTTCCTAATTTGTTTGCTTTTTCTTTTGGTTTTTAATAGATGTTCTTTTAATAAAAAATTTAGTTAACAATATTAGAGTCTGGATAGTTTCATTACTATGTGTCTATGTGTATCGTCTATGTATGCTTTTGTGTATTGTCTTTGTCTATGTGTATTGGCTTAAAATATTGTGAATGTATATATTTCTTAGTGTTATTTCTGTATTTTTCCTGGCTACTCGTCGGACCTACTCAATATATTTTGGGTGAGCTGGACGGCCTGGGTAATTAAAAATGGACCCATTCTACCAGCTCTCGTTAAACTTTGATCACCTGTCGTCGTTTTGGAACTTTAGTGCCCGCGGAAGTAGAGGGCGGTGAGGGAGGGAAGGGACAGATAAGAGATGCGGCTGTGAGGGGGCGAAGGTCCTTTTGAGACCCACTTTTGTTGCTTTGTGATTTTCGTGCCAACTGTGCGGGCACAGAACCTCCAAAATAACTTATTTATTACAAAAACTGATTGTGATATTAAGTGACTGCTAGTGAAGAAAGTCCGCCAGTAGTATGTCAGTCTCCGTAAGAGATCTCAAGATTGTGGCTGTGGCGAAGAGTGATAAAGACATTTCAGTTAATTTAAAAACTGTAAGGTAAATTTCAATGAGCATAGATCTGCATAACCATTTAGTCTATTATAGTAAAACCTCAGTACAGCCGAATAGGCTAGAACAGTGCCGCTAACAGAATTTCTTACTGAATTCATGCAACATATTAGCACCCAATATTGACAAATTTTTGGCCTTTGTCGTAAGCTGTTTATGCAACAGAGAGCCCCAAGCCTCCCGGGTCCCTATGCAAAGCATATTTTTGCTCCTACCGGTCGGCGGCTCTGGAGCCAAATGCGGTTGAAGAGGCGTGGAAGGGTTCTACAGGACGTTCCGAAAAATTAGATGCCATATATACTACAGCGTATCCGGTAAGTTTAGTGCAATAACTGAATTACAACGAGAATAAATTAATGAGATGTTCGATAATGAGATAAACAATTTCGTTACAGTGGAACCCTGGTGTTGCGTTTCCCTTTGGAGACTATAAAAAATCGTTATACGCGGAAGAACATAATACACGGGAAGCTCCATTTCAATTAGAATATAAATGTTAAAGAAATGATGTAAGAAACTGAATTGACCTTTCACCAAAATTTACTTTTTCACTTGCTAACAATTTAATTTATGATTATCTTAGAAAAATTTCAATCGTATTAAAAATGAGTATCTGCATATCATATATCAATAAATTACATATCAATAAATTACATATCAATAAATATTGTACATATCAATAAATATCGAAAAATATCGATTCCATACGTGCTCTGAAAAAAGATCGAAGTCCTTATAGTAAGTATCAAACCTCACATAAATTGGCGATTTTCTAAATCACATTTCCTATGAACTTTTAAAATGACTTAACAGATGATCCAGCAAATAAATACTATAGTTGGGATATACAAAATCTGATGTGGGTAGCATATGACTTTCTCTGCAGACTCAAATTCATGTTCTCATTCTTTCATTAATAATTCATTAAATTGAGTTTTAATGCACTAAATAACACATTTAATTGAAATTACACTGAGTTTACACTTTTAATTCACCTTTTGTTTTCTTTTAGTAACTGGACTTTTCTTTTAGAACTTGGACCCATAGAATTTCTCAAAACCTACATAGCTAAAATGCGAAAAAAATAAACTATCTCGAGATCGGTTAGTCCTAGTTGGTCTTATTCCTTTCATAATCAAAAATTACATATAAAACAAGTATTTATTTAATGAATTTGAGCATACGCAGTTTTTAAATTTTGACGATTTTTGCGGGTAATTTCGCAAAAAAATTCGGGTTATTTTTTCTGAATCCTACCAAAATCTAATCAGAACCAGGAATCACGTACAAGTGACTTATCTACCAAATTTTGTGAAATTTGGTCAATTACCTTTTCAGTTAGTGTAGATAGAGACAATTTTTCGGGCCATTTTGCAAAAAAAAAAAATAAAAATAAATAAATAAATAAACGCAGGTTCTGTTATCCGGAATTGTATCAAAATCTAATCAGCACCAGCGTCACAGCGACGTACCTATAAAATTTTAGGAAATTCGGTCAATTAGTCTTTGAGTTAGAGTGGGTACATACATTGCAGCCAGGCACACACACAGACGTCAAGCTAAAAATAAATTTTAGTGTTCTAGAAGTTTCAAAATGTGTAGATGTGTCAAAAACTCTAGTTGCGATGTTTGACATGATTCCAATACGTTCCCTATACATTACCATACATTGCAGGGAAAGTGCAAATGGAAGCTACTAAGAAAAACAGCCACTTTCTTGTTGTTTAATAAGAGATGTCCATCAAAGAACCGCCGTAGCTGGAGTAGAAATTGTGGCCTCATTTTCAATGGAATATTTTCTGAAGCGGACAGACGGAGAAAGATTTTGGTCGTCTAAACAGATACCTTACACTTTCGGGTAGGTCGAAGCCTAAGTCGAAGCGAAGTCGAAGCCTTAGCCTAAGTCGAAGAAGAAGAATGAAAATCACACGATAAATCTATTAATTCTTTGACAGTTAAGTCACATACTCTAATCCCTGGTGGTTATATTTTTGTACTATTTGACAAAATAGATATGGCCATTTATTTTTTAAATAGCCCGTAAAAATCTTTAAAACCTTACTTAATAAAAGAAGATGTTTGTGAGTGCGTGTGTGTGTGTTTGTCTGTCTGCCTGTACAGGCTGTAGCGAGAAATGTAAGTGTCATACGATCATGAAATTTTATAAAGAGGTACTTCAGGACTCGAATAAGTGTATAACGACGGTATTTTTATTTTTTATTCATTTTTTTAGCTGCTTTATGTTTCGACACGAAGTACAAAGATTTTGGGAGATATTCAGACATATCGGTTACTCAGAGACCAGTGTTATCACAGAGTTTCCATCCTGACACCATCAGAAATATAAAAAGTTTTTTTCAGAACAAATTTTGCTGGTCTACTTACTGAGGCCATAACCACGCACGGTAGAAGGAGCCTTTATATCTACTGAGGCCGGCCACATTCCCGCACGTGGGAATTAACCGCGTTCAGAAATTCGCTGTGAGTTTTTGTGTAGAATTTTTCAGTTTGAGATATTTTAGTTTGCATTTTAAATCCCCAGCAATATTAAGTACATTTTTTAGTATGAAATGAAAGACAAACTATGCTTAAGTTTATTGAATTGCTTGTTTTAAGAAGGGTGTTTTTGTCATATAATGAGAAGGATCAACCCCATTATTCTAAGGTAAACGGGTATCGGAACAGGCACTTTTAAGAATTTTTTGGAATTCGGCGCCATTTTAATATGAAAGCAAAAAAATTTTGGCTACAGATGTAGTATAATTCTTTTCTTAGCGATTTTAGATGAGATTCTGGCAATCCCTACTTTGATGTGGAGAATAGTCATTTCTGGCAACCCTTTCCGCGCTTTTGTAACCCTTTTGTTGTCGTGTGCCGCTCTTTTGTCGGCAAGGTAAAAATCTAAACACTATATTCTGGAAACCCTTTCCGCGTCTTCTGTTGCCCTTTTGTCGCCAAGGAAAAAATGAGAAAATTTAAAATTTTTCTGATTTTCATGTGTTTTATGAGCTACAGAACACCTGTTGCACAAACAGTTGTTGCTATGTGCGACCTCCGACTTCCAGCGGGACCGGATTCTGTGACGTTTTTTCAGCGAGCATATACCCATGTTTGAAATGCTTCATATAGTGATTGCAATACCGGAATACCAGTATATCGAATACCAGTATTTCGTGCCATTTTGTAATTTCGTGAAACCGGTATTTGCTAAGGTAAAATACCAGTATTTTCGGTATTAGCTATAATAAATATTTCTTTATTAAAGGGTTTAATTTAACTTATTGGGCATCTACTGTTATTTGAAATACGCATTTTTAAAAATACGTATATAAATAAAAATATTAAAAATACGTATTTTTAAACGTACTTTTAAAAATACTTATAAAAAATTGTAAAATAAAATACTCCTTGCACAGGCGCAGTTAATTTCCAGCATGAACTATGACTTAGAATATAATATTTTAAACTATCTAATAATACGAATTACTAGACGAGATCGTATTCTAAACTAACATCTTCGTGCACAGGCGCAGTTCTCTGAAGCTCCTATTGGTCGTCACTTAAAGATCAGGATGTTGCAATCATTTAAAGATCAGGACAGGTATGTTGCAATCACTTAAAGATCAGGACAGGTATGTTGCAATCACTTAAAGATCAGGACACTCTACTATCTGGAATTATACAGTGCATTGGAAATTTGCATAGAAGAATGGCATGGTGAACTGGAAAATATTTTAAGGTATTTATATAATTATAACGACTTTAAAAAAGAAACCGAAAATGAAGAAAAGCAGCTAACAAGGTCAAATTTAATTAAGATCGTCGTAAGTTTTCACAAAATCATTTATGAAAAGCAAACACAAACCTATCCAGAGGAATTCGTTGAAGATAATGCTGATGTTAATAACGGAAAAGAATTGTCACTCGAGAAGAAATTACAATTAGCTATAAATAAAAAATTGCCACAAACAAAAATACAAAGTAATACAAAATACAGATTTATCCAAAACCGTTTGACGAGAGATCGAGTTCTTAGAAGATGAAGGACTTCGAGGCAAATATTTGGAGGAAGTATATCGCTCATTATTAACAGTACCACCAACCAGCGTGGATGCAGAAAGAGCATTTTCAACTGCAGGTAATTTGTGCACAAAAATACGTTCCAGGCTTAATGGCATTCAATAGATGCATTATGTGCTTTACGATCACATTTCAAAAATATGCAGTTAATAAATTAGTTGTTTTTCCTTCTATTAATAAATATTATAAAAAGATTTTTATGTGATATTTACTCTTCTTAATAATAACACTATATATTTTGTTCCTTTATTGCATTGTAATACTGTAAATATTTTTTTGTTCCTAATGTTATAAATTATTATTTTACTGCTATTATTAATAATATTTGATCATTCGTTTAAACATTCGTTCCTTTATTTTATATTTCTACATAACAAAATGGTTTATATTTTTATAGTTCATTTTTTGTATAAAACTAATAAATATGGCAAAGAAACAACTGTGTTTTTGTACCTTTTTTGAAAAATTCCTAATACCGGTATTCCGGTATAATGTTAAAAAAAATTCCGCATACCGGTATTGTATTTTTGGTCCGGTATTGCAATCACTAGCTACAGATCAACTGTTGCATAAACTGTGCCAAAAGAACTATTTTCACCTTGGCTACAACAGGGCGACAAAAGACGCGAAAAGGGTTGCCAGAATGGAATGTTCTCCAAATCATGGCAGGGATTGCTAGAAACTCACCTAAAACTGCCAAGAATAAAAAAGGGATTATACTACATTTGTTCCAAATTTTGAAAATTCACGATGGATATTGTGGTATTTAGAATATATGTGGTATTATGAATAAAGTGATATTATGAAGTGAGCAGCCAACGTCAAAAAATAAATAAATATCATTTCAAAAAATAAACTCTGTAATTTGTGATAAATGTGTTGTTTTACAGTTATGGTAAGTGGGTTCGTACTTGTGAGGTAAATCTGGTGGGTTATTGTGGACACATGCAATATACTAGGCTATATAATCGCAATAAATATTATTTTTTAACATTTGCTTTTCAATATATAATACCACTTTGTTCGTAATGCCACACATATTTTAATTACCATAGATTTAACTCCAAAAATTGTATTATAAGATATAAGAACAAATATTGCAAATTAATTAAATGTGGGCAGCACATGACTTTCTCTACAGACTCAAATTCATTTTCTTTTTATTTCTTTAATCTATATAAATAAAATTTAAAATCTGTCAGTCTGTCTGTATGTTTGTCCCATCATCACGGAAGAACACCAGAACCGAATTTGATGAAATTTTGTGGGTAGCATTGAAATAGTCCCACTTATAATTTTCTCCATATTTCGAGTTTCTAAGACCAGGGGTTGTCGAGGTATTGATGAAAAACGAAACTTTTTCCTAGAAATTCTACCTTCTAACTCCCTGGTTCCTCCAAACGAAAAAAGTTGGAAATAAGCTGGTTTAAAACGTGAAAGTGAATTAAAACTCTATCTCTGAGTTTCGTGGGAGTTTATTGAGCTTATTAGTCACTTTTGAACCTCGAAGATTTGAAACATGAATTTAATTGGAAACTCTATCACTATGCTTTATTTTTAACAGGCTCTTTCTTACTCAACAATGAAAAGTATTAAGAAATTAAAATGGTTACTTAATTATCCGTATTTCATGAGGAAGATTCTTTCTTATATCATGTTGCTCAGCAACGCAGTTAAATCAAATGCGTTTTTCAATTATTATTATTTTTTTTTCGATTTGACTAATAAATAAATGGATGTAAAAATATATCTTAAAAATTAACGGTTTGATTTTTCTTTTAATTATATTAATTGCGGACTGCGTACATACTTTTCATTTATTTTGGCAAAGAGTTTTCAATCTTATATACTGTGTTTAGCTAATAAACTCATTTAGCCGATTGTTGAAACACAATAAGAGTAGAACGGGTATACCTTCTAACACAGTTTTTGCATTTTCATTTAGTATATACAAACGGGATCAGGATGTTTTATTGGGCGTGTGGTAGCCCTGTGGTTAGCGCGCGGAGGTTGCCCCGGTTTCCCGCTTGTAGTCCCGGGTTCGATTCCCGCCGCTGCCCGAACTGCCGCCGTGTTCACGCGGAGTACAGTCACGTTAAACATGTGGGTCCGTAAGTCCTTCCGAGAGGTTGGTGGTAGGGGAAGGAAGGTACGGTCCCTGTGGATGCCTCCCCCACTGGGTTCCGGTCTAAATTGTTTGGCACTTCCCGGTCGTCCAAACAGATACCTTACACCTTTCTGGTAGGTCGGACGGTCTGGGTCGAAGAAGAAGGATGTTTTATTCTTCAGATCTGCAAATTCAGATCTACGAATTTGGCGGGATATCGCTAACTTGGCAACTTTTCTGATTACCAAATTCATTATCATTCCGAATTAACGGAAATGTCACTAAATTAATAAAAACGACGCTAAATAAATGACATTAATTTTGTTTTGTTAGAAGAGAGTATTGAAAAAATATTTCGGTAGCATGTGTTTGTCAGTCCAACCATCCTACTTAGTAACACTTTTAGCGAATTTTTTAAATGGCGCCAAATTGATACAATATTTGTAAATCCATAAAAATAAATGAAAGTAATTGTGTTTCGTTGGGGAATAGTATTGTGATGATGTTTCGTCCATTTTTAGCCAAATAGGACTATCAGTTCTATAGTCCCACTAAGCTATAAATTTGGCGATTTTTTTAATTGACGAAAATGTCGCCAAATTGATAAAATGACGCTGAATTCATCAAAATGACACGGAATCGATGAAACTTGAATATTATACATAATTAAATTCGATCATAATCTCTGTTGATTTCTGAGATATAAAAAACAATTTTTAAGTTGTTTACAAACTGGAACAGGATGCTTTATTCTTCAGATCTTCCTGTGAAGATAATTTTGTATATCCAGCCCAGAGATTCTTATACATTCTTTAGAATAATTAAATTATATATTTTATAAAATATTTTGAATAACAAAGTCATTTAGAATACTACTGGAATTTACACATAATTGTGAATGTTAAGTTTCTTTATATTTCATTTTAAGTACGAAGAACGTGTATTCTGCAAGTTCTTTAAAAATTCATTAAATTGAGTTTAATTGCACAAAATAACACTGAAATAGGACTTTTAATTCTATTTCTGTTTTCATTTTTTCAAAGGCGGCGTAACAAAAATGCGAAAAACTACAATATCTTGTAATGTAATGGGATCGGTCTTAATCTTTTCCTGGGCAAAAATTATGTATAAAACATGCATTTAGTGGATACATTGGAGTATATATAATCATTTATTTCAAATTTTGGCGATTTTTTCGGACCATTTCGCAAAAAAGGCGGGTCTTCTTTTTATCCCGAATCTTACCAAAATCTGATCAGCACAGGGGTATCTCACAAAGGACTTATCTACCAAATTGAGTAAAATTTGGTCAATTAGTTTTTAGCTAGATTGGATACGTGAGGTTTTTGCGGTCCATTTCGCAAAAAAGCGGGCTGTTTTATCTCTAATCGCACAAGAATCCAATCAGCATCACGGTCACACATAAGTGACTTACCTACAAAATTTTATGAAATTTGGTCCATGAGTTCTTGAATTAGGGTGGATATATACGTTGTACAGACAGACACACAGAGACACACACAGACGTCACTCTAAAAATAGTGTTTTCGTTTTTCTAGAGGTCCCAACATGTGTAGATTCGTCGAAATCTCGAGTTGCGATTTTAGACAGGACTTTTATACTGTCCCTATACATTACCCTTAATTTCAGGGAAAGTAATAATCAATATGAATCTGTAAGAAAAATCACGTGCAGCCTACATGATATTTTTATTACTCTGGATGTAACAAATGTGAAATGCGATGAACATAAATTAATTCCATTACTCTCAATCTGAGGCACAAACAAACAAACAAACACGCAGCAATAAAAGGAGGATTTCCAGCACACTAAAGTTGGCAATTTCTACATTATCGTCTGCGTTATTGTTGCGCTAGCTTCACGCAGACTTCCTCTGCATATAATACGGGCATGAAAGAATCTGCATGATGTGGACGAAAATAAATGTCAACGATTTATTTCTGCCGGGTATTCTACTCGCATCAATGTGAAGACTTCGCAGTCCAGATTATTCATCGCGTGTGCGAATGCCAATTCCGTCAAGGATAAATAAATAATTCCTCCTTTCAAAAATCTGAAGGGAATCGACTTTAAAATGTAAAATTAGACTCAATTCTGATCTCGTGAGGAAAGGTCTCCAAGTGTGGCTGTGCACTTGTTTGAAGCACGATTCGAAAATTTGTGACGCATTTTTAGACACGGTATTCGTCGCCACTTTTTCCAGCGGCAGTCCTATGTCAATAGAACGGAACGAGAACCTTTTATACCTGGCTACGAGAGCATATACTCAAGGGTAGAGCGTAACCAGACTCAACTATTCCGCAATTTAAGTCTGTGTCCGCTCTTAGCAGAAACGACTAGGACGAAGCCAGACCGAGTATTGCGTTTTTCGGGCGGTGGCGATCATTGAAACAGCGAGGAATTCGTTGCTTGTGCTACGCAGTACTTTACAGCTCTGTATATAGACGGCGTAATGTGGTCTACCCTTTGGATCCTCTGACTACATTTAAACCCTGACAAGTGTGTGGACTGCAAGAACGGAATCGACCGCTCAGTGCACGTCTCACTCCATAGACGAGTGTATCTGGACAGAGTGTTTGCAGGACGTCAATCCTGGGTCCCTATGCACTGTACGACGCGTGTCAGTTGAGTGCGTCAACCGTCATCGGTGCGGTCTGTGTGAGACAACAATCACAAGTATTCGGGATATGACCCAAGCGGCATCGGCCTGTACGTAGTTCCAGGTTTTCCAGGAATCGCTGGGCCAAACCGACAATTGGGTGGAGGAGAGTGTAGCGAACTCTGATTACTGATTCCGTTAATATCCGCGATGGTATCCAGGATTTAGCGACAACTCCAATAAACCGTGCATCCTTACGAACTGTGTTTTAATTGAATAACCGGGAGCTCTTCATCAGGATCTGTGACAGATCAAATGCTGGATTACAAGGCATCTCATCTGGGAGGATGTATCATAATATTTAAGTTCAATTGTATTGTCATGTGTTATTGTGTGTTAAGATAATCTAAGTGGTAGTACTAATTGAAGCTGTGGAAATTTTCCGCACTGCACTACTTGCCTGTAAAAAGAACGAGAAATTAATAGCAATACATTAATTAGTCGGTACACCCCGAAGTCAAGCTTGGTAACTACGTTTATTATATTATTATTATTGTCATTGTTGAATATATTATGTGTTTCATAAATGTGTAGTAACCACAAAAAATTGACTGGTTATTATAGTGAAACGCAATGTACTTTTATCCTTTCGGATTCTACCATACGTTTACAGGTTCAACTGGGGGACACTATGGGTAAGTAGTATTAGTGTATTTATGTAAATTTCACCTCCCCACATGAAGATCAGTTGAAAACTCGAATTGCGATTTTCGACTTGATTCCAATAATTTCCATATATGTCACCATGTATTGTAGGGAAAGTAAAAATCTGATGTTTGCGGCACATGACTTATATTCACTTTCTCTTTCGCTGATTGCAATGACTTTGCACCACACGTATGACAACATTGCAAAAATGCAAAAAACTAAAAGATCAAGAATGACTAGTCAGTCTTAGGCTATTTTGTTTTATTCTTTTTGTAGTCGAAAATTCCTTTAACTGCAAATCATTCTACAACTATTGCACATTTTTTTAAGCTACTTCGTCGATCATTTCGGCAAACTATCAGAAAAGCTGCAGTTACAGGCGTTCACGAAAATTCTAGCTTGATTTCTGAAATATTCAGTTAATTGTCGTCTGCCGAAGCGTCATTTCTGTATTTATATATATATATATATATATATATATATATATATTCAGTGCAACTTGGATTAAACGAACGTCTCTAATTCGAAATCGTCGTTAATTCAAAGATATATTTCTCTTAGTCCCATGAACTTTTTATTAAATCAATGTTAAAAAAATCGTGGATAATTCGAAGTTCAACTTCCTTAATTCGAAGTTTTTTATAAAAACTTTCGAACCATAACAACTTTTCGGCCTTTCATCGTTAAGAAATCATCGCCGGAATACACCCAGCAGTTCGACAAGTGATAGCTGAAGCCCTCCTTCCCGTTACCTGTCCGATCGGTTCGGGCGTTCAACCTACAGAGGGTATTGGTTCAACCGGCTTCAGACGTCATTTGAGCTTCCTACTGTCAGTGTCTCTGTTGTGCTCTGAGAGGTTCGCAAAGAGTATTCACGATGTCTTTAAGTAAACCACGCGTTCAATACAAGAACTTAAAGTTTGCTACTAAGGTCGCAGTCAATCGCGTTACTTTCGAAAGGCAGGATTTACCAATAAAACTGACCCAGCTGAGTTCATAGAAGAAAATGTCCCCCCACCGGTCGCATGGGGTAACAATATGGGCGTGACATTCGAAGAATACGTTAATTACGTGGAAGTTCGTGGAGAACTATCAGGTCAAGACATTTTATCAGAAGTGTTAGGTAAGATGAGTGCAGCGGAGTACGAAATCGAGGATGATATACAGGAGGAAGAAGAAGAGACGCCAATCTCAACAATGTCGGAGGCGTTTTTTCATCTAGGCAAATTTGGTCGGTACATAGAACGACAAACAAAGGTTAGTGAAGCTGTTTTCCGTTCACTAAACATGCTGGATGATTTTGCTAACCTTAAGCGACTGAACTTTATAAAACAATTAGACATTGCACAATTTTTGACAAAACCATAATTTCCTGTATTGAATGTAATACGTACATGTATGTAGCTTACGTAAATCTTATTTTGTTTAAGTCCTTCGTACCATGACATTTCTCAATAAATATTTACTTATTGACAGAATAACCTTTTCAATCAATCAGTGGACTTAAACTAAAGTTTAGGTGATGTAACTTTTTAAAATTGAAGTTTTGGATAATTCGAATTTTTTTAATGGTCCCGTCATCTTCGAATTATACAAGTTGCTATATTTATATATATATATATATATATATATATATATATATATATTATCATAACTGTCAAGAACCTTATCCACATTACGTGCAGCAGATTCATTCTAAAACTTTCAGTAACGTGCTTGCACTTACTTTACAGTACATGAAACATGCATTTAATAGATACATATGAGCATATGTAGTCTTTTATTTTAGAATTTGGCATAAAAGGCAGTTTCTTTTTTTCGAATCATACCAAAATCTAGTCAGCAGCAGAGAGTCACACACAAGTAGTTATCTACTAAATTTCGACCAAATTTTGTGAAATTTGGCAAATTAGTTTTTGAGCTGGAGCGGATACATACAATTGACAGACAGACATACACACGGACGTCACGCTAAAAATAGTTTTTTCGTTGTCAAGAGTGCTCGAAACGTGCAGATCTTTCGAAAACTTCAGGGCCGATTTTTGACAAGTTTTCAATACTTTCCCCATCTATTAACATGCATTGCAGGGAAAGGAAAATCATTTTAGTAATGACGTCCATGTATCTGCGTATGTCTGACCTGATTAAGTATTAATTCCTGCTCAGCACCTATCGGATTAAATATTACGAAACGATGTGAATTTCTATTTAAGTGTTACTCTGATACTGATAAAAATTTACTACAATTGGAAAATGGAGAAGGGTTGGCTTTCTTTTCGGAGTAAATAACAAAAAAATTGATGTGGGCAGCACGTGACTTTATCTACAGATTCAAATTTATTCTCACTTCTCTTCTGTCACAAATAATTGTATTCAGTTTAATTGCAAAATATGACACGTACATTTATTTGAAATTAATTACTATTGCATATACATTTTTAAAGCATGTGCTCGCAGAAGTTACCAAAAAATATTTAAAATTTTCCTGAATTCATGGTTTTATTTTCATTTTCATGTCTGGTCTTTCATGTTTCAGACTGGAAGTATTTTCAAAGCTGGTACTTCAAAAATGATCGAATCGTACAAAAATCTAATCAGCACCAGGATGACTAAGTGATTTATATACCAAATTTTAGGACTTTTTTGTCGTATAGATTTTGAGCTACAGTGGATTCTTACATTGAACCGACTCTCAGACACACAGAAAGACAGACACGCAGACAGACAGAGAGAAATTGCAAATTTGATGACGTTTTAAACGAGGATTATTTCATTTTATATTTTCTGAAAGAAAATAATTGAGAAAAAAATCAAGAAAGAGGACATGAATTTTCGGCTGGACGAAATTTCTTATGTTGCCAACATCAATAGTTTGAAATATATGACTAAAAAAATAAAATTACTTTATACCATTTGTGTTAACTACGAGTAAAGAAATAGAAAATATTTGCATCAGGTATATTATTTTTCTAATACTGATGTATATGAATCTGTCTGACTCATTGAATAAGCAACATCGCGCTTCGAGGTAGCGTTGCATAATATAAAATGTAGGTAAAAATTAGTAAAATTTTAGCTTTTCCCATTAACTTGGCTGGCTGAATTTCAGGCATTGCGCAGTTGCCTTAATTTCTGTAAAATAGACGTAAAGATTCTTGAAATGGGATATTTTCCAAACAATAGCAGTTAAAGTCGTAGATATCAACATTATTGTATGTTTGTCTATGTGTAATCCAATAGCCCATCATTCTACAATTTCTGTAAATATTTTGTCGTAGATTCGTTAGAGATTCTTCGTATAGATTCGCTAAAAATTCGATTTTAGAGTTTTGACACGATTGCACTGCTTTTTCTATGCATTACCAGGTATAGTTGGGAATATAAAAATCTGATGTGGACAGCACATGACTTCCGCTGCAGACTTACATCCAATTTATCTTCATTTAAATTAGATTTAATTCACTTTAATTCAATTTTCGTTCTCATTTGGTAACTAGATTTATCTTCAACGTTGGTGTAGAGAAAATACGAAAAAAATAAAATATCTCGAGAACGTCTAGCCCTAGTGTAATGGGGTTGGTCTTATTATTTGCTTCGTTAAAAATTACGCATAAAACAAGCATGTAATGGATATATTTGGGCATACTTATTTTTTATTTTTGATTTCGACGATTTTTGCGGGCCATTTTTTCAAAAAAGGCAGGTTATTTTTTCCGAATCGTACCAAAATCTAATAAGCACCAGTTTGACCCACAAGCGACTTGTCAAACGAATTTTGTGAAGCTCTGTCCATTAGTTTTTCAGCTAGAGTGGATACAGGCAATTTTTGAGGGGGCTATTTCGAAAAAAAATGTGGGTTCATTTATCCCGAATCATACTGAAACTAATCAGCACCAGGGTCACATCCAAGTGATTAACCTACCAAATTTTATGAAATTCGTTCCATTAGTTTTTGAGTTAGATTGGATCCATTCATTGCACAGACAGACAGACACACACACAGACGTTTCGTTAAAAATAGTTTTTTCGTATTCTAGTGATCTCGAAACGTGTAAATCTGTCGAAAAATCGCGTTGCGATTTTCGGCATGATTCCAATATTTTCCTATACATTACCAAATATTACAAGGAAAGTAAAATGTGGAACCAAGCACTGATTAATATATGCATGTATAAACAATTTAACGGCATTTCAAAATACCCTTTAACAGACACTCAGACGATGCGCTGAAAATGGATTTTTGTGTTCTATAGGCTTCAACACGGGTAGATAAATCGAAAAAATAAATTCCATGTTATGTCGCGATTCCAAATGTACCATGCATTTCAGAGAAATTAAAATCAAAACCATTTTTGTTATTGATGTCCAATTAAATACAGATGTAATAATTAAGCGCTTGTTATATTTACTTTTATTATGATAAAACGAATAATAAGGAACCATTTGCGTCTGAAACTATTTTTGTTAGATTATATTGAGTCATTACATTTCTGATCTATCATCCGTGTAATTTTAAAACCAGACAAGTGCTGAATGAAAGTGGAAATAAATTTAAAATTGCAAATTTGATGACGTTTCAAACGAGGATTACTTAATTTTAAATTTTCTGAAAGGAAATAATTGAAAAAAAAAATCAAGAAAGAGAAAATTAATTTGCGGTTGTACAAAAGGTCTTTGGTTGCCAACATCAACAGTGACAAATAAAAATATGACAAATAAAATAAAATTATTTTATACCATTTGTATTAACTACCAGTAAAGTAATAAAAAATAATTTGCATAACATACGAGTATATTATTTTTAGGAGTGCTAACGTTCGTAATCCTTCACAATTTTATTCTTTATATTAAGCAACATCACTCTTCGAAGTGGCGTTGTGGTATGCAAAATGTTAGCTTTCCCCATTAACTTGACTGGTTGAATTTCACGCATTGAACAGTTGCCTTCTTTTCTGTGAAACAGACGTAAATATCCTTAAAATACACTCTAAATTTGGAAGGACTGAAGAGCCTTAAAGCTGAGTTTCACTCTCTTAGAGTGGTAATTTTTGACATTTCAACCAAGGAAAGTGTGAATATTTCACTTTTAAACAAAGAGTGATATATTTCACTTCGTAAAAGAGAGTGAAATTTTTATCTACAATTCGAAAGAGTGAATTTCAGCAGAGTGAAAATTCATGAACGGTGAAATCACTCTATTGGAGTGTTACTGTTGGAAACCCAGACCGTCCGACTCATCCAGTGGACATGAGCAACTATTTGGACGGCCGGGTGGAGTGTTACTCTGTAAGATTTCACTCTATAACAGTGAATATTTCACTAGTCAAGAAAGAGTGAAAAGTGCTTTCGCTCCACGGTTAAATCCCTATTTCACACTGTCACTCCGAGCCGAGATCCTCCTGTTGTATTAACGTTTATCGTACTGAACTAACTAATTGTTACTACCCTTAGATAAATTTTGTAGCTGATTCTTTATCTATTCAAGTTACGGCTGAATGGAAAGAATTTCCCCAGGTGAGTCTTATTTTTATTTGTTTATGAGACGAATTAAAGTAATAATAGAATTCCTAAAATTTTTATCAGGCATAATTTGAGTTCTGATAAATGTGTGTTGATAGAATTATTTACAAGATTTCCTGCTATTTTAAAACGTTATAATAAAGAATAAGCTTGCTTATGCAAGTAGGTAGAAGCTACATAAATTTTTTATATCTTGCATACGGTATATATATACACACCTCGTAAATTTTCTACTGAAGGTTTTTTTCTGTATTTTCTTTAGAGCTGCAGATTCTTCAAAATTTTCGTGATATGCTAAGCTGTTAGCAGAAATGAATTCATGGGATACGTCATTTTTAATGTTTTTTAAAAATATTAGTAGATGCAAACTGATTGCAAAAATGAAATTTTTTTTAAAAGTAATACTATATTCTCTGACGATCGTGTTTAAATGCAAATTTTCGTGATATTGCTAACCATTAGTATAGCGTTCATTAAAAAATATATTTGAGGGAATTCTATCGATCACTTTAAAAAAGAAAAACTGAATATTTGCATATTTTCTGGAAATGTGACTCGGAAAAAAAATCTGATTTTCCCTCAGAAAATACATATTTATGAATCGTGAGGTGGAAGTGTCTTAAATCACATTTTATAGTTGTTATAAATATTTTCTTTTCACGTATCAACAAAATTAATTCTGGGAAAATCTATTGCAAAACACTTTTGATGTTTGGTAATTAAATTACCGCAAACTGAATTTTCATACCTTGAATGAGGTACTTTTCATTTTGTGTCCTTAAGAAATGTGCTTTGAGCACAATAGTGCAACACATTGTGATCAAAGGTATAGCCATATAAGCTATATTTCTTATATATAAGGGATATAAAAAGCCGAAGTACTTTTTTTTTTACTGAAAATAAGATTTACTTAACAAAACCACGAAAATTAGACTAATGAAAAAAAAGATTGGAATAGTTGGCAGCTCTGCCCTCTCCTACACACTGAAGAAAAATGAAATCTTATTTCTGTTTAAAAAGCACAGTTTCGCAACTTGTCAGTTTCTAGTAAAGAATGGATTGACTTGCTGCAGTAGTTCATGATGAAGTCATTGCACTTATTTCGAGAAAAGCAATGCTTCTTAAGAAATTATTGTGTAAAAACTTGGCTGTTAGGCATATTTTCGGGAAGAAAAATAGATCTGCAGAACATTTTCATCCCTATTACATGGGAATAATATATTTCTTGCAGTAGTGCAGAGTATGGAACTGCCATTGCATGAAAATGTCTCTGTACTATAATATTCATTGCGAAATACAATACAGGATCTATTATCTAAAATGCTTGTGATTTCCGGGATTCTGAATAATGAATTTTTCCATTATTCGGAGCACATACTGAAACATTCTACAATCATAAATTTATTTACATAATACTTTTTACAATGTATATAAAAATATACTTAACTAAAATTGCAAATATTACATATAATTATAGAATCAAATTTCGTGATTTTACAGTTAGTTAATTGATACCTCATAAAAAGCTTACTTTTTTATTGGAGGTTTTACAGTATAATGTCCAGGACATGATTTCATCCATAGCAAATTGCAAGTTAAAATAATTAATTGCTAGCAAGAGAAAAACGTTACAGCAAAGATTGTTAGTAACCTTTTCTGGTTCATTCTCTGCAAAGGAAGAGTTTTAATTCATTTTATAAATTTAACCTGCTTGAAAACAGCCACTTTACAAGATATCCTGAATGCAATTGATGATGAGTTCATCGGCAAGTTAAATCTTCCTCAATGGATTGCAAAAATTTGCCTGGAAAACTGATGGTACTTGAGTCATTACTGACAGAAATTCTGGGTAGCATTTCTTAATGCATCCATTTGAAAGTGTGCACATGTTAGTGAGGGAATTCTAAGAACAAACTTGTGGTGGAAGACTGTCATTGCTACACAAAATGTATCTCAATTACCGAAAATTGGCATTTCTGAGTATCTAGATATGAATAGTATGGAGGGCATATGGCAAGTTTTGCCAAGACAGAGGTCTTGCTTCGGGTCCAGAAACTGATGAGACCAGAATTGAAACCAAGGAATAAAGAAATATCTGATTCAGTATGAAAGATGTGAGGTCGTGAGATTGGAGAAAATGCATTAAAAAGAAAAATACTATTATATAGAAAGTTATGGAAGACTTGAGGTAAAATTACACAATAAACTGGAAAAAGGTAAATATTGGAGTTAAGATAGCACTTATTTATAGTGTGAAGTTCACCGAAACCAGTTAAACTACATCTAGATGGTGTTTGTTCAGCATTAAGCAATTGCAATTTTAACCTCTTCATTAATAAACATGTTCTTTGCTAATAAAAAAATTGACTTATTCATAGTGTTAAAAATTTGTCAAAGAAAATCTGGTCGCGTAAAAAGATGGGTCGAATGTACAAATGGAATTTTAATTTTGTCAAATTTTAACTTAAGGCAATTGATTTTAGGAAAGATTGTGCATTTAATATTTCCAAAATTTCATTCATATGCTAAGTGCCTAGGCAACCAAATCTCGGGTTTCCATTGGATTACCAACTATTATAGCTGTGCATACACAATCTAGGCATACATTAATATAGAAAATGAGACCATTTTGGAAAAAATATGCTGCTGCAATGAAGATCACTGAAACCAGTTTTAAACTACATCTTTGTGGTGTTTGTTTAGCATAAAGCAATTGTAATTTTTACCTCTTCATTAATAAATATGTTCACAGCTAATAAAAAAATGTACATTTACTGCCCAAAATTTGCCCTTCCCCCCATGTAAAATATTTTACATGCTTTAAAATCTGTTTTTGTCTACATGTATCAAATGCAAAATGCAATATCAGAAAAAAAGTTATCTCGACCTGTATACTAATAACCACAAATCAGCAGCTTTAGTTTTTGTATCTCATATTTATAAAAAAGTGAATGTTAAAAATCGCAATATATATATATATATATATATTTAATCCATATATTAATATATTCTTCAATGTATAATAAGAAAATCAGCCTGAAGAATTAAATTAGAATATTGCTGAAGTAAGTGCTACTTTATAGGTGCCAAAAATATCATTAAGACCTGGTAGGACTTCATAAAACTTTTAGTAGGAATTTTGTCAAAAATATTATCTACAAATATTCAGCCAATAACACAAGTTTCACTATTTACTTTAGGAAACATTGAATAAGTTTGATGCTCTGGCAAATCATTTGTTACAACAACATGTAGCTGAAGATGATGTGGAAATTATACGAAGTAAGTTAAATTTATTAATACTAGATAGTGGTACTGCGCTTTTTGTTTAATAGCAAACAAGAAACTGAAAATATGCCTACTGGTCTCACAATTGTTTTTTGGAATAGTTTTTATGTTGATTGTTGTTGAGTGTCAAGTGTTTTATGATAAAAGAATTTTAGCAAATTTAATGTAGGTATGCATGAATGCTTAGGTTTTTGTGCAAATATGTGAGAATTTATGGTGGCTCATCAGGTGACCTCCAAAAATTATCGATTCAATGTTATATTATAATTTTGAAACTTTATTATGACCTCAGCTCCAAAATTTACTTTTGTTATTTAATTTTATTATAGTTTAAGGAAGTTCGATAGAATAGCCCCCCCTCCCCACTCCACACACACACGGTTATTTACAAAAATACGCCAAGTACAAAATTGCGCCAAGTTGGTTCGTTTGTCAGTATTTTGAAATTGATTCCCTCCCATGAATGACATATTTTCCAGTGTTTTAACATAGGTTCCTCCTACCAAAGTGATGTATTCTACAGTTATCTGAAATAGAATTTTAAATGTAAATGATAGTGAAATTCAATTTGAATAAAAGTGAATAATACTCATAAAAAGATTACAAAATATGATTTTGGAGAATTCTAAAAAAATTCCTTAACTTTGTAGAATAAAAACTTAATATTTTAGAAAACATATCGAAACACACGAAAAAGTTTTGTGATTTTGAAACAATTTCAAAAACTTAGCCGATATACATTTCATCTATAGAGCTGCAAATGGGAATCACAGGCACGACTGTACGGACATCGTTTTCCCCATGAGCGGTTGCCCAATCGTAAAACATTCGAATGCATGCATCAGGATCCTTTCTCGCTACCAGGTCTGATGCAAGGAGTGCTAGAACGTCTAGTGTGGAGCAGGTGATTCTGGACACAGTAGCAATGAGATATACTCGGTGTGTGCCACAATCCACAGTATGGTGGGTTCTGCATGGAGAGCAGTTACACCCATACTATCTCCAGCGAATCCAAGCAATGACTGCAGCGGGTTATCCTCATCCTCGTTCATGGAGTTCGCCTGCAGGTTCCTGAAACAGACTGTAATGGAGCCAGAATTTCCAGCGACTGCTTTTCACAGATGAAGCCTACTTCGCATGTGATGGCACATTTAACATCCATAATAAACATGTGAGGGTGAGCGTATGCGCATCAGCTTACCCACATGCGCATCAGTGACGATTCTCCATCAGTGTGTGGACGAGAGTCATCGGCGACCGCCTAATAGGGCCATATCTTACGCAGGACGATTTGATGGAAGAATGTACCGTATTTTCCAGCTGGAGGTCTTGTCAGAATTGCTTAAGGATGTTTCAATAGTCATTCGGCAGCTTATGTGGTTCCAGAACGATAGAACACCTGTCCATTTTGAGCGAGAGGTAAGGAACTATCTGGACGTCACATTTCTGGACCGATGTATGATGCACATTTCTTCTGACCGAAGACGTGTACTTTTACTGTAAGAAAATGATTACACGTTGGTTAGATGAGTCTCTGAATGCTTCTCGTGTAGAGGAAGGAAAAGACTACTGCCTCATTAAGACAGAGCAGCTACCTGATTTTAAACCTATAGCTATGTGGTAAGAGTCTTTCCTGGCTCTTCGGCATGCCTTGCTGTAAACAGAAGACCGCAAGGATTATAAATAAAAGTAAATAATACACTCATGACAAGGAAATGTATTAGATATAAAAACAGCCTGGTTTGTGCAGAACCCCTAACTCCACGTTATGGATTGTAGAAGGAAAATTGAAATAGCTAAATTTTGAAAATTGAGTAAACATCATCTGAGGGGCACTAGGCGATGAAAAGTAATATGTCTGATGCCTCAAAGGGAACCAGCGACAGTATATATTCACTCATTTTTTGCAGCCATGGGTCCTGATGCCATTTTTATGGCCAATAACGCGCAACTTCACAGGGCTTGCATTGTCAGCCAATACTTTGAATCAAAAACGCTGCTTCGTAGGGAATGGCCATCAATCGTCCAGCTTGAATCTCATCGAGCATGCTTGGGAGATAAGTTCTCTCCATGATCCTCTCTGGAACCTTTACGAGTTAAGGACATGTCTGCTTCGTGAAGGGGCACAGATGCCTCAAACTGCCATAGATCTTATTCTTGATATGAATTGATGTTGACATCCGTTTCTAGTGAAGGTCATCACATTTCATATTGTCACACCTTCACCACCATTTAACTGTTTTTGACGCCCAAAATCCTATGTTTTTTGTTTATTTCTATTATTTTTGACACATGTCTTTGTATTTTTCCATGGTTGTGTCTTTTGCTATACTCCATGATCTGTGAAAGTTTCAATGATTTGGAAGAAATACTTTACTTTTTATCCGATTTTTTCACTTTGTTGCTTAACTTTCAACATGAGTGTGTATTGCTACGAACGTGTAAAATGCGTTCACTGAAATCTTGAAAACCAGACAGAAAAAGCACTTATACGGTGAACCTTTCCTACGACGTGCATCTATGGTTGCCATATTTGGCTATTTAATGCCAATTTTGTGACTTTTCATAGGCTCGAGACACATTTCAAAATAACAAATATTTTTCAAGAGACTTCTAAATGTTTCTACAGAGAATACATAAAAGGAGTCATCACTCAGTTGGAGTAGTTTGATGATACAAGCTACCTTGAACTGTGACTTACGTCAATGTTTTGAGAATAGTAGCTGTTTTGTGAAATTAGTGGAGCTGTCAATTGCTGTTTTCCTGTACCTGACAATTGCTCAGTTGTACCTGGCAATTGGCTAGCTGTTGGCAACTTTTCGAAGGTTTGAGAAACATTTCTAAATAACGAACAATCTATAAGATACGAGAGATTTTTAGAAATTCTAGAGTTTATAAAAATAATCATTTAGTCTAAGAGTAGTTGTCGTGATATGAGCAATATTAAAACCGTAACATACATCAGTGTTTTGAGAATAAGAATTGCCATAACTATTTTGAAAACTGGTTTACTTAAAGGTGGGAAATGTTGTGATGGTGCAGGCTAAAAGAATTAATTAAAAATGTTTAGAATGTTCAAATTCTAGATTGTATGCCACTTTTCTCCAGTTCTAATTCCTCATTTTATTGGTTATCAAACATTTCTCCTTCTTCATATAATTTAAAGGAAAATTATTTACAAGATTTTTTTAATATTTTCTGTAAATATTGACAGTATAATCATTTTAACAGGAGAAGGATTAACACGGCAAATCCTAGCCCTTTTGAATGAAGAGGATTTAAGAGAGCTTAAAATCAAAATGGGGCCAAGGAAAATCATCCTTCAATTAATACAGGCTTCTAAAAAGGTAAATATTTTATTTTCTAATGTAGAATTTTTCTCATGTTTAGAGTCTAATTCCCTAGTTTTATTTAAATTTTAATATGCCAATCAGCTACTAAATTTTGTTTTCAGAACACCATCCTAGTGGAAGTTATCCATGAACCATTAAATAACACTATGACGTGTCTGAATTACGTCTCTGATGTGTCTTAATTAAGTTTTATAGAAATGACTTCAACACCTAAATCAATACGTTTGGATAGTAGTTTAAATAGTGCTGCATTATTTGATAACAAGGTAAATAATTTAATCTACCTGTTATTTACTGATATTTTACTCAATATAATAATTTTAAAAATTCTTTTTAGAATTTGGATACTTCAATAGATGTGCGAGAGTGGATTAGGAGGCATCCACAAGGCCCAGCATTACTTCTTGTTCTAGAAGCAGTACATATACTGCCCAGCATAGAACACTTTTAGTAAGAATTGTTGTGGCAAGAATGATGGAGATTTGTGGCTCTGCGTAAGTAATTTCTTTCATTTTTAAAAATATGTGGTGGAGACTTAGGGTTTTCATATATATATTTTCCTGTCATATTTCATATGACAGGAAAAGCGGATTAAAAAATACTGTTTCTGCTTATACATGGTGAGTCAGGACTCTTGGGCCAAAGTTTAAGGGGTAATAAATCACTATTTAACCAAGCAATTTTTGTCACAAAAAGTAGGGTTGTAACATAAGAGGTGAACCGCTTGATGTCGCTAACATTGAACGCAGTGACGACTGTGTCAGAACTAGCCAGAGTTTAAGCTGAGTGTAAAATTTCTTTAGCAGAAAAGCTAAAACCTCTTGTTTCATTTTCACATTTTGGATAGTCTATTTGCATTTTGAAAAAATTCGATCATGGCAGAAACATTGGAACTAGCAAATGAACCTCAACTTGCAGCGCCACTGTTATTCTCTTATAAAGCAATAGAAAATAATTATTTTGTTTGCAGACATCTCATCTACGATAGTCCCATCGGCTCCGACGAGGACCTTGTTTCTAGGATTGCTGTTGCTGCCGCCGTTGTCCAAGATATGCCAGGTGTTTTTTCTAACTAGCGCCTCTTGCTATGTTGCAGGTGTGAAACCTGCATTACTGCTGGTGGTCGCACTTTTGAGCAAATTCTGTAACTTTGCCTATGTATTTTGCAATTTTTGTCAGCTTATGAAGGGTGGAATCCACTGTATGTTTCTTCAATTAAATGGTGTCACATGTATGGGAGATAATAGCTACAAAACTGAATGTCTATTTTGGTGAATAGAGTAATCAGAAAAGGACTGTTGCTGATCTCCAGATTTGCCCCCCACCCTCTCTCCTTTGATTTTTTGGTGTGTGTGTTTGTTTTGGATATTTAAAGGATTAGGTCTCCATTGGAAATCCCCATACACTTGGAGATTTGGAAGTTCTCTCAGAATATGTTAGATGCTGTTTATAGGAATGTTTTGCGCCATGTGGAACCTTGTACACAGATTAATGAAGAGCATTTAGAGCACTTAATTTAAATATTTACATTAAAGGATTAGGGTATTTCCATTCCATTTTTGTCTGTTCTCTTTATGTCTATTAGGCTTTCCTGGGTTCGGTTTTCCAAATAAACACAGTGTATATCAAGAATTATTAGTACAATAAAATAGTCACATATGACTAAGACCAACCTAAAATGCAATCGTCACTGCAATTTCCCCTTTCTCTTAACAAAATGTTGCATTCCACATCTCCAAGTTTGTTTTTGTTTTTTACACAAATTTGTTAAACTTAATGCCTATAGCGAACATTTTGCGCACCATGGTTAACATGCACTCCTGCTTATTAAAACTATAGATATTTCATTTTTGATTTCATATATAAACTTGCATTTCATATCTTTTTTTTTTTTATTTTTTTTTTTTTATTCAATTAACGTGGCAACAACAGATCGAAATCCAGTTACAGTAGCCACACAAGCCTCCATGCCTTATTCGGGATTCGAACCCGAGCCCTCCACACATCAGCCGAACACGCTATCCACTACACCTGAGATTAGGTTGCGCAATTCAAAATATTATTTTTTATTAATCTCTTTGATTTACTTATTTTATTATAGTTATCCTTCGTCTAAATTTAAAGAAAATGTAGCGAAGAGCTTTACATCAACTTTCCCTGCATTACGATCACAAATCCTTGCAGAAGCTCATGTAAGTATAGACTATTTTTAATGACCGTAAGTATATTATGTACTCTTAAAATAGTACTGCCATAAAATTGTAGTTTTATGATAATTACCAAACTGGAATGTATTTAAATTTGGACTGATCTTATTTATCAATGTTTTTTTTTAATCTAGATAGATAACAAATTGATCTGTTTATTATTAAGTTTAATAATTGTTAATCTTTTTTTTTAGTTCATATAAAAATAAATTTGCTTGTAGTTTTTTTGCTACAATTACTGTTGAGTATTAGTACTTTGTGTTTTAGTTCCATATAAATTATTTCAGTTTAGCTTTCATGATGCAACTACTAGAACGGGATTCATTGAGTTTAGGCTCAAAACAGTGAGAAAGTGCCTAAGTCCGTCAAGAAAAAGAAGATTTCGTGGGAATATGGAAGAGGCTGAGAGTGAAGGAAAGAAACGCTTTGAAAACCTATTAAATAAAGAGAACCATGAAGAAAGGGTATTCTAATTAGTTTACTGCAAAATATTACTCATATTTCCTTTTTTATTAACTTGATCACTTTTTCAAAATGCTTTTTATTGTACAGGTGCTCTGGATGCAATTTGCAATAGCAGATAACTGTAATACAAAATAAATACTTAACGCCCTAGATGAAACTAGAAGTAACAGGCAGCAAGAGATAAGTTTAAAGAAAATGTATGTAACAGACATTTTAACTCGCTACCCAAGACTTAAAGATTATAGTGTGGGGATATGGTAAAAAACAAAATTTTGTGTACAGCTAATTTCAGTTTAATTTCTGGTTTGCAGGAATAAAGCCTTATTTATCCTAATTCAGATTACATTTTATGTCTCGATGAGTTTGAATAAATGAAATTAATTTTTTTTTCCAGATTGATAAAGAATATGAAGCAATGCATTCAGAGCAATACTTCTTGTGTAAATTCACTGCACAGTATGTGCCACGAATTTTAAAATATATTGCATTAAACCGTCCAAATTTAATAGAGTCCATTGCGGAATTTGAAGGTAATAATTATGTGAGGAAGGAACATTGTAAAAACCTTACAAATGTATTTATTTTATTTCTAAAGTGCTTAATTTTTTTTTCACAGATAACATGAAGGCATTAATAGCTCTGCCGGAGATTTTGCCGATCCCGAATTATGGGAAGGATAAAGGAAGAAAGGTATATGCCGTTTTGTATAGTGTAAAATTTTCTTGTGTAAAATTTTCCTATGTTTTACAAAAATATGAAAAGTAACGCATCTAGTTAACAATAAAGGTATCCATAGAATAAAGTATATTTAACGTATCAGTTGCTTTTAGTAATGATTTTAGTGAAAGAAAAAGTATTGTTCGAAATATTTGAACTTTTTCATATTATATTTTTAGAGTTTCGTTTCTAATATCTTTTACATTTGACAGGGAATGAGAAAGACAGATAATGTTAAATCGCTTTGCTTTGGTCCTGGAAGAAAAATTCCAAATCCGTCTTTGATAACAATTGTGCAAGTAAGTATCTATCACTCTTTCCCTTTTCACAAATACATGTGCACAATAATGTTCTAATATTTTCTTAAATTTTCTTTCCGGCTTCTGATGATTTGCTACAGGCAACTATGCCTCTACAATCTAATTCTGTGCAGCCATTTTTAATAATGGCTACTTCAGCAGAGGAGCCAAAATTTTTTGTGAGAGTTGACAACACTTTAATTTCTGTCAATAATAATGTCCTTAAAGTATTTGATCAACTTTACAGATTTCATTACGCTTTGCAAGTTGAGTATGCTCATGATTTGAGCAATTTTTATAGTTTTGTAAAAAGTTGCATTATGCAGTTGCAGCGACCAAGAGCATGCTGTGATGCGCTTAACACATCCTTAATGAATTCGAAATTGGAATAAAAGATTTTTATATTTCTATTGGATTCTTTTTATTTAATTTTTCTTTCAGTATGTGAATCAACTTTGTTATGAGGGAGAAAAATCTAAACATGAAATTTCTTTTAACATGTTTCAATGGCCATTGTGAGTGAACTGGTGCGTGTCTATGGCATGTATTGGGGTGGTTTATCTTTTCTACCAGTATCTTCAGTAAATTAGATGACCATTTATGTAGAAATGCATATATTTCTCAGAATTAGAATGTCTTGTAGTAATTTGAAAATTATTGGGTGTTTAATTTGAGCAATTTTAGTCAGTTGCCTCAATGGCAAAAAAAAAAATTCAACTTGTTGCAGATAAAGAAGATACAAAAAAAGTCTCTAAATATATAGAACAGCAAAACAATGTCAATGCTGACAAGAAAGTAGAAAAAACCTGTTTATAATTTGCTCGAAGGAATTAATTACTTGAGATATATATTAAAAATGCATTATCCCGTCTGAAGGTATATGTAAAAGATTCATTGTTGCTGCAATAGTGCAGATTGGGTCAATGCTAGCAGCCGTGACATCCACCACTGGGCCATCCCAAAGAGAATTACTTGAGATAAAGAAATTTCAATTTTGATGGTTATGATATTTTCTATTATCGGTATGATCTACAAAAAGGTATACTTTTTCCTGTGAGTATCAGAATGACATTTCAGTGACAGTATGAATTGACTTTTGCTACAATAGCTAATTGAATATGGCCCTTCTCACTGGTTGTATATGAACTCATTCAACTTTCGGGATATTTTTTTGTAGAATTCCTAGTCTATTTACTGCTTTCATTCAACAACTGACGGACTTGAGTCAATGATGCAAAAACTCTTGCCTTTCCATCTTGTCCTAATTTAAACCCTATAAAAGGAGTGAAAATGATAACGCAATGGAAAGTCATATTAGGATATACCCAAATGAAAAGTGGCAACGTTTAATAAGTGGAACGAAGTGCTTATGAAAAATATGTTAAACAAAGTATTAGCTTGAAATATGTTTTTTTTAGTAGTGAAACTTTTATTGCCTTTAATTTTTTCACCCTGCATATTTATTTCAACAATGCATTAAGTATTTTATAAAAAGAAAAATATCTACTACTTTTCCTTTTTTTCAGTATTTTCTTCTAAGCTTATATAATATTCAACAAGATACAGGCCTATAAATTTTTGGAATCTTATAATAAAATAGCTTTTCTATATGTTGAGACACTTCTTTTGACCAATTATATATACTGTTTCATGAATATGTCAGGTTGCACTTTGCAATTTATTTAAACCTCTATAATTATTATTCATTGATACCATAAAATTGAATTACATAGCTGTTAATAAATGTTATGCCCATAAACATTATTGCAAAGAGGCACAGTTTTTCATTCAACTTATAAAATTTGTGGTGTTCCTGGGTTTCCACTATATTTTAATGTAGAGTTATATCTAGAATGAAAAGAAAACATGAAATTTTTCTGATTAAATTAATGTGCAATAAAAATACTTTGCATAAAATCTATGTTAACCAGTTTCTAAAACAAAAGTTCCTAAATCATCAGAATAGAAACGTAGCAAGTGCACTAAAAGCAAAAACAAATATTACAAATGGAATGGGAGGAACGAAGTGATCTGACTAAATAGAATGGTATATATATTTTATTCTTAATGCACCTTCATTTAATTTACATAAAGTTGTCAAGGAATAAAATACACGAGGTATTGTTAGTTTCGGGGTTACTAATGCCTCATTAGCAAAACCATTTCAGTTGTAATGTTCTATTTCTATGAAACATATAACTTGCAGAAAATATACAGAAACTACTTATTGATGAAAATTTGTTTAGATTTTAAAATATATTCTTTTAGGTTTCTCTTATGTATACATAAGCCATATAATTTAGAATATTATTGACATTATGCAAATTTAAATAGAAAAAGTCAATTTTATTTACTTCAAATTTAAAAGATAGCCAATTGTTTAAAATCAAATTTCACAACACTTCTATGTTCAATGAATATCTATTATTAAAAAAATACATGTCAGGGATTTAAGATTTTAACAAAATCTATTAGAAAATTAGTTCGAAGATTTTAGAATTAGTATGAACTCTACACAGAAAGGACATTTACGGAATTGTATCAATCCCTAAAATGGTTATTCACTCCTAAGTAGAGTATTAATCACTAAAAGCAGTAATGATTCACTCTTTTTGATGGGTGAAAAGATCAGTGTTCAGAGCCTATATATTCACTCCTAGAAATAAATTATTCACTACAGAGTGGAGTCAATGATTCACTCTTTCTGATCGGTGAAAAAGTCACTCTTTGTTTAGAGTCTATATATTCATTCCTAGGAATACATTATTCACTCCAGAGTGGAGTCAATTATTCACTCTCTGATGGGTGAAAAAGTCACTCTTTGTTCAGAGCGTATATAGTCATTCCTAGAAATAAATTATTCACTCTAGAGTGGAGTCAATGAGTCACTCGTTTAGAGTGGATATTCACTCCAAGGGTGTGGCTCAGTCAATCTTTTGGATGAATGAGACAATCACTTTTGCTTAGAGTGAATTCTCACTCTTTACAGGTTGACTCAATTTCAAGCCTTTCATAGAGAGACTATTCACTCTTTTTGAGTAAATTTTTACTTTATCAAATTTAGAGTGTAGGACATTTTCCAAACAATGCTAGGTGAAGCTGCAGCCATTAACTTTATTGTATGTTTGTCTATGTATTGTCCAATAGCACATCATTTTACAATTTATGTACAAGTTTTGTCGTATTGTTCTTTAGATAGAGTGGACACATGCATTGCACACACATGCACAGAAGTCACGCTAAAATAGTACTTTCGTGTTTTAGAGGTCTCAAAACGTGTAGATCCGTCGAAACGTCGAGATCAGATTTTAGACATGATTCCACTGTTTTCTCTGTACATAACCATGTATTGTAGGGCAAGTAAAAAAGTGGAGTCAAGCACTATGATTATATATGCATATATAAGCAATTTAATGGCATTTCAAAATACTTATTAACACACACTCAGACGATGGACACTCAGACTGAAAATGGATTTTTTGTGTTCTAGAGGCTTCAAAACGTGTAGATTCATCGAAAACTTAAGTTCGGAGCAGCGACAGGATTCCAATAATACCATGCATTGCAAGGAAATTAAAATCAAAACCATTTTTTTTATTCAAGTCATATTAAATACAGAAGTAATAATTAAGCGCTTGTTATAATTACTTTTATTATGATAAAACGAATAATAATGAAACATTTGCGTCTGAAACAATTTATGTTAGATTTTTTTGAGTCTTTATATTTCTGATCTATCATCAGTGCAGAAACTAGACAAGTGCTGAATGAATGTGGAAATAAATTTAAAATTGCAAATTTGATGACGTTTTAAAGGAGGTTAGTTCTTTTTATATTTTCTGACAGAAAACAATTGAAAAAGAAATCAAGAAAGAGAAAGAGAATTTTCGACTGTACGAAAAATCATAGGTTTCTAACAACAATAGTTTGAAATATATGACAAACAAGAAATGTTTAATACCATTTGTGTTCACTACCAGTAAAGTAATGTGAAAGGATTCGCATAAGATATATTATTTTTGTCATTGCTAATATGCCATCATGATCATTAACTGATTATACTGGGTAGAGTAAAAACGTATTTTGCGGAGCTCCTCGCCTCGTGGAATTTTGCCGTTTTCGTGTGTGCAAACAGAACTGTGTTCTGCTGCTTTTATTTGGAGTGTTTTTTTCTGCTTCGGACGTGGCGTAATGTACTTCTTCACAGACCGATATTTATGGTATTCCTCCTGATATTGAACTGATCACCTCTCGATTCCGTAATGGAAACTTCCCTTTGCCAGACCTTGCTAGCGGTGGACAACTTGGACGACCTGTCTCTTACTGGAAACTTTCTGATGGCCGAGTGGCACAGAATATCGGCTGGACTCTCCGATCGCTTCCTGAACTCATTCCGTGGTATGTGCCTTTTACTAACCTCTTATTTTGAGCAGAATTGTTCTAATAGTGATTTAACCCCCTTTAAATCCGAGATTGAAGCTTATATCTCTCAACATGAGAGCGTAATCAAAGCAAAAGAAGACTTAAATCCTAATCCTAGTACAAATCTTAACTCTATTGTTAACTCACATCATAATCTTAATATAAATCTCAATTCTGAACTAATCTTGAATTCTAATGATAAGACTAATGTTAGTAAGAATGTCAACAATCCCGAGGATATGGAAGGATTCATACATCCCCACTACGAAAAGCAATACCGTCAGGCTAATATCACATATGGAAGTGATCCGATTATTGCTCGCAACGCTTTTGAAGCGGTCAATGTGGATATCCCCTCCCTCGAGGACAATAACCCAACCTTTGACAATGTTGCTAACCAAAATAACTCAACAAATCCCACCTCTACTAACCCCGTAATCTCGCCTGTTGACTCCCCAAAGCCGGAAACTTTTTACGTGAACTGCCCAGATAATTGGAGAGGACTTGTGAAAAGCCTCAATTGCCTTGTTACCACCTTCGACCAGAGATATAAGTAGACTACGCATTGCTATTCAGAAGGGATTGAAAAATGACCACTGCATGTATCACGTGACTTATGGACGAGCACTCCCAGACTTGGCGACTTATTGCCGCGCTCGGCGCTATAATTTTTTTTTTTTCACTGGAGTAAAACAGTGCTGAATACCTCTTACCTTTCTGATGTATTTCAAAATACATATTGCTTAGGTTCTAACTGGTCAAGTTCTATTAATCACAGTAAAATGATATTTGGCATGTCGTTTTCTTTTGTGATATATATTAATTTTCTAGCTAGAAGGTCCAAATTCAGTATTTCGTAGTCTTTTACGGTGCATATTGATTTCTTGGATTTTGAACCTTATCGGGCTAGCCCGTCCTGGGTCCGACATATAAATATACTCATAATTCGGGAATAACACAAAATCCGTTGTATCTAGAAAGATCATATCATATTTGTCATATGATTATCTTTCATGATATATTTTAAGTCATTGGATTTTGAATTATCGGAGCAATTAAATTCATTGCTACTATCCCAGCCCGTCCAGGAACCGTTAGAGAAATGCTTTAAGAAATAACTTAATGTTAGTCTGAGGAATAACTCGGCAACCGGAGAAAACATTCTGTATGCTATTGTATCCATATATTTAAGTCACGTACAACTAATAAAAGGGTGGTACTTGAAACGAAAATACATTTTTACTTGTTTTCAATTCAATTAATAAAATCATCCGTTAAATTACCTTTAATTTCGAAAAAAGCATCAATTATATTATTTAAGGTTGTTGATATTTAATATTAATGCATCAGCATTTTAATATTGAATAAAAAACTTTTTTGAAGTTTGAGATTTTGAAAATATACATTCAGTCATTAGAGTAACCATACATTTTTGTATTTTAAAAGTGCCACTAAAATTATTTTCGTACTTCAGTAAAGGTTTATTTTTAATAAAATGCTTTTTTTTTGTACAAAGGAAGTTCAAATTTACCTCAGTGCTAATTTTAAACTTTAGAAATGTAGCTGAGCAATATCCCAACTAGCACACCTCCGTTTTTAATTCGTTGAATAATCGGAACCCTGTTGCGCTTTTATTTCGTTGAATACGTTACGAAATAAAAACAAAAAGATGTCTCGGCGCTTCCACTATTTTGCAACCATTTTAAAAACGATAATTTTTCGTTTTTCACCTATCACTTTTATATGAATTTTTATACGATAATGATATATATCGCAAAAGAAACGAAAATGTAACGGAGCGGACGTAAAAGAAACGAGTATGTAACGAAAGTTAACGCAAATAAAGCGAATATGTAGCGAAATATAGAAACGGAACGAACGCAAAACAAAGGAAAATGTAACGGAACGGACGCAAAACAATCGAAAATATAACGGAACGGACGCAAAACAAACAAAAATATAACGGAACGGACGCAAAACAAACGAAAATGTATCGAAAGTTTAAGCAAAAGAAACGAGTATGTAACGCAAATAAATCGAATATGTAACGAAATATAACGCAAAAGAAAGTCATTAAAAGGATACATTTCCTCCAGTCTTGTTTCAGTTCGTCCATGCTAGCATATGGGGAAAAAAATTAAACCTCGGGCTATGTCAATTTTAGGGACTTTTCCCTGCTATTATTTGCAACGATAGATGTTGAAATTCGATAGACTAACTAGATGTATTTATAATATTTTTGAGCGTTGCATTAATTTCACAAAAATTTTAGAAACACTTTTCTAATTATTTTATCGATGTCTTAAAAAAAAGTACAAATTTTCCTCTTTTTAGCATTTATGCTTTGCGAAAAACAACGGGAAAAATTCTAAAAACTAAATGATATTTAGTACTATTTTCCATATGCTAGCATGGAAAAACTGAAACCAGCAGTTGGAAGGAAAATATCCTCTTAATGTTTGAGTAACATGCTAAACTGAGTAATGTAAAGAATAAGTAAATATTAAGCAAAATACACCGTTCAGAAGATTAATATTTCAAATTCTAGAAGAAAATATCCACTAAAAATTACATTTAAAATGTTATTTACAAAACGTAACCATGGCCAATTAACCACTTACAAGGTGGTAAATTGTCTTCCCTGATGATAACCAATGCGTCCTTTTGTACATTGTTCTTTTTAAAGAACCACTTCGTTCTTTGCTGTAAGTTATTTAAATAATCTCTCTGCCAGTGTTTCCAAATCACATGTACGAATTTTGTTGTTCTTTGCCAGCGAGATAGATTATTCTCGGCTATCTCCGAAAGATTAGGTTCTACAGTTGCGTTTATGGGCCGGCCAATTAAAAAATGTCCCGGTGTCAAAGCCTCATGATTATTAACGTCAGTAGACAAGGGAGTTAACAGCCTTGAATTGAGAATTCCTTCGATTTGGGAAGTTATTGTGGTAAATTCTTCATACGCGAGTTTACACATTCCTATCGTACGTTTCAAATGGTGTTTGAAGGATTTTACTCCTGCTTCCCATAACCCACCGAAATTTGGAGAACTAGGAGGGATAAATTTCCAACTTATTCCTTCATTGGAAAGATAATTAGCAATGTCTTCACTGGGAGAGCTAGTAATCGAATGTAGTCTTTACAACTCAGCGTTCGCTCCAACAAAGTTGTTTCCATTGTCACTAAAAATTACCGAACGCTTGCCGCGTCTTGCAAAGAATCGTTTCAAACCTGCAATAAATGCCGATGAAGTCAAATCTGATGCAACTTCTAAATGGATAGCCTTTGCCACAAAACAGATGAAGATGGCAACGTAAATTTTTGATAAAGTCCCTTTTCTCCGATTTTTATATTTTATGTAAAATGGACCACAAAAGTCGACCCCACTTAAATCAAAAGGGGCGCCAGGATATACCCTTTCAGCTGGTAGCGATCCCATTATCTGTTTTGCATTCACTGGTTTGTTGCGAAAGCAAACAATGCAGTTATATACAACCTTTCTTGCCGTATTTCTGCCACTTAATGGCCAAAACTTCTGTCGAATGCAGTATAGGAGTGTTTGGGCACCGACGTGCAAATTTGTCAAATGATAATACTGCATAATCAAATAAGTTAACCGATGGTTAGAGGAAGTAAAATAGGGAACTTTTTATCTATGCATAATTTTGCCTTTTCCAGTCGGCCACCTCTTAATACGCCTATGGAGTCTAGAAAGGGATTTAAATTCCTTATTTGACTGCTTTTCAATGATTCCTTACATTTTAACTTTTTTGTTTCTCTAGCAATTTCTGATACCTGAACAGTCTTTATTAACTGGTTTCGAGCTTCTTTCAACTCCTCAGTAGTCAGATGACCTGTGCGTTTTATCTTGTTCTTAAGATTGCATATAAACCTGAAAATATAACTTAAAATTCTAATTAATTTCATATAACTTTTACTGAAAAAAAGAAAATCATCCCAGAATAAATTGTCTATTGTGGAACTCAAAGTTATGTCTGAAAGTTTTTTGAATTCTTCCAAGTACTGAGAGTCTGTGAAGAATTCAATTGTTTCTTCATCTAGGGCGGTAGTTTCCGGTTCCTGAAGAAACATTGTGCCATACCACCACAGTTTCAGCGTTGAAAGTTCTTGAGGGTAACTTAAACGAGAGATAATGCCCGCTGGATTCAAACTGGATGGCACATGCCGCCAAATGCAATCTTTCGTCAAAGTTTGTATTTTTGTGACTCGATTAGCCACAAAACTTTTCAATTGAAGAGGTGGTGTGCGAATCCACGCTAACGAAATTGTGGAATCTGTATATAGAATTATAACATCTAAAGTAATGTTTAATGATTGCTGAACCTTTTGCATTAGCTGTGATGCTAACAAACAAGCACACAATTCTATTCCAGGTATTGAGATTGTCTTTAGTGGGGCTACTCGAGATTTGCTAGACACTAGTTTGACTGATGCAATGGCGTTTGACGAGATACACTGAACATAAACTGCGGCACCATAAGCTGCTTCTGAAGCGTCCGCGAAACAGTGTAATATGATCTTTTAACAATTGTCAGAAAAAATCCAACGTGGAATTCGTAGTTCTTGAATAGCCTTTAAAGAAGCAACAAATATTTGCCATTCCAATGCAAGACGTTGCGCTAAAGGTTCTTCCCAGTTAAATTTTTGTAGCCAAAGTTTTTGTAGAAATATTTTAGCTTTGCATGCAACAGGACCCAAGAGCCCTAGTGGATCGTATAAGCGAGCAGTAACTGATAAAACATTTCTTTTGTTAACTATCGATTCAGTCTTAAAATCTACTTTGAACAGAAATCGATCTTTCTCGGGTTACCAACTCATGCCTAAAGCTTTTACGATTGAAGGCTTATCTACTTGAAAACTCCATTCTTGATTTGAATTTAAGGAACTGTTAAAAATATTAGGTGAGTTAGAAGTCCACTTGTGTAGTGACATACCCCCTTTCTGAAGTAAAGCTATTAATTCATGTTGTATCTTTTGCGCTGTCTTAATAATTTGCGCTCCAGAAAGAACATCATCCATATAAAAATCCCGCATAACAATTTCCGATGCTAACGGAAAGTGTAAGGATTCACCTTGAGCGAGTTGTCTTAAAGTTCTAATTACCAAAAATGGGACACTTACTGTTCCATAAGTAACCGTCTTTAACCTGTAAGTAGTAGAGTTTTCATTCGCATTGCGAGTTCATAAAATTCTAAGAAAATCTCTTTGAGAGGGTTCAATAAGAATTTGTCGAAACATTTTTGTAATGTCTGCGGTAAATGCAAATTCATATGTTCGAAACATCAACATTATGTCAAAAATATCTTCTACGACGTCTCCCTTTAATAGGAAGTCATTCAATGACTTACCTGAGGTTGTGGGTGATGATGCATTAAATACTACGCGAAGTTTCGTAGTTATCTTATCCGGCTTGTAAACACCGTGATGCAGAAGATAATAATAGTTTTTAGGAAGAGTATTTTCGTCTACTTTTTACATGTGATCTAATGCTTCATATTCCTGCATGGAATCCCGATAAAGCTCCAGCATTGGGAAGTTTTTGGACAATCTTTGATGCAACCGATTCAATCTTGTTTCCGCTTTTAAACATCTCATTAACTAAACAAATTAAATAAACAACTTAAATAAATAAATAAAAGGAATGGCCGGCCGTAAGTGGTTAGTACAAACGTTAGAATATTAAATTTAAAGTTAACAATATTAAACTTATTCAATTATTTGTCAAAACTGGAATTTGGAATAAAAGAACATAAGTTAGCCAAAAGGGAAATTTAGAACAAAAGTTAAAGAAAAACCTCAGATTCAGTTGACCTAAAATATATAGGTCAAAAGGGGTCTTATTCTATGCAAACTCAATTAAACTTTAAAATAGTATGTCAAACTGACAGAAACAATTAAAAATTAGAATTTAAAGATATCACCTGGATGTAGAGCCGTCATGGAACATGCTGGATGCATCAGATCCCAACAGATGAGACGAAGATGGAAAGGCAAAAGTCCAATCGTTAAACAGGAGGAAAACCATCCATTCCAGTCCAAAAGAAAGATCACTCATACGTCAGCACGCTCCTCAACGTCGTAAAATTTGATTAGCACAAACTTCAATCAACGATTTCTTCATCGGAGACAATGGACACTTTACACATCTGTACTTAACGAAGAGCATGTAGTCCATTAATCACATATGGAAATGCCGACTTAATACGTCATTTAAAGAATGCACACTGATAACGATAAACATCCGCTTAATTGGCGTCATATCACTTCTCAAATCTACAGGGCAGGCGAGAACTTGTAGACTAAACAACGCCTTCGTTCACAGACCCCCCGTTAGAAGCACTCGAAGACAAAACATTGTCCAGCCACGCTATTAATCGATTTAAATGATGAAGACTTCTCGGGATGTAAATAAATGACATTATTTAGAACATTGTTGAAAGTAACCAGGTGCTCACACGTTTAACAACAGAGATGAGGGAATAGGATATTTCATTCCAATGCGATGGAATGCATAAGAGCGCCGAAGCGCTAAAAACAACTTTGTAGGTCACATCTTGAGCTCTAATCCAGAAGAAAGAGCAAAAACAGAAGAGATCGAAATTGCGCGATTTTACTTATATACCGCGAAACATCGCTGCCACAGATTGTAAACAAAATTATCGATGAATGATAAAATAATTAATGACAGACGATTTTAATATTACGGTCAACTAATTAAAAACTCGAAATTTTAAAGAAGAGAAATGGAATTTCAAAGCAGACGAAAATTAAAAGAAATGAAGTGAAACGATTTGGAAATATAATAATTCGGCAATAATTTAAATATGAACGATTCTGAAATATTTAAAAAGCTGAAAATAGAATAAAACTGTAAAATTGCGATGAATTAACCAATTTTTAACCGAGAGCAATAAATTTGGAATCAAATCAAAGGGGATAAAAGGGGCAATAAATGGAATTGCAAATTAGCCAATTTAAATAAATTTAAATTGCTAAAACCTAAAATGAACGAACTTTCGCCGTTTTTAACACAAAACCTATGGAATAGAATATATTTGGAACAGAAGAACATCAAAACTAAAACAATTGGAAAATGAATAACTAAAAGAGAATGACTATGTAAATAAAACCCCTGAACACATTTCAATTAAAAACAAAATACCTAAAATTATTAAATATCCAAAAGTATAACCCCACATGTGCAATGAAAACATCCACTCTAGCTGTAAAACTAATTGTCGAAATTTCCAAAATTTATTAAATAAGTCATTTGTGGGTCATCCTGGTGCTGATTAGATTTTGGTACAATTCGAAAAAAGAACCTGTTTGTTTTTACTACATGGTCCATATGAATCGTATGTATTTACTCCAGTTTAAAACTAATTAATCAAATTTTACAAAATTATGTAGACCAGTGACCTTGGTGATCATTAGAATTTCGTTTGATTCGACAAAAAAAAAAAAAAGTATTTGCTTTATTTTGCGGAAATTGTCAAAATCTGCGCAGAAATTACCAAAATTTTTTTTAAATTACCAAACAATTATTTAAAATTTAACTGAATTCGTGGTATGAAAATATTATTTTTACCGTGAGGTTTGTGTGCAATGAATGTATTTATTCTAACTGAAAAACTAATTGTTAACCTTTCACAACATTTAGTAAATAAGTCATTTTGGGTTTATCATGGTGATGATTAGGTTTTGGTAAAATTTGGGAAAAAAGAACCTGCCTTTTTTTGATAAATTCCCGCAAAAATCGTACGTGTTTACTCCAGTTTAAAAGCTAATTGACCAAATTATACAAAATTATGTAAATAAGTCAACTTTCTCATCATTAGAATTTGGAATGATTCGAAAAAGAAAATCTTCCTTTATTTTGCCAAATGGCCAGGAAAGAACATCAAAATCTGCAAAGAAATTATCACACATTATCTAAAATTTCCAAACAATTATTTAAAGTTTCCTTGAATTCGTGGTCTTGGTTAAATGCTCAATTACATTTGGCGACTGACAGTATTTTTGCTTTCAATGCAATTCATTGTAATGTATAGGGAAAGTATTGGAATAATGTCGAAAATCGCAACTCGAGTTTTCGACAGATCTACACGTTTTGACACCTCTAGATTACGAAAGAACTATTTTAAGCGTGACGTCTGTATGTATGACTATCAGTCTGTCTGTGTAATGTGTGTATCCATCCTAACTGGTAAACTACTTGACTGAATTTCGTAAAATTTGGTAAGTTACTTGTGGGCCATCCTGGTGCAGATTAGATTTTGGTACGGTTCGGCATGAAAGAACCTGCCCTATTTTGCGAAATGGCCCGCAAATATCGATCTATCCACTCCAGCTAAGAAACTAACCGACCAAGTATCATAAAATTTGGTAAATAAGCCGCTTGTGGGGCACCCTGGTGCTGATTAGATTTTGGTACGATCCGAAAAACTAAAGCCTGTCTGTTCAGACGGAATGGCCTGCAAAAATCGCCAAAATCTAAAATAAAACACTGCATGTACTCAAATGTATTAATGAGTATTTTATACGTAATTTTTGACGGGAAAAATAATAAGAGCAACCGCATTACTCTGGGACTAACCGTGATCGAGACATTTGAGTTTTTTGCATTTTTGTTACGCCGCCTTTGAAAAAGTTTCCAGTTACCAAATAAAAACAAAAATTGAATTAATTGAATTCAGTGTTAATTTGAGCAATTAAACTCAATTTAATGAATTGCCAAAGAAATAAAGAGAAAATGAATTTGAGTCTGCAGGCAAAATTATGTGCTTCCTACATTAGATTTTTAAAGGTGGTATTTCAAATATGCTAAAAACTTCATTATCTCGACCACGATTGGCTTTGGAGAATTGAGATTGTTCTTATCCTTTTTACAAATAAAAAATTATATACGTAAAACCATTTTATTAATACAATTAAGTATATTTGTTTTGTATTACAGAATTTGATGATATTTGCGAACAGTTTCATAAAAACCGCATCTTATTGTAGTCCAAATTGCACCAAAATCTAATAAGCATCAGAAAACCAATATGTGATTAATATGCCAAATTTTGTGAAATTTCGGTCGAATTGCTTTTGAGCGACAATGAATACATACATTGCACCTACACACAGCAGACAGACACACACACACTCAGACGCTGCGCTAAAAGTGGATGTTTGTGTTTTAGGGGCTTCAAAATGTGTTGATTCATCGAAATCTTCAGTTCCGATTTTCGACAGGATATCAACATTACCACGCATTGCAAAGAAAATAAAATAAATAAAATTTGTTTCTATTTGATTCCAATTAAATCTAGAAGTAATAATTAAACGTTTGTTATAATTACTTTTATTATGATAAAACGAATAATAACGAACAATTTGCGTCTTAAACCATTTTTGTTAGATTTTATTGAGATATTATAATTCTGATCTATCCTCAGTGCAATTTTAAAAGTAGACAAGTGCTAAATGAAAAACAATACATTACTTTGTATTGCAGGGAAATTCAAATCAATAAAGTCTTTAAATTGAAGTCCAACTAGACTTATAATAATTCAGCGTTAGTTATACAGTATAACAAGTTTGAAACGGAACTTGTAAGAAACAAAATACTGAAATAAGCAGAAAATAGTTTTTGCTCAGTCCAGAAATATTGGAAATTCATATTCCCCCCCCCCCCCCCCCGTGTGTAACGGAACTCCTAAAACGCGGAAACGGACGGCCAATTTAAAATATTGTGTTATTAAAGTCACCTGTTGTAACAAACAGTGAATAGAGAAATCAACAAAATATTTTATCCATTTATTTCCAAGAGAACCATTTTTCATAGAACTTTCTATTAAATTGTACCACGATTTTCTTAAAGAAATTTCAGGACTTCAATAATTTTTCTTTAATCAAGGAGACTGTGAAATGCCAGAAATATTAATCAGTGCTCGATTCTTAATTGAAGATAATTTAACCATTTATTTCCATCATATTCATTTTTCGCAGAATGTGGCTACTAAATTCTACCACGATTTTCTGAAATTTATTTCAGAACGTCAAGAATATTCTGTTAATTAAGGAGACATTGAAATGCTAGAAATATTGATCAATATACGATTTTTAATTGAAAGTCGCATCAGTAGTAAGACACATGTCCAAGAATAAATGTTGGATTATTTTGAAAGTTCATTTCATATTTTTTCAATTTATTTTTTGTTTTATGGTAAGCAGTAATGTTTTGCTTGTAATTCAATTCACCTAAATTTTAAGGTATGGTAATAAGATATAATATAATAACATGGGGTTCATTGTATTTTTATTTACATATACTCCTGTGATTGCAATATGCAAAAATGTACGTATATGCATATTTAAAATATTTAAATTAACTATTATAGTATAGTATGAATCGGATTTATCTAAATACACTTTTTAGAATTTTTAAAGTTTGATGGGATTCGGAACATGTAGATGAGCAATTACAAATTGAATGTCACCATTTCCAGCTAAACTTTTATATATTTAGCCTTTCCTGAAATGCCTGAATGAAACGGAAACTTTTTCAAGACGGAAAATTCCCCACATTCCCTGAATTCCCTTTAAGGCATGTTCGACTCTATTTACTTTTAAAACGAATAATAACAAACCCTTTGCGTCTGAAACCATTTTCGTCAGATTTCCTTGAGTCATTACATTTCTATCGATTTGTCAGCAGTGAAATTAAAAAAAAAATCTGATGTCGGTAGCACATGACTTTCTCTGTTGATTCATAGTCACGTTCTCTTTATTTAATAAGTCATTAAATTGTGTTTACTTGCACAAAATCACAGACAAAATTACTTTAAATTACTGAGAAATAGCACTTTTAATTCAATTTTCGTATTCATTCGGTAACTGGACTTATTTTCATAGGTGGCGTAGCGAAAATGCGAAACAACGAAAATATCTCAAGAACGGCGAGACGGCCAGATCATAAAAAATACGTATAAAATAAGAATTTAGTTGATATATTTGAGCACACGTAGTTTTTTATTTCAGATTTTGACGATTTTTGCAAACCATTTCGGAAGCAAAAATAGGTTCTTTTCTTCCGAATCCTACCAAAATCGAATCAGCTCTAGGGTAACCTACCAGTGACTTTTATACCAACTTTTTTAAAATTTGGTTCATCAGTTTTTAATCTGGAGGTCGATACCGGCAATTTCTGCTTGCCATTTCGCAAAAAAGGAAGGTTCTTTTATCCCGTAGCGTACCAAATTCTAATCAGCACCAGGGTCACCCATAAGGGATTTATCTATCAAGTTATACACACAGACAATACATACAGACACACACACTGCCGTCGAACTGAACTGAGTTTTTTCGTGTTCTAGAGATCCCAAATCGCGTATATCCTTCGAAAAGCTCTAGTTGCGATTTTCAGCATGATTCCAATATTTTCCCTATACAAGTGAAAGTAATTAGACAAGTTCTAAATAAAAGTGGAAATAAATTTGAAATTACAAATTTGATGAAGTTTTAAACGAGTGTTATTTCATTTAATATTTATTGAAAGAAAATAATTGATAAAAAAGAAGTCGAGAAATGAAACATGAATTTTCGGCTATACGAAAGGATCTCAGTCGCCAGCATCAGAAGTTTCAAATATATCACAAATAAAATCAGATTACTTTATACCATTTATGTTAACTACCAGTAAAGTAATGGAAAATAAAGTGTATTAGATATATTATTTTTGCTAGCGTAAGGTACATACGCTTAGGCAGGACTATTAATACTTACGAGTGTTATTTCATTTAATATTTATTGAAAGAAAATAATTGATAAAAAAGAAGTCGAGAAATGAAACATGAATTTTCGGCTATACGAAAGGATCTCAGTCGCCAGCATCAGAAGTTTCAAATATATCACAAATAAAATCAGATTACTTTATACCATTTATGTTAACTACCAGTAAAGTAATGGAAAATAAAGTGTATTAGATATATTATTTTTGCTAGCGTAAGGTACATACGCTTAGGCAGGACTATTAATACTTAAACACGCTTTGAGGTGGTGTTGTGGTAAAATTCGATCTGACATCCCCCTATACCGATGGAGATCTAGATATGGACCTTCATTTTATCAAATATTCTTCATTAGGGGCCCCAAATATCTGTTTAATTCGGAACACAATCACAGAATTTCTGCGGTCTCTGGCGGGCTTTATAATGCCCTCAGCCTATCAAAATTGTATATACTATGTTCATTTATTACGAACAGAGCTATCAAAATGGTATTTTCAAGATTCATAATTTCTTTAAAACATTATAAGGGGGGTATTTTTTTTCAAGGTCCGATCGTTTGCGAAATGAAAACCGCAGTGAAAATTCAATGACGCTATGCGCAGATGTGTTGCGCAGTACCTGTAGTATGACCGTCGGTCGCGTCAGGTCGGAGCTGTCAGTTCTGAGCGCACAGTGAGCACGTAAACATGGCGCGAACAATACAGTCTCCCGCCAAGTGTGAAGTGCGTGCTGTTATTCGATTTCTGCATGCTTCAAGCGAACCTTCTCCAGCAGAAAGTGTATGGCTACAGTGTTCTCCTGGTGGAATTCATGGAACGTGACACGACCATCACTGCAGCCTCGTACAGCGTGACTCTTGAACGTCTACAAAGGGCAATTCAGAACAAACGAAGAGAAATGTTGTCATCAGGCATTGTCCTTATTCATGACAATGCGCGGCCGCACACTGCAGCTGCAACAAAGAATGTTCTGCAGCGTTTTCGCTGGACAGTGTTTGATCACTCACCATACAGCCCGGACGTCGGACGTGGCTCCCTCCGATTTTCATATCTTTCTTCACATGAAACGCTGGCTAGGAGGACAGAACTTAATCTCAGACAACGAGCTACAGACCAGCGTAGAGAATTGGCTGAAAACACAGGCGGCTGCCTTCTATGACGAGGGCATTGGAAAGTTGGTACCACGCTACGACAAATGTCTCAATAGGAGCTGCGACTATTTAGAGAAGTAGCTGGAATGTGTATCTAAATTTTCCAAGTTAAACAGTTTTGATTGTTACTGTGGTTTACTTCGTGACCGATCGGACCTTGAAAAAAATAGTCCTCGCATAATACAATCTAAAACAAAGCATTAATAACTTAATTCAGTTCATACTTATAGGAATCTCATATGCTGTTGTGGGTACCATACGCCTTCCTTCTTTGTTTCGACCCAGCTGATACCGCGTGGCTTCGGAAGGAAACTGATAGTCAAACGTAAACTACAAAATAAGAAAAGAAAAATCTAGACGGAAGGAAAAGGGCTGCAGAAGGAAGCAAACACGTTCTCAGTCATGTAAAACTGCAAACTTCGGCACTTTTTAGTAAAATAAATATGAAAGCATCCTATTTATGAAGTTACATGAGAAACATCATCAAATAACTTATAAATAATCGTACCAATTATATTGTAAGAATATTTGTAAGGATAGAGAAATTATAGTATTCGTGTAACGAAAAGGTTAGAAACAATCTTATTCGAGAGCAAAATTATATAACTTCATCAAAACAACAAAACTTTCATTCAGAAAACTTCAATGCAAGTTTATAAAAGTTTACAAAATTAAAATAATTTTAAGAAACCTGTCTATGGAATTATATACTTAATATTTATTAGAAGATTTAAAATGTCTCCTTTTGAGTTATAAACCTTAGATTAGTTTTTAATTATCAGGATAATATGATAACTATTTTGGGTATTATGTCTATGGAAAATATTTTCAAGCAAAGACTACACATTTAGTGAACTGTTACAAACACCAACAACGACGTACACGAAAATTTACCTTTTAAAGTGCCAGAGGGCGTTCAGACGTTATTACGTCCATTATCAGAGGTACTGACGATGGATGTTACGACATCTGAAAACGCTTTATCACTTTAAATTGTTATTGGTGATGTGCGTTATGACGTCCGAAAACGTTCTGGAACTTTATACTGTAAATTTTCGTGTAAGTCATTGATATAGTTTTTAAATACAGTTTACTAAATTTGTTGTCTTTGCTAGAAAATATTTTAAAATATTTGTAGATGTGTTTTCCATATTTATATATTGTCCATGGAATTTTATACTTAAATACTTATTAGAAGGCTTCAAACGTTTCCTTTCGATTGGTATATCCTACAATAATGTTTTAATATTCAGAATAATATGATAACTATTTTGAATCTATTAACATCTATAGCGTTGTTCAAGTAATACTTTCCTCCATATAGTATTCTACTGCACTGCCTTTCAAAAGTTAAGAAAGCGATACAAATTCTCAAATAGAGAAACGCATTCGTAGATTTTTTGGGATAAAACTTGGTGTTGTCATCGATGGGATATGCAAATATCAAATCATGTGTTCAACAGCGAATTTGCTCCTCGATCAACACGGACGTTAGGAGTGGAGATTTACTATTAGGCGTTAGGACTCATTTGCACCTAAGATATTCAATGTTTAAACAGTGTTTTTCGAAGAGTGTTTGGGTTGATTTTGGATTAGATTAGCTTTGGATGCGTTTGGAAGATTTTTAACTCTGACGGATTGTTGGAAGGCTTGAAGTAGGATAGTTCATTAAGGAGGTTGCCAATTCCTTTTTTGTTGACCAATTCGTCATTTTTCTTTTTTTGAAATTAAATCCAGATAAGTGTCACTGTTATTCAGAGACCCGTTATAGGTAGTCTTAGGGCTACAACATTCTTTGATGACTAGTACATTGCATGTCTGGTCAAACTCAATTGCCGAGCAACCGCACCAACTTACTAATCAATGGCTACCACTACAATAGGAAAGTCTATATCTTTCTGTACTTTGAGGCGAAGACTAAAACTCAAATGGCTCTAGGTCCGTGTACCACCGGTTTATGTCCCTTTGAGCGGTAAGGCCAGCGAAGCCTATATCTATAATATGAAAATGTGATAACTTTCTATAGCATGAAAAAAAAATTCTGTAACATGAAAAAGTAATAATTTTCTATTGTATAAAAATGTAATAATTTTTCTATTGTATAAAAAATATAGTATGTAAAAGTAAAAATGAGAATTTTTTCTCTCTGAAAAGGAAGCTAATTATTGTGAACATTTTTCCCGCAGTCAAAAGGATATTTATTAAGGTCTGATTAAATAGAAAGGAGTATTGAGTGTTTGAGAAACTCCTTCACACAAGCTTTTGGGGCAGGCACTGGCGTCCACCCATGATGGATGGACGCCAATGCCTGCAAAGGGGGATCAAACTGTTTAGGATAGGGTATGTCACATACCTGTTTTTTAGAGGTTCGTTCGGGATTGACGTTGTCCCACTCGTAAACAAGAGGTTAAGGGAGTTATTACTTTCCTTATATACATATAATGTATAAGGAAAATATTGGCACGGCGTCGAAAATTCGAATTCGACTTTTCGACGGGAGAGTACGTATCAAACTTCCCTGAACACGAATCTGACGTTTTTGAGATGATATCTGTGTGTGTGTGTGTGTGTGTGTGATGTGTATGTGAAAGTGTGTGTGCGTGTGTGTATGAAAGTGTGTATGTGTGTATAAAAGTTTGTGTGTGTCAGTGAAACTGTTGAGACGATAACTGACGAACGAATGGACCGATTCGAATGAAATTTGGCATAAAAATTACAATCCATGAATACTGGAAAACTATTGATTTATACGCAATCGCATGTCCAGAACCCCCGTAAATTTTCGAGTGAAAGTTTGAAAAAATCCTTAAAAAGTCAAAACCTTTAACGAAGTTAGGAAAATAGTAGCATTTCTCATGTTATTTGTCATAAGAAAACGATTAAAATTAATTTTAGAATGCTAGCATGAACCGTTCTCGAGATACTGCACATTTTTCGAAAAAATTATCAAAAAATCATATAAAATTAAAAAAAATATTATCTTTTGTTGAAAAAGGTTCACTTTTCATAAGTAATACCATGCGATAAATACGGGGACATCAAAAAATTCTGATGTGGGCAGCATATGCCTTTCTTTTCAAGCATAAATTCATTTTCTCTTAATTTCTTCAATAATTTCGCGAAATAAGCGATCTTTCGCGAAATAAGGCAATCTTTCGCGAAATAAGGCAAATCGCGAAATAAGGCAAATCGCGAAATAAGGCTTCAATCTTTTCGCGAAATAAGGCAGGTTCTCTTTTTCCGAATCGGCAGAAATCTAATCAGCACCAGGGTTATCCACAAGTGACTTATCTTCGAAATGTTGCGAAGTTTGGTCAATAAGTCTTTTAACTAGAGTAGATACATACGATTTTTTCGGGTCTTTTCTCAAAAAAGACAGGTTCTTTTATCCCGAATCATACAAAATCTAATAAGCACCAAGGTACATACACAAGTGAATGAAATTTGATGAATTAGTTTTTGAGTTAGAGTGGGTACATACATACATTGCATAGACACACACAAAGATATACACATACACGTATGTAGGGCGCGGTAGCCCATTGGTTAGCGCGCTGGAGTTGCACTCGGTAGGCCCGGGTTCGATTCCAGCCACTGCCAAAACTGTCGCCGTGTTCATGCGGAATACGATCACTTTAAACATGTGGGTTCGAAAGTCCTTCCGAGAGGTTGGTGGTAGGGGAAGGAGGGTACGGTCCCTGTGGATGCCTCCCCCACTGGGTTCCGGTCCAAATTGGGTGGCACTTCCCGACCGTCCAAACAGTTACCTTACACCTTTCTGGTAGGTCGGACGGTCTTGGTTTCAACAACAACATACACGTATGTCTACAAAGAGGCGTTGCCATAAAATTTTATTTTTCACATAAATTTACAGAGAAAGAGGGAGAGAGAGAGAGACGTACTCACAGACACACACAACATACTGACGCCATGGTAAAAATATTTCTTTTGTGTTCTAGAGGCCCCGAAACGTAGAGTTTGTCGAAAATTAAAGTTACGATTTTCGACACGATTCCATGAGACTCTAGAGAAATTTATGAGTTACCAATGTCAATTGAAGTATATGACAAATAAATTAAATTGCTCTTTAAACAATTTGTGTCATCTACCAGTAAAGTAACATAGATATTTTACTACATATACTATTTTTTGCTTTAGTTAAAATACAGCATTGTAACCACGTATATAATTTAAATAGGTGGCATTGAGCTTTAAGTTGGTGTTGCCGCATATAACGTGAAAATAAATTTTGTTTGTTGAATACTTAAAGGTTCCAAACATTACGAAATATCGTTCGTCTCTATTAAATGAAGACTGTGGACATGAGCAATACCTATATACATAGTAACATAATAATGAAAGTTTTGTGACGGGATCGAAATTCGAATTCGAGTTTTCGGTGGCAGAGCACGATTCAAGCATCCCTGAACTCGAATCGATCACTTACTTTTAGGTGATATTTTTGTGTGTACGTGTGTGTATGTGTGCGTGTGTGTGCCCGTGAGCCTGTAGAGACGATATCTCACGAGCGTATGGAGTGTTTCGAACAGAATTTGGTACAAATATTAGTCTGAGAATACTGGAAGCTTATTGATTTTATAATCAATCGAATGTTCAGAAGAGCCCCCAAATTTCAGAATGAAATTTTTGGCAAAATCAGAACTTTTAGTAATATTACGTAAATAATCATGTCTTATAAATTCTTTATTAAAAAACGATTGGCATAAATTTTAGAACGCTGGCATGAATCTTTTTCGAGATATAGTACTTTTATCAAACAATATTATAAAAAAAATCACATAAAATTAAAAGGAATATTAACTATCGTGAAATATGCTCACATTTCGAGCAATATGAGACAAATTTATTAGCAAAATTATTTATTACGTTCCATTCATGAGAAAAGATACTTTGCATAATAGTTTTGAATTATAAAGCCAAAAACTTCATTCGTTAACAGTAATTAATAATATAAACACCTTGATTTATCTGTCTGTTTAACTATCTATCTCTGGCTAAAGCTGCTACAAAATGTCGCCAAACGTGTTTCAGTCACAAATTTCAAATAGTTCTGGATTAGAATTTCAGTTCAACATTTTAAATAGTTCTGGAGTAGAATAAAAAAATTAATTTTTATTTCATACCCGATGCATTAAATAAAATTTTAAAAACTTGAAAGAGAGTTAGAGAGAGATTGCTTACCCCCATTCTTGAAAAATAGTCTATTTCCACCCTTAACGCTCGAAAGGCTTCGCTGCGGAGACATGTATTAATGCTATAGAAATCGGAAAGCTCGTCAAGCATTGATTAATAATATGCTTATATAAACAATTTAATGGCATTTCAAAATACTCATTAATACACACTCAGACGATGCGCTGAAAATGGATATTTTGTGTTCTAGAGGCTTCAAAACGTGTAGATTCATCGAAAACATAAGTTACGAGTTACGGTGCTATTCCAATAATACCATGCATTGCAGAGAAATTAAAATTAATAACATTTATTAAAGACCAATTAAATACAGATGTAATAATTAAGCGCTTGTTATAATTACTTTTATTATGATGAAACGAATAATAACGAACCATTTGCGTCTGAAACTATTTTTGTTAGATTTTTTTTGAGCCATTACATTTCCGATCTATCATCAGTGCGATTTTAAAACGAGACAAATGCTGAATGCAAGTGGAAATCAATTTAAAATTACAAATTTGATAAGTTTTAAACGGGGATTATTTCATTTTATATTTTCTGAAAAAGATAATTGAAAAAAAAAATCAAGAATGGGGACATGAATTTTCGGCTATACGAAAGGTTGCCAACATCAATAGTTTGATATATATGATAAACAAAATAAAATTATTTTATACCATTGTGTTCACCACCAGTAAAGTAATAGCAAAGAACTTGTATAAGATATATTATTTTTTACCAATGTTACTTCATGGGAAAATGTCTAGCTCATTATATAAGCAACATAACTCTTCAAGGTGGCGTTGTGGTATGCAAAGTGTAGAAACATGTAAAATTTTAGCTTTTCCCGTTAACTTGTTTAGTTGAATTTCATGCATTGCACAGTTGTCTTCTTTTCTGTGAAATAAACTTAAAGATCCTGAAAGAAGGATATTTTCCAAGCAATACTAACTAAAGCTGCAGACAACAACTTTATTGTATATTTGTCTAGGTGTAGTTCAATATCCTACCATTCTATAATTCATTTATAAGTTTAGTCGTATAGTTCTTTAGATAGAGCGGATACATGCATTGCACACACATACACAGACGTCACGCTAAAGTAGTAATTTCGTTCTACAGCAGAGAGACACACACACACACTCAGATGCTGCGCTTAAGATGAGATTTCAAAATTTATTTTGGATTACATTAGCTTTGCTATGACAAAATGGATGCGTTTGGGATATTTTTAACTTTGACGAATTGTTGGGAGGTTTGAATCAGGATAGTTCATTAAGCGAGTTGCCAATTTCTTTTCTGTGTACCATTCCATCATTCCTCTTTTATGAAAATAATTCCAGATAAGTGTCACAGTTATACGGAGACCCGTTCTAGGTAGTCTTAGGGCTACAACATCCTCTGATGCATCCTCCGAGCAAAGACACCAATTCACCAATCAATGGCTACCACAACGAGAGGAAATTCTATATACATGTATACTTTGAGGCGAAAATTAAAACTGAAATGACTTTATATCCGTGTACCACAGGTTTTTGCCTCTTTGAGCTTCAATCCAGAGGGGCACGGTTAAAGGGCTGTCGTCAACATTCGACATAGACATAAGAGTAATGGTTCAATGTATTCTTCATGGATGAGTCACGATTTCTCCTAGGCTCATACAATAAACATGTAAGAGTCTGGAGAAAAGGAGGAACACACAACCAGTCCAATAACATCGTTGGACATAACGTCTTTAGTCGTGGTAGTGTTATGATATGGGCTGAATTTTCTTTAGAATGTCGCACCGACCACCCTGTCTCATAAGGGTCGACGGCGGAAATGTATCGGAATCGGTTAAAAAGTGGCTCAGCTTTGCTTTTGATATGCATAAAATCAGGGGAGGTCACATCTCATATTAATGTTTATTGACAAAGCATACAAAACATTTCCCGATTGCTCTAAGTGTGAATTAAGCATATAAAGTGTAGAAAAATATACCAAAAAGTATTTTATTTGATTTTATTATTTTATTCATGAATATAGTAGTCAATTGACTACTTTATAATGAAATTTGGGATTAGTAAAAAAAAGCTTTTTGATCTACGTCGTAATTATTGTCATGTGCTTAATGTTTGGAAAGCAATGTGCTGCCATCATAGTTTTTCATAGGAAATAATGCACGAATATCTTGAATTTTAATTAAATAGAGTTCTATTCATTAGATTTACAAAAAATTCTATCTACTTCTAGTTCTTCTCTTAATCTAACTCCACACAAAATTTTATGTGCTTACCACCAAAATCTCGAATTTGAAAATTTTCAAGAAAACAATACTTTAGATAAGATATATTTTAACCAGAATGCGTTAAATTAGACTAAAAATGTCCCTTAGTACCCATATAACTTTGTACGAAGTGTTCAAAGTTAATAGGTGTCTCTATGATAAAGTAATCATGACTGATCGATTAAAAGTAGTTGCAGCGCCTCCTCCAGCAGAATTTAAGAAGTTAGGATCACAATCTCGGCATTAAAGCAAGATAGATGAAAAAAGCCAATTACAGAGTTGTATAATCAGTTTGAATCGAGACAAGAAATGCACGAAACGCGTTTATGGCTATGTATATGCGAAAGGCTATACATATGTCCAAAGCCCAGGCCACCCGACTCGTCCGTAGACTTAGAGCAGCTATTTGGATGGCCGGAGGCTATACATATGTTGTTGTTGTTGAAACCCAGACCGTCCGACCTACCAGAAAGGTGTAAGGTAACTGTTTGGACGGTCGGGAAGTGCCACCCAATTTAGACCGTAACCCAGTGGGGGAGGCATCCACAGGGACCGTACCCTCCTTCCCCTACCACCAACCTCTCGGAAGGACTTTCGGACCCACATGTTTAACGTGATCGTACTCCGCGTGAACACGGCGGCAGTTTTGGTAGTGGCTGGAATCGAACCCGGGCCTACCGAGTGCAACTCCAACGCGCTAACCAATGGGCTACCGCGCCCCGGCTATACATATGTTGTTGTTGGGAGCCAGACCGTCCGACCTACCAGAAAGGTGTAAGGTAACTGCTTGGACGGCCGGGAAGTGCCACCCAATTTAGACCGGAACCCAGTGGGGGAGGCATCCACAGGGACCGTACCCTCCTTCCCCTACCACCAACCTCTCGGAAGGACTTTCGGACCCACATGTTTAACGTGATCGTACTCCGCGTGAACACGGCGGCAGTTTTGGTAGTGGCTGGAATCGAACCCGGGCCTACCGAGTGCAACTCCAGCGCGCTAACCAATGGGCTACCGCGCCCCGGCTATACATATGTTGTTGTTGAGACCCAGACCGTCCGACCTACCAGAAAGGTGTAAGGTAACTGCTTGGACGGCCGGGAAGTGCCACCCAATTTAGACCGGAACCCAGTGGGGGAGGCATCCACAGGGACCGTACCCTCCTTCCCCTACCACCAACCTCTCGGAAGGACTTTCGGACCCACATGTTTAACGTGATCGTACTCCGCGTGAACACGGCGGCAGTTTTGGTAGTGGCTGGAATCGAACCCGGGCCTACCGAGTGCAACTCCAGCGCGCTAACCAATGGGCTACCGCGCCCCGGCTATACATATGTTGTTGTTGAGACCCAGACCGTCCGACCTACCAGAAAGGTGTAAGGTAACTGTTTGGACCGTCGGGAAGTGCCACCCAATTTAGACCGGAACCCAGTGGGGGAGGCATCCACAGGGACCGTACCCTCCTTCCCCTACCACCAACCTCTCGGAAGGACTTTCGGACCCACATGTTTAACGTGATCGTACTCCGCGTGAACACGGCGGCAGTTTTGGTAGTGGCTGGAATCGAACCGGGCCTACCGAGTGCAACTCCAGCGCGCTAACCAATGGGCTACCGCGCCCCGGCTATACATATGTTGTTGTTGAGACCCAGACCGTCCGACCTACCAGAAAGGTGTAAGGTAACTGCTTGGACGGCCGGGAAGTGCCACCCAATTTAGACCGGAACCCAGTGGGGGAGGCAACCACAGGGACCGTACCCTCCTTCCCCTACCACCAACCTCTCGGAAGGACTTTCGGACCCACATGTTTAACGTGATCGTACTCCGCGTGAACACGGCGGCAGTTTTGGTAGTGGCTGGAATCGAACCCGGGCCTACCGAGTGCAACTCCAGCGCGCTAACCAATGGGCTACCGCGCCCCGGCTATACATATGTTGTTGTTGAGACCCAGACCGTCCGACCTACCAGAAAGGTGTAAGGTAACTGTTTGGACCGTCGGGAAGTGCCACCCAATTTAGACCGGAACCCAGTGGGGGAGGCATCCACAGGGACCGTACCCTCCTTCCCCTACCACCAACCTCTCGGAAGGACTTTCGGACCCACATATTTAACGTGATCGTACTCCGCGTGAACACGGCGGCAATTTTGGTAGTGGCTGGAATCGAACCCGGGCCTACCGAGTGCAACTCCAGCGCGCTAACCAATGGGCTACCGCGCCCCGGCTATACATATGTTGTTGTTGAGACCCAGACCGTCCGACCTACCAGAAAGGTGTAAGGTAACTGCTTGGACGGCCGGGAAGTGCCACCCAATTTAGACCGGAACCCAGTGGGGGAGGCATCCACAAGGACCGTATCCTCCTTCCCCTACCACCAACCTCTCGGAAGGACTTACGGACCCACATGTTTAACGTGATCGTACTCCGCATGAACACGGCGGCAGTTGTGGCAGCTTGCAAATCTAGCGCGCAAACCACGGGGATACCGCACCCGAGATGTGCCAACAGCACGAGGTGTTCCCAGGTGGTCACCCACCCAAGTACTAACCGCGCCCAATGCTGCTTGACTTCGGTGATCCAACGAGAACCGGTGTTTTCAGCACGGTAGGAGCTGTTGGCCGGCTATACATATGTTGTTGTTGTTGAAACCCAGACCGTCCGACCTACCAGAAAGGTGTAAGGTAACAGTTTGGACGGTCGGGAAGTGCCACCCAATTTAGACCGTAACCCAGTGGGGGAGGCATCCACAGGGACCGTACCCTCCTTCCCCTACCACCAACCTCTCGGAAGGACTTTCGGACCCACATGTTTAACGTGATCGTACTCCGCATGAACACGGCGGCAGTTTTGGCAGTGGCTGGAATCGAACCCGGGCCTACCGAGTGCAACTCCAGCGCGCTCACCAATGGGCTACCGCGCCCTGGCTATACATATGTTGTTGTTGATGAGACCCAAACCGTCCGACCTACCAGAAAGGTGGCTATACATATGTGTCAAAGTCGCGACATAGGGCATGAAACACGGTGACACGTGCAATGCTTGTCAAGGTACGTAGTTATATATTTTCTTGAATTAGTAGGTGTATTGTTACTGACGGGGTGCATTTTAAACATGTCTTACAGTAGATTGCCGTGATTGTAATTGTATGGTTTATCATTCATGAATAGGCAGCGATTCTCCAATGAACCTATATTGTGTCCAATAAATGCCTCCTGTAACACATTTTTACTACGGGCCATGTTAGACCATGATCTACAACTTTTTAATTGGCTTTTTTTACCATATCGCTTTGTTGCCAAATACGCTAACCTAATTTTTCAAGTTCTCCAGCTAAGGGCACTGTCTTTACTTTTATCCCATCGAGCATGGTCAATTTGCTCTATGTAGACCTAACGAGTAGACGTAACTTTCCTTACAAATTTATTGGAACGCTGAAAAACTTTCCTCGGAATCCTACATAAAGCTTCCTGTGTTTTATTAAAGTATTTCTTGAGCATAAATATTTCCTGAAATAGAAATGGGAGATTTAATTATTTGTAAATAATCGCAGGATATTACAAATTTGATTTCCTGTTTTAAAGCAAGAACCAGCAACCAGCAGTCCTTGCCATATTTACATGCGATTTTGAAATATTTGTGTTTAAAGTTAACTTGGACTATTATTATAAAATTTTGATTTTAAAATTACACCCACGACCTATCGGTTCGTTGAATTTTATTTTATTTTATCTCTTCTTTGTAGTGCGGATTATATCCACAAAAATATACGAATACTTGCTAGAACAATAGATAGAAATTCTTTGCTGAATGTCGCCATATTTTCTACCCATTTTTTGAATGAAGTGTCACAATACTATTATATTTATGGTTTTAAATGGATATATTGCTAATTTTTAAATTATTTATACATAAATTCGGTTTGCTTATAGTAATGGCGTTTAGAAAGCTATGTTTGCCGCATCATTTCTATTGAATTTTACATTTTTATTAACCGAATGTGTTTTTCAAAGCACAGTAAATTGATTTCCAGACCAATTACTGTTATTTATTTAAAACATTTTCTTTAAAACACTTTAAATTTAAAATCATAAATACGAAAATTTTTTATTATATTTCTTTAACAGTTTGGGGGATTACCCATGAATTTTTTAATTTGATTTTTCAACTATCTTAGACGCACTCGGTCCGTTTGTCATGCGATTTTCACTCTATTTTAGGGCATATCAAGCCAGCTGCGCGGGTGCTCACGGATTGTATAAGTGGACTGAACGTCCTATGAGCCCGCAAGTGCGTCTCAAAGGCATCGTTATACACAACTTGCAGTATCTAAACAGTAAATAAAGTTTTATTGGCTCGTGAGTGAGAATACCAGTCGTTTTACGTGTTGCACGATGCATCATTTTCATTCGCTTTGCATGAGTTCTATAACATCAATGGCACTGAGAGTTTGATTATTTGCATAACTGTTAAAACGAGATTTGCATTCCGAGTTTGGCGGCTGTGGCTCAGTTTTTCATGAGTACATATATTCGTTTGAAACAGAGTGTATTTCAATGCTTAAGGGACGCAGTTCAACCTTTGGATCTTTAGCAAGGTTTTCAATATAGCCAATTTTGACAGTTTATAACACGAATCTCGTTATTGTGTGCCATTGACTGTCACAGTTTTGAGATGGCAAAATTCAACAGATATTATTGATGTCCTGAGAAATTAAAATAATTTTATTTCTAACAATATTATACTTTTCTTTTTTGTGTTAAACTCTCTGCAACCAAAAATATTTTACTTTCCAGTTGTTGTTTCCCACAGTTTGATATATATTGTGTATTAATGCCATTACGCGCATAAGCATTTTATACTTAATACATATTTTTTTTTCCTTTTCCGAAGAATGTTCGAAACGTGTTGTTAAGTCGGAACCTCGAATTGCGATTTTCGTCTTGATTCCAATAATTTCCCTATATATTACCATGTACTGGAGGGAAAGTAAAAATCTTATGTATGCAGCACATGACTTTAACTACAAACTTATATTCATTTTCTCTTTATTTATTTCGCATGATTGCACTAGACGTATTTTTAAGATATCATTGCAAAGATGTGAAAAATTAAAATATCAAGAATGATTAGTCTTAAGCCATTTTGTTTTATTCTTTTTGTAGTCGAGAATTCCTTACACTGCAAAACATTCTACAACTTTTGCTCATTTGTTTCAGCTACATTGTTGATCATTTCAGCAAACTATCAGAAAAGATGCAATTACAGGCGTTCATGAAAATTCCAGTTTATTTATGAAATATTCAAGTAGCTATCGTCTGCTGAAACGAATATATATATATATATATATATATATATATATATATATATATATATATTATCATAACTATCAGGAACCTTACTCCACATTATGGACAGAAGAATATTCCTATGAAACTTTCAGTAACATGCTTGCAAATGTCTCACAGTGCAGGAAACAAGTATTTAATAGAAACATATGAGCATATGGCGTCCTTTATTTCCGAAATTCGCATAAGAGGCAGTTTCTTTTTTTCGAATCATACCAAAATCTAATCAGAACCAAAGTCACCCAGAAGTGACTTACCTACCAAATTTTGTGAAATTTGGTCAATTAGTTTTTGAGCTGGGGGAGATACATACAATTGACATACACACAGACGTCACGCTTAAATTAGTGTTTTCGTGGTCAAGTGTGCTCGAAAAGTGCAGATCCTTCGAAATCTTCAATACCGATTTTTGACCTGATTCCAATATTTTCCCCATATAATACCAAGCATTGTAGGGAAAGTAAAATCATTTTAGTTATGACGTTCATGTATCTACGTATGTCTGACCTGTTTAAGTATGAATTCCAGGTCAGTACCTATCGGACTAAATATTACGAAACAAAATGCATTTCTTCTTAAGTGTTACGCTGGTACTGATAAAAATTTACCAAAATAAGAAAATGGAGATGGATTGGCTTTATTTTCTGAGTAAATTACAAAAAATTTAATGTGGGCACTATGTGACTTTATCTATAGATTCAAATTTATTCTCTTGTCACTTCTGTCATAAATCATTGAATTGAGTGTAATTGCACAAAATGACACATACATTTATTTGAAATGTATTTCCATTGTATATACATTTTTAAAATACGTGTGTTTTATCTGACGACTTATCGTTTTATAAGGCGTTGTATTCTCGCCGAAATTACCAAAAAAATATTTAAAATTTTCCTGAATTCGTGGTTTTATTTTCATTTTCTTGAGGCGAGTAAAGTATTTTGAAGGATAGTACTGCAAAAATGATAACAAACTGAAATATATCCAGAACGGTTCGCACTAGAGAAATGTTATTGTTTTTATACTCTTTGCAATAAAAACTTACGCAAGAAACAACTATTTTATTTATACAATTAAGTATATTTAGTTTTGTTTTACGGAATTTAATGAATTTTACGGGATATTTAGGGATTACGGGATAAAAAGGCAGATTATTTTAGTCCGAATTGTTCCAAAATCTAACCAGCACCAGAATGAATCTTAAGTGATTTATATACCAAAGTTTGGGACATTTCGTCGAATACTTTTTGAACTACAGTGGATACATACATTGCACCAACACCCAGACACAGATAGACAAACACGAGGACAGACAGAGAGAAATTGCAAATTTGACGAAGTTTTAAACGAGAATGAATTCATTTTATATTATCTGTAAGAAAATAATTGAAAAAAAGTTAAGAAAAGGAACATGAATTTTCGGCTGTACGAAATGTCTTATATTGCCAACAACAATAGTTTGAAATATATGACGAATAAAACAAAATTATTTTATACCGTTTGTGTTAACTAAGAGTAAAGTAATAGAAAACATTTGCATCAGGTTTATTATTTTTACTAATACTGATGTATATGAGTCTGTCTAAATCCTTGAATAAGCAACATCGCGCTTTGAGGTAGCGTTGTAGTATGTAAAATGTAGAAAAACATTAACATGTATAATCTTAGTTTTCCTATTAACTTGACTATTTGAATTTCAGGCATTGTGCTGTTGCCTTCATTTCTGTAAAATAGACGAAAAGATCCTTGAAACATGATATTTTCCAAAATATAGCAGGAAAAGCAGGCAGACATCAACATTAATGTATATTTGCCTATGCATAGTCCACTAGCCCATCATTCTACAATCTCTGTACAAATTTTGTCGTATAGTCCTTTTGATAGAGCGGATATATGCATTGCACACACATACACAGATGTCACGTTAAAATAGTACTTTCGTGTTTTAGAGATCTCAAAATGTGTAGATTTGTCAAAAATTTCAGTTCTGATTTTTGACAAGATTCCACTGCTTTCTCTCTACATTGCCACGTATAGTAGGGAAAATAAACATCCGATGTGGGCAGCAAATAAATTTGACTTTCATGACAGCATATGACTTTCCCTACAGACTTATATCCACGTTCTCTTTATTTTAAAAAAACTAATGCACTTTTAATTCAATTGTTATTCTCATTTGTTAACTGGACTTATTTTGAAAAGTGGTATAGAGAAAATATAAAAAAAAATAAAATATCTCGAGAACGACTAGCCCTAGTGTAATGGGGTTGATCTTATTATTTGCTTCGTTAAAATTTACGTGTAAAACAAGCATTTAATGGATATATTTGAGCATACTTAGTTTTTATTTTAGATTTCGGCGATTTTTGCTGGGCATATTGCGAAAATGAGGTTATTTTTTCCGATTCGTACCAAAATCTAATAAGCACCAGTGTGACCCACAAGCGACTTATCAAACGACATTTTTGAAACTCTGTCTATTAGTTTTTCAGCTAGAATGGATACAGGCAATTTTTGAGGGACATTTCGGGAAAAAAATGTGGTTTCTTTTATCCCCGGACCATACTAAAAACTAATAAGCACCAAGATCACAACCAAGTGACTTACCAAATTTTATGAAATTCGGTCCATTAGTTTTTGAGTTAGATTGGATCCATATTGCACAGACACACATTCGTATTCTAGAGGTCTCGAAACGTGTAGATCCGCCGAAAACTTGAGTTGCGATTTTTGGCATGATTCCAATACTTTACCTATACATTACCATTTATTGCAAGGAAACTTCGTCAAACCGTCGAAACTTCGAGTTTGGATATTCGACACGATTCTACTGCTTTCTCTGTACATTACCATGTATTGTGAGGCAAGTAAAGAAGTGGAGCAAAGCACTGATTAATATATGCATATATAAACAATTTAATGGCATTTCAAATTACCCATTAACACACACTCATACGTTGCTCTGAAATTGGATTTTTTGTGTTCTAGAGGCTTCAAAACGGGTAGATTAATCGAAGAAAAAAATTCCAAGTTGCGTCGCAATTCCAATAGTACCATGCATCGCAGAGAAATTAAAATTAAAACCAATTTTGTTATTCAAGTCCAATTAAATACTGATGTAATAATTAAGCGCTTGGTGTAATGACTTTTATAATGATAAAACGAATAATAACGAACCATTTGCTTATGAAACCATTTTTGTTAGATTTTATTGAGTCATTACATTTCTGATCCATCATCAGTGTAATTTTAAAACTATACAAGTGCTGAATGAATGTGGAAATAAATTTAAAATTGATGAAGTTTTAAACGAGGATTATTTCATTTTATATTTTCTGAAAGAAAATAATTGAAAAAAAAAATCAAGAAAATGAATATTAATTTACGGTTGTACGAAAGGTCTTTGGTTGCCAACATCAACAGTTTGAAGTATATGACAAACAAAATAAAATTATTTTATACCATTTGTATTAACTACCAGTAAAGTAATAGAAAATAATTGGCATAACATACATTATTTTTAGGTGTGCTACCGTAAACTATCGTAGATCCCTTTTTCTTCTTTATATTAAACAATATCTCTCTTCGAGGTGGCGTTGTGGTATGCAAAGTGTAGAAAAAAATTTGTATTTAAAATTTTAGCTTTCTCAATTAACTTGACTGGTTGAATTTCAGGCATTGCCTTCTATGTAAAGATCCTTAAAATAGGATATTTTCTAACAATGCTATGTAAAGCTGCAGCCATTATCTTTATTGTATGTTTGTTTATGTATAGTCCAATAGTACATCATTTTACAATTTATGTACAAGTTTTGTCGTGTAGTTCTTAAGATAGAGTGGACGCCTGCATTACACGCACATACACAGAAGTAACGCTAAAATAGTACTTTCGTGTTTTAGAGATCACAAAATGTGTAGATACGTCAAAAATGTGATTTCAGATTTTTGACGGGATTCCACTGCTTTCTCTATACATATTGCCATGTATACTTTAATTATTTTCTGAAAGAAAATAATTGGAAAAAAAATCAAGAATATTAATTTGAGGCTGTATGAAAGATCTTAGGATGCCAACAACAATAGTTTGAAATATATGACAAACAAAATAAATTTTTAATACCATTTTTGTAAATAACCAGTGAAGTAATGTAAAAGAATTTGCATAAGATATATTATTTTTTTACCGTTGATAATTTGCAATCATGATTATTCACTGATTGTACTTGGTAGAGGACAGTTGCTTTTTGTGTGCGCGAACCGAACTGTGTTCTGCTGCTTTCTTTTGGAGTGTTCTTTTTTGCTTCGGACTTGGCATCCGGTACTTCTTCACAAACTAATATTTATGGTATTCATCTTGATATTGAACTGATCACATCTCGATTCCGGAATGGAAACTTCCCTTTGGCAGACCTTGCTGACGGTGGACAACTTGGACACCTTAACGACCTGTCTCTTACTGGAAACTTCTTGATGACCGAGTGGCACATAATGTCTGCTGGACACTCCGATCGCTTCCTGGACTCAGTCCGTGGTATGTGCCTTTTACCGACCTCTTATTTTGAGCAGAGTTGTGCCATTAATGATTTAACCCCCTTTAAATCCGAGATTGAAGCATATATCTCTCAACAAGAGGGCATAATCAAAGCAAAAGGAGACCTAAATCCTAATCCTAGTACACATCTTAAGTCTATTGTTAACTCACTTCATAATCTTAATGTAAATCACAAATCTGCAATAATCTTGAATTCTAGTGATAAAACTAATGTTAGTAAGAATGTCAACAATCCCGAGGATATGGAAGGATTCATACATCCCCACTTCAAAAAGCAATGCCATTAGGCTAATATCACATATGGAAGTGACCCGATTATTGCTCGCAACGCTTTTGAAGAGCTCAATATGGATACCAACTCTCCCTCCGAGTACAATAACCCACCCTTTGATAATTTTGCTAACCAAAATAACGCGACAAATCCCACCTCATGTGAAAATGCTAACCCCGTGATCTCGCCCGTTTACTCCCCAAAGCCGGAACCTTTTTACGTGAACTGCCCAGATAATTGGAAAGGACTTGTGAAAAGCCCCAATTCCTTTGTTACTACCTTCGACCAGAGATATAGGTAGACAGCGCTTTGCTATTCAGAAGAGATTGAAAAAATGACAACTGCATGTATCACGTGACTTGCGGTCGAACACGCCCATATTTGGCGACATATTGCTGCGCATGCCTCTATAAAATATTTTTTTTTCCACTGGAGTAAAACAGTGCTGAATACCTCTTACGTTTCTCTTGTATTTCAAAATATATATTGTTTAGGTCCTAACTGATCAAGTTCTATTAATCACAGTAACATGAAATTTGGCATGTCGTTTTCTTTTGTGATATATTTTAATTTTCTGGAAAGAAGGTTCAAATTCAGTATTTCGTTACCTTTTACGGTGCGTATTGATTTCTTGGATTTTGAACCTTATCGGGCTAACCCGTCCTGGGCCCGCCATATAAATATGCTCATAATTCTGGAATAACTCAAGATCCGTTGTATCTAGAAAGATCATATCATATTTGGCATATGATTATCCTTCGCGATACATTTTAATTCATTGGATTTTGAATTATCAGAGCAACTAAATTCATTGCTACTATCTCAGCCCGTCCAGGAACCGTTAAAGAAATGCTTTGAGGAATAACTTAATGTTAGTATGAGGAATAACTCGGGAACCTGAGCAAACATTCAGTATGCTGTTGTATCCATATATTTAAGTAACGCACAACTAATAAAAGGGTGGCACTTGAAAAGAAAATACATGTTTACGTATTTTCAATTCAATTAATAAAATCATCAGTTAAATTGTCTGTAATTTCGAAAAAGCATCAATTATATTATTTAAGGTTGTTGATGTTTAATATTAATGCATCAACATTTTAATAATGAATGAAAAACTTCTATGAAGATTGAGATTTTAAAAATATTCATTCAGTCATTAGAGGTACCATACCTTTTAGTGTTTTAAAAGTGCCACTAAAATTATTTTCGTACTTCAGTAACAGTTTATTTTTAATAAAATGCGCATGTGTATCCACTCTAACTGGAAAACTTATTGACCGAATTTCATAAAATTGAGTAGGTAAGTTACTTGTGGGTGACCCTGGTGCTGATTGTGGTACGGTTTGGTATGAAAGAACCTGCCTTTTTTTGCCAAATGGCCTGCAAAAATCGATTTAGCCACACTAGCTAAAAACTAATTGGTCAAATTTCATAAAATTTGGAAGATAAATCATTTGTGGGATACCCTGGTGCTGATTAGGTTTTGGTACTATTCGAAAAAATAGAACCTGCTTTTTCTTACGAAATGGCTCTCAGAAATCCGCAAAAATAAAATAAAACACTGCGTATGCTCATATGTGTTAATTAAATGAGTGTTCGACATATAATTATTGACGAGGAAAAGAATAAGACCAATCGCATTACCCTGAGACTAATCGTTCGCGAGATATATGAGTTTTTTTGCCATTTGTGTAACTCCGCCTTAGAAAAAGTTTCATTTAAAAAATAAAAAATAAATTTGAATGAATTTAATTATGTGTTATTTTGTGCAATTTAATAAATTACTAAAGAAATAAAGAGAACCAGAACATTGAAGAGTCACCAGAATATAAAACAGCTTTTATGGATAAAGTATGATGTTCGAATAAGAAGATATTCCCTGCCTAATCAGCATTAAATCTATCAGACTCTTGCATAATTATTTAATATCTAAAGGTAATTTGATTCTATGCCTTCACCAGTTTCCTCACAATCTTTTTTACAAATTTTTCCATGTCTGTCCTTGAATCACCCATTCACATAACCATTCACATAAACCTTAAAAGAAGCCTTATCAGCGAGTAGCATTAGTAAAATTATCTTCCTCTAAAGTAGTTCGTGTAAGAGCAAGGTCATCCTTCTAGATTCCCAGATCCATACACTAATGCTACTTCTACCTCTTCATTATTTGTAACTCTGATAGATAGAGCTCAGATTGTGCCCTATTTGCCTGTTTTTCTGACTACAGAATAGAAGGATTCTAACACATACTATATTTGGCTCTAAGGGGTCCACTATCCACATTTTATATTGCCTATGAATGCCTATTTTATGTGTTCGTGCTTTTAAAGGTTTAATATTTTTTTATTTACTTTCTTTTATTTTCTTGGAGTAAAAAAATTTGGCATACAATTAATTTAATTAAATGTGTTTCAAAGCATCCATTTTTCAGGATCTAATACGGGCATAGCTCGGTAATGACTGATATGGATTCAGCAACAAATTTCGCAGGCGGTAGCGGTTTGGTTTGTTAAGGATTTTCACTTACGAATCTTTGGCCGGATCTTGAGATAGAGCTTTGATGATAACTGATTTAACATCAAATTCGGGAGAGGATGTAGTGGGTTCATTAAATATTTCCACTTCTAGCTAGGTCACTTCCAACTTTAAATACTGATCATCGTGTGAAGATCATCGTGAAGATCATCTGATGAAGATCATCGTGTGATGATGCATCATCGTGTGATGTGTAAGGTTATTCTCAAAGTATAAAATCTCTTTATTAGTGCAAATATTATTATATATATGTGGTAGTAAATCACCGTAAAAAATGAGAATAGAGAATAATTAATTATGTGCCAAGAGTTTTATCCTTGCAAGGCATGTTTCCAGACTTATACATTTCCAGTAAAGATTGTATGTTTGTGTAAAGATGTGTTCGTAAGCTGTTTTATTTTATCTTTTTTAATGGAGCAGTATATGAAAATGACTTGATGAACACATGATTAATCGATTTCAGTATCCGTTTTTACTTTATCGTACCTATTTTACCATCCATTTTGAGATTTTGAGTACCTATAAATCCTATCTCTACTCGTCTTTTGTTATGTTTAAATAGATTCACTGCACGAGCACTTTCTACTTTAATGTGAATGTTCTTGAGATTCTTTTTTCTTGTCATATTGGTGAGTATTTAAGTGATACTAATATTGGAGGAACAGTGCTTGAAACTTTAAGAAATAGGTTTTTATTCATGTTTAGGGGAGGAGATTTTATTTTATGTTAAGAAGTTCGTGTTAAGAAACGAATAAAGCATTACAGTTTATAATCAATTTGGAAAGGAAATAGAAATCAGGTTAATAGTAATTTAAATTAAGAGCAAAATAACAAACAAATAAACAAATAAAGAAAATAAATTGTGTAAAACCAACCTTTCTAAAATAAATCTAAAAATGCTTATGGAAAACTAGTGATTGACTTTATACAGTGAGTTAGTATGTAGAGCAAATCAAAATAAAATTTTATGTCTAAATTAGGAATTATGTTTCTCTAAATAGATATTTATAGTAACTTAACAGTCTTTATTCTTTCAATGAGACGCCTAATATAAACATGTTGCACAAAAATAAATAATAATAAAGATTTTATTCTTAGTAAATATTTTGTCCAGCAAGAAATTTCTCCTTAACTTAAAACCTTCACTTTTAATCAATTATTGGCACAGTTTAACTCAAATTAACATTCCTTTTTACCACCGTTTTTATTCATGTTTAGGGGATGATATTTTATTTTATATTAAGCAAGTTCGTGTTAAAAGACAAATAAATCATTACAGTTTAAATTCAATTTGGAAACGAAAGAGAAAACAGATTAATAGTAATTCATATTATGTGCAAAATAATAGACAAATAAACAATAAATAAAATAAATTGTGTAAAACCGACCTTTCAAAAATAAATCTAAAAATGCTTATGGAAAACTAGTGACTGGCTTTATACAGTGAGTTAGTATGTAGAGCAAATGAAAAATAAAATTTTATGTCTAAATAATGAATCATGTTTCTTTAAATAGATGCTTATAGTAACTTAACAGTCTTTATTGTTTCAATGAGACAACTAATACAAACATGTTGCACAAAAATAAATAATGACAAATATTTAATTCGTGGTAAATATTTTGACCGGAAGGAAATTTCTCCTTAACTTAAAACCTTCACTTTTAATCAATTATTGTTAGAGTTTAACTCAAATTAACATTCCCAAAAACAATTTTACAGACAGAATACATTTCTTTTATACAATACTGTAGACAGCCACATTTGGATGTAATCATCTGTTAAACAAATTAACATTATTCAATGGAATATTTTAAAATTTTATTTTAAATCTAAACCAATAAATTTAATAACATTTTATCGATATGGCATGTTATATTGGCATTAATTCATAGTGGAATTTTTGGAATGTAACTTATGGGATTATGAGAAATTAAAATTTAAATATTTCTGAAGGCTATCCATAAGTACCGATATTATTTTAGTGGAATAAATTATATAAAAAAAAAATTATTTCCTTTAAATTGTGTGGTGAAGATCTATTTCTTTACTCTAGGAAATTGCGTCTAATACGGCGCAATAAATCGAAATTGTTAGAAGTAATAACAGGGGGCTGGCTCTCTTCCAACAGATGGCTATGAGGAACCGTTCAGGGCGGATTCACAATCTTCAGTATAGGATTGCTTAAATTCTTGACGATGTTAATCGCACTTCGTAATTCTAATCGAAATTTTAAAGCACTTTTTTCAGCAGTTGCTTGCCCCACTGTTATACATATGTTTATAAGATGAAATTGTATCTATTGTGGGACAAAATAAAGTTTATGTATTGCTTATTATTTAATTGTGTTCTAATATAGATTAATAATATTTAAGTGTGAATTTTACAGGGGCGTGTTGACATGATTTTAATTGCTATGTATATTCCCAAAATTTAAGTAAAATTCATTCATTCTTTAACTTTCATATAATTTGCCTTCTAATATATATTCGAAACGTGTTTCATAATATTGGCAGGCTGCAGTTTTCAAAATTAGCGGTTTAAAGTCAGCCACAGTTAACTATTGAAACTTTCCCTTCGCAGGCACTTTAAATCCTCTAACTATAAATGCGCAACTAATACACAAACAGGAATATTATTATATCCCGTAAGAGCAGTTTTTCCGTAGAGAAAGTCATCAAATGAAACTCGTAATTAAAACCGAACCTCTATCTCTTATCCAATTTCCATTTCGTATATTTTTTTGAGAAATTTTCTTAACAGCACTTTTGCAACTGATAATTCAGCTATATCCCTAGTGGCAATCCAATATTTGTTGTAATATTTGATCAATATGAAAAAGAACGTAATTAGCCCAATATTGACTTAAAATATTAGAACAATATTGGAGCAATATTACGGCAATATTTTAAGTAAAACACCATTATTGGCGTAATATTGTAATAAACATATTAGGCAATATTGGAGGCCAATGTAGCCCCAATATATGCCAAATATTAGGATTAAATTGGAAATATTTCCAATGTAATGCCAAGATAAACAATATTGCTCCAATATTGGCCCAATATTAAATGCTACTAGCGATGCAGCCTTATTCTGTTTACTTCACAATATATAACGTGTTTGTACATTCCTTACAATTTCATAATATGCAATGCACAGGAAATGCATGGTCACTGAATCGAGTATTAGAAATCGAGTTTTTGTTAGATTTACGCAATTTGTGGAAGTAAGAACATGACAAAACTATTTACATAGATACGGCTGCTATCGCGTATTCGTTTGTGTTGTTATACTTTTCGTGCAATTGAAATGTGATTATGTACGTAGGTATCACCTATTACTCAAGAACTATCAGATTTTTATGAGGTTAATAGCTTGTGCAACTTCCTTGTATAAAGCAGTCATGTATCAGTTGGGTGACTATAATTGTTTCGAGGTCGTTATAAGTCCCCTTCATTGGACCAAAATTAAACAATTAGTATAGGATGCATCCTTAACAAAACTGAAAGTGAACTGCCTGGTAATTCTCTCTCAGTTTTTCTTCGCTTGTCTAGCAGTTCTCTCTCAGTTTCTGTCAGTTTTCTCTAAGCTTTTGTTAAAGACATACTGTTCTAACTGTCTAACTGTTTTATTTCGGCCTGATGATGGGGGGGGGGGGGGGGTTATAAGTGCCATCAAAGCAAGTGTTGTTGCCTAACTGACAAATGACTATTTTTTACAAGAATGTTGTGTAAGTTGCCTTACACGCAAGAATTTGTTGTTAGTGAAATTAATAGTTGGTGATTTTCGCTGGGGTTTATTAGAATTACGTGAGATTACAAAATAGAAGACGTAAAATAGAAGAATTAAAATAGAAGTAAAACAAAAAAAGAGGAAGAAAATATTCTTTGCATCACGTGTATAATTCTATTCACGTATCCTGCATTCACGTATATAATTCTTTGCATCACGTTCTGAAAAAATTCGAAGTATTTAATATGATAGACGAAATACACTATATAATCAAAAGTATCCGGACACTCCTCCGGAGAAGTGAATGTGGCTTTTTACGTCATACAACGAGATGAAAGTGAAAAAAGTGAACAGCACTACCTCGGATGTCATAACCTTGCTTTAAACAGAAAATGGGTAAGTAGGCAGAGCTGCGTGAGTTTGTACGTGGCACGATAATTGGATGCCATCGTTATAACAAATCAGTTCGTGACATTTCGGCATTGGGGCAGGTGCCTCGATTAACTGTAAATGTTGTGATTGTAACATGGACACATCTGGGATCTACAACTGCAGGAAAGCGAAGTGGTAGACCACAGAAACTCACAGTTTGCAACCGTCGAACCCTAAAGTTGGCCATAAAATAACGCGATGTGTTCGGAGCCCTGCAGCTAGTAATGTATTGGACTAAGTGTAACAGAATTTGGTGGGTATAAACAGTGGAACATGCGGTTTTGATTAAAAAAAATAGTTCCAAAAGTTACCTCCAGCGGAAATTTTGGTCGAAAGAGAGAAAGAAACCCTATCAAGTTGCATGGACGTATTTAAGAGGAGGTCAAGGGAGGTGCTAAAGCACCTGTAAAGAACCATCCTGCCCCAATTGGGAATCGAACTATTACTGCGCAGCGGAGTAACAGAACCCCGAATCTCCGAACTGGCCAGCCGACGTTCTACCTTTGAGCTACTTGGACGAAATTGCAAGTTCTTATCGTTGAAATGGAATCTGCATTCTCCACCCTCTAATGTCAGATCGGTGACTGAAAATCCAACTGACCACCTCCTGCTATTTTTATCTTAGGTTAGTCGCCTGCGACGACTGCGTTTACTCAGGTTAATATCCTGCGTGGTCGTTATCCCCTCAATCTTCCAGAGTACACTGAATCCGTACTAGTCGTACTGGGATCACATTAAGACCTCCGATATATTTGAACTAACCCACATAGTTGAATCGTTCGGGCGCCATTGTAAAGAGCATTGCTGACCAAACCGGGAATCGAACCCTGGATCTCAGAAGTGGTCAGTCGATGCTCAACCGTTGAGCCACTGAGACGAAATTCCAAGATTATTGTCGAAGTGGACTCTGCACCCCCCTGGAAAATTATTAATTTAATTAAAAACCAATATGAAAGGTAATAATGTTTTTTGGAATTAGAACATTCAACATGCCTGTACGTTTTCATCCATTAATGAAAACAATTTAAACTTATACCTAAATGGAAAATTTAAGATTATTGCATTTGGTTTGTCTATGAATGTCAAATCTATTAATTTGGTTGCTCTGTTTACAGGAAGGTCAGAGATATGTTATGAAAGGGAGAATATTTTTCAAAAGTGGTATACAATAATTTTTCAAAATGGGTGCATACTAATTTTTAAAAGTGCTATACACACTAATTTTTAAAATGTGATGCTCATACCATCTATTCACATTTATTTTGTAACATTACTTTGTTGCATATTTCAAGTAAAAAATAATCTCTAAATTTTGAATGAAATCAATTTTATCACGCCCTATGGAAAAAGTCCTGCATACGCAAATAACTAGTTGTTTTTCTTGTCAAGGCGCGCAGCGCATTTTTAATAGCAAGTCAAATCTGTCAGGAAACGCTGATTCAACGGCCTACGTACACTAAGTAATTTTGCGCTCAAAGTGGCTTCTTATTAACGAATTAATATTAGTCTTTTTGAGTGGTGGTCGTGGGCGCAGACTAATATATACAGCCGTTTCAGTCGCTACCGCAGCGCCGCCTACCGCCAACCAAATTTAAATCCAATATCAAGGCTGGCACGCTTGGCGATGGCCTGTGACGGTTTTTCTCCACAGACTATGGTTTACGCCAAGACGTTCTGTTAATATAATCCTATTTGGCACTGATCGAAACACTTAGAACTTCTTCAGTGTTCTATCATCATATATTTGCACATGGAAAACATACTTTCGCTGCTCTTTTGGAATTTATAATCAATTATTTTTTTTTATGCATTTTTCAAGAAATGGATTACCAAAAATAAAAGGGATTACGTTTACAAGGTGTGTAATTTATTTTTATTTAAATAAAAAGATTATTTGTTATCCATCCCATATTTCATCCTATGCACGTGTTCATCAGAAATCTGATCAGTAGCCGAGTAGACTACATTCTAAGAAGCAGTGGCATTATTAGTTAAAGAACCGTTTCCTCATTTATATAAAATGTATAAAAATTGATACTTGGATAGCTATTTATAGAGCTAATTAAGTTGAATATGATATTGAATGTGTATATATTTTACATGCTTTTAATAACTGACGTAATGTGGAAAATACCCCTCCCCCCCCTTTGTAATAAACGATTGAGTTCGACACCTTTGATTGCGCATTTATGTAAATTTGTTATTTATTATAAGAATCTTAGTGTATTTAAAAAGAAATTATATTAACAGTATCCCAGAATAAATTAAGATCTAAGCAATTTAACAATCAACACTCTAGTATACTTTTTAGGCTGAAAATAATATATAATATTTCAGTCTTTTGGGTACGTTAGCTTGTAATTTTTGGTGTATAATGGTTTACAGTGATGCAATGCGTCAATTTTTTATTTAGTTTATGATTACATGAAATAAATATATATCTATGTTTATTTATTTAAATTTACTTAAACTAATACATATATTACAGATAAAAGTATTTTCAAATGCTTATCATGTTTATAGATTAAAAAATTATAAAAGTACAGTTACATAATTTTTTTTTTGGCCACAGTAACATAAAATCGCCAATCGTGCGATAGTCGCCAAATCTAGCAGTCGAGCTATTTTTACGTCATAGCTGCGATGGTTGACTACTTGAACGCTAGTGTCTATGCGAAATCCTATATTAAAGATGTTGCCATGGGTTCCTATGGGAGTGAACCTTCTTAATATATTATTCTGTGGTCCTACGTATGTAATCGTGGCGATAGATGAGCCGCAGCATAAAGCGGGAGGTCCGGGCGGACACACCAACTGTTGTATTATGCCTGCATAACAGGAGGAACTAAAGAATCTGCAAAACGAGCTCAGCGAGTGCCAGCGTGTTGGGGCAAGTTTAAATAGGAGACGAAATTCCCGACTCGTGAAGTGAGTTCCAGCGGTTGGCGAGTGTTAGCGACTGCATAAAAAGATAAATTAGAAAATGCCAGTTTGACATTAATATCTCTTAAAGTACCCGAGGGCTCCCGAGAGTGTTTTCCACAACCAATGAGACTTAGTCCTAAGTATATTCTAATGTAAGTTTGATCATCATTCAATAATCTGCGGAGAGTTGAAGTCAAAAAATGCTCAATATATTACTCGAGAATTTACAATTTTTCACTGGTTTGTTAATTTGAATAAAGGGCTGGATTTTGAATAATAGTTCAGAATGTGTACCGCTGTATTATATAACAAGAAAGATGAATCATGCATGAGATATTGATTATGAAACACTTTCCAACTGTAATGCAATTTTATTTAAACATCTCTAAAATGCGATACATTCAGCGCTGATATATTCTAAATTATCACAGTACCACGATAATTTATTATATTTGAATATCTAAAATTTCATAAAAAAAATGAACTTTATTCATATGACGTCATCGAAATATAAATCGCCTGGCTCTCTATGTAAAAGCAATGAATGTTACATTCATATCATTTTTATTCCAGACTCCAGAGCTAAATAATTTTGCGTGAAACAAATTCAGAAATTTTTATACAACTCATCTTACAATCACTTGTTAACATCCTGCATCCATTAAAATTAGGCTTCGTTGCAGAAATAATCAATGTTTGATGATCATTTAAACTCAAAAATATTGTAATCGCGTTGGCACAGAATATATAGGCACAGAAAATAAGCATAAATAAAGCAGTTTTAGGACAGATGCAACACTAAATATCACAGAATAAAAAAAGCATGATTTTTACACTGGGAAAAAATGGATGCCATATTTTTTTTTTGAAATGTGTCACGTGATCTATTCATATAATATGGGTATAATCATTATTTTAAATTTTATTTAAAAAATTACCGAACATAATTTGCTGACTTTTTTTTTCTATATATTTCACGGAATAATTTGAATATTTCCTAAAATTTTCGAAGCAAATTGAGAATTTTAACTTCACTTAAAAATATTTGAATAATTAGGTCCCATAGGGTTCAATGTATTTCTGTTTTTCAACCAACGTTCAATCCAAAACTAATTGGGGGACATTATTAATTTACATTCCGGTATGTCCCACACACACTCTCAACAACATACTTAAATTTCTATTTGATATAGGCATTTTTACGGCAGTTATCGTACGAACGGACAGACAGACTATATTTTAACTATATTGGAAAGTATTAAAAATCAAAAGTCAAAATACTCTTTTAATATAAAAACTTCTTGAAATACGCAGTCTAATCCTGTGAAATATTTTTCATTAAGTTTTATCTTCTTACTCATTAAGGCAGAATATGTGAAATTAAAAAACCTGATGTGTAAGTGCGCAATTACAGCTTTTAATTTCTATACTTTCGTTTGTTAAGCTTATTAGGTAGCACATTTATGATTAAAATGTGTTTGTAAATGTAAAATTCATTTGTAAATGCAAAATTTGTACCTACTCTGTTTATTTTATTTCAGTATTCTTCCATGCAAACGCGAGTAGTTCCGCTTGTTGTACAAATATGTATATATATATATATATATATCTGTTAGTATAACAGCAATAAACAGAATTGTTGTTTTCCTAAAATTATAAAGTTATAAAAAGATGTTTCTTATTGTGGTTTAAAGAGCAAATAGAAGTTTTTATAATTATAATACCTTCATTGACAAATATAATGTTTTTGACCCTAGAGCACAAATAATGGACAATATACATTCTGATGCGAATCAATACATGTACACATAAAATATTGAGCTAGCCACTTAACTCGGCATCAGTATCGTCTGAGAAGATATGGAAATGATTAGATTTTGGTAGATAAAGAGCGTTCTATTAGGAAATGGTGGGAATGGGAAATGGCATTTCAGTAAGTAGCAAATCCTTCCCTGGCAGATATACAAGGCGATATTCAATGCGATACAAAGCCAATTAAGTCACTTATGTCCCTTCGTGGAAGATTCTGCCATAAATGTTGCAACTGGTCAGCTAATTCAGTAATACACTGAAAAGTTTGCAATTGCCGCCCCAGCATGTCCCAGACGTGTTCTAATGGTGATTGGTCTGAGGACCTGGATGACCATGGCAGAGTATTAATTTCTCGAAGACACTTCTATGAAGCTGCGAGAAAGCTGCTTTCTGCTGAGAAATGCGTGCAGTATGTGGTCGAACGTTGTCTTGTTGGCAAATGGAAGCCGTTCGACTTGACAGCATAGGCAGATAAATCAGCTGCAAAATATCGTCGACGTGCAAGCAAGCCGTCCGATTAGTTTCTCCCGCAAATAGAGGAGACCGGCTATCCCACGAGATGGCTCCCCAGACTGTCATACCACGTGTGATGACCGTGTGACGCTAATTAACAAATGTGGGATCGGAACGACGGCCAGATTTTCGTATATGTATGCGGTACATGTATGCGGTGGTCATCAGCACTGAGAGAGAAGCTGGATTCGTTGCTAAAGACAACATGTCTCCAATCGGACGTTGTCCAGTTTGACAGATCTCAGTACCAATCCAGATGATCTGACTATGTTGATGGGTCAATGGTAGGCGCCTTATTGGATGTCGACACACATTCCTACTAATCGTCCCCGAATAGTATTCCCAGATATAGGGTTGACAGAAGAGTGCAAATACCTTCGAATGAATTATAGAGACGCCATTGGTATGGACATGACTCCCCTCTGACTGCAGGATCCTCTCGAACAGTTGTCAGTCAGCAGACGTCCTGAGGTTCTGCAACGGCTGCATGTACCTTCCCTGATCAAATGCACCTTGCAACTATCTGCATAACTTTTAAAAAATGCATTTGAATTCCGAATTTCGCGACCTTGGCTCTATTTTTTATGGGTGCATATATTCGTTTGAAACAGAGTGTATTTCAGTGCTTAAGGTACGTAGTTCGACCGTTGGATTTTTAGCAAGGTTTTCAACATATCCAATGTTAACAGCTTATAAGATGAAACCTTTTACTATGTGCCACTGACTGTCATAATTTTGAGTTTTACAAATTCAATAGATATTTTATATGTCCTGACAAAGAAAAATCATATTACGTCTAAAAAATATTAACTTTTTCTTTATTGCGTTAAATTCTCTTCAATCAAAAATATTTTACTTTCCAGTTGTTTTTCTCACAGTTTGATATATATTTTTTGTATCGATGCCATTACTCATATAAGCATTTTATATTTAATACATCATTATTTTTTCTTTTTCAGAAAAAGATTCGAAACGTGTAGATCAGTCGAAAATTCGAATTGCGGTTTTCGACTTCATTCCAATAATTTCCCTATATGTTACCATGAAGTGTAGGAAAAATAAAAATCTTATGGATGCAGCACATAATATTAACTTAGGCTATTTTGTTTTATTCTTTTTGTAGTCGAAAATTCCTTACACTGCAAAACGTTCTACAACTTTTAATCATTTTTTCATTCATATAGTTGATCATTTTAGCAAACTCTCAGAAAAGCTGCAATTACAGGCGTTAATAAAAATTCCAGCTTGTTTTCTGAAATATTCAGCTAATTATCATTTGTCGGAGCGTTACTTTTGTATATATATATATATACATATATATATATATATATATATATATATATATATATATATATATTATCAAAATTATCAGGGACCTCACTAAACATTACGGACAGCAGATTCCCTTGAAAATTTCAGTAACATGCTTCCAAATGTTTTACTGTGCATGAAACAAGCATTTAATAGAAACATATGAGCATATGTAGTCTTTTAATTTGAAATTTCGTATAAAAGGGCGTTTCTTTTTTCGAATTATACCAAAATCTAATCAGCACCAGAGTCACCCACAAGTGACTTACCAAATTTCGACCAACTTTTGTGAAATTGGGTAAATTAGTTTCTGAGCTGGAGTGAATACATACAATTGACAGACAGATACAATTGACACAGACTCCACGCTAAAAATAGTTTTTTCGTGATCAAGTGTTCTCGAAACCTGCAGATCCTTCAAAAACTTCAGTACCTATATTTTTAAGATTCCAATATTTTTCCCATATATTACCATGCATTGTAGGGAAAGTAAAATCATTTTAGTTATGACGTCCATGTATCTGCGCATGTCTGACCTGATAAAGTATTAATTCCAGATCAGCACCTATCGGTCTATATATTACGAAACGAAGTGAATTTCTTCTTAAGAAAATGGAGATGGATTGGTTTTATTTTCTGAGTGAATTATAAAAAATTTGATATGGGCTGCACGTGACTTTATCTATTAACTCACATTTCTTCTCTCTTTACTTCTGTCATAAATAATTAAATTGAGTTTAATTGCTCAAAATGGTACGTACATTTATTTGAAATTAATTTCCATTGCATGTACCTTTTTAAAACATGTGTTTGTCATCAGGCGTTTTATGAGAGCGTTGTATTCTCGCAGAAATTACTAAAAAAAATATTTGAAACTTTCCTGAATTCGCGGTCTTATTTCCATTTTCATGTGGCGATTGGAAGTAATTCCAAAGGTGGTACTGCACAAATGAAAACAAACTGAAGTATCTCCAGAACGGTTCCCTAGAGAAATGATATTGTTCTTATACTCTTTGTCATAAAACTTACGTAAGAAACAATTATTACTTTCCTTATTTACATAATGCATAAAAAAAGTATTATGACGGGGTCGAAAATTCGAATGCGAGTTTTTGACGGGAGAGCACGCTTCAAGCATCCCTGACCACGAATTAAACATGTTTGAAGTGATGTCTGTGTGTGTGTGTGTGAAAGTATGTGTATGTGTGTGTGTTTCACTGAGTCTGTGGAGACGATAACTGACGAACGACTGATCCGATTCGAACGAAATATGGCACAAATATCACAATCCGTAAACACTGGAAGCCTATTGTTTTTATACGCAATGGCATGCTCAAAATCCTCCTAAATTTTCGAGTGAAATTTTGAAAAAATCGTTAAAAAATCAAAACCGCTAATACAGTTACGCAAATAGATATTTCTTATGTAATGTTTCATTAGAAAACGATTGACATAAATTTTAGAACGCTAACATGAACCGTTCTCTAGATATTACACATTTTTCAAAGAAATTATCAAAAAGTCATTTAAAATAAAAACAAAATATTTCGTATAGAGAAACATGTTCACTTTTCATATTGAATACCATGCGATAAATTGGGTGACAACATTCTCGTGGATCTAGCTCGTTCCATTCATGAAAAAAGATACTCTGAGTAATACTTTTGTATTTGAACGCCAATAGTCATTTATATGCTGCAAAAATAACTTATTTATTAGTCCATAACCCTTGGCGAGATTTTGGCGACGAATTTGTTGGAATGTTGCCAACTTGTGGAGACGACTTGGCGACTTTTTTAAATATTGCTAAATTAACGAAAAACTCGACAAATGGATAAATATGACGCTAAATCAATGACGACTCATTGATGATGACGACATGAAAAATGAAGACTCATTGACGAAAATTCAATATCTTCGAAAGAATATTAATAACGACTATAAAAATAATCTATTTTTTTATTATAAAAGTAGTAAATTCATTGCATTATATAAGGAAACTCATATGCTGCCCACATCAGATTTTTTTATTAATAAAATTAAGTATATTTAGCTTTGTATAACTGAATTTAATGACTGTTAAGGGATATTTCGCAAAATAGGCAGGTTATCTTAGTCTGAATCGTGCTAATATCTAATCAGCACCATAACGGCTCTTAAGTGATTTATATACCAAATTTTGGGACATTTCATTGAATAGTTTTTGAACTACAGTGTATACATACATTGCACCGGTACTCAGGCACACAGATAGATAGACACGCAGACAGACTCATAGAAATTGCAAATTTGATAAAGTTTCAAACGAGGATTATTTCATTTTATATTTTCTGAAAGAAAATATTTGAAAAAAAAATCAGGAAAGAGAATATGAATTTTCAGCTGTTCGAAAGCTCTTACGTTGCTAACATCAATTGTTTGAAATATATAACAAACAAAATAAAATTATTTTATACCATTTGTGTTAACTACCAGTGAAGTAATAGAAAATAATTCACATAGGATATATTATTTATTGAAGTGTTATCATCGCGTGGGGCAGCAGGAGAGCCAACATACGCGGTACACAGATACACAGATTACTGAATACACCAACATCATTGCACCGTCGAGACCAACCTGCTTCTCAGGTGCCAATGGCTCATTCATAGACTTTGTCCTAACGAGAAACATAGAATACGCTCACACTATCGATACCCTAGATGAATTCGACTCGGATCATTTACCGGTATTGGTGACATTCGATCTGAACACTCCCCTTCCAGCCTCTCTGGGACAAGAGAGGGTGAACTGGAACGTTTTCAAAAGGGCACTTTTTGAGCCGCACTTGGCAGTACCCAACATTATGAGCACGGCGGACATTGACTCTGCCACACACACACTCACAACAGAAATCAAGAGAGCTATTGCCTCTGCCACAACACATCGTGAGTCACCAAAAATGGCCACACTTTCCCACCATGTCAAACAATTAGTTAGGCAAACGATCTTTACTCTAAAAAAACAGATGGGTACCATATTTTATTTTGAAGTTGGTCACGTGATCTCTTCATATTATATTTATGTAATTATTGTTTAACTTTTTATTTAGAAAAAAACTACCGAACATGTTTTGCTGAATTTTTTTAATGTATTTTATGGGATACTTTGAATATTTCTTAAAATTTTCGAAGCAATTTGTGAATTTTAACTTCGCTTACAAAATATTTCAAAATTAGGTCCCATAGAGTTCAATGTATTTCATTTTTTCAACCTGGGTTCAATCCAAAACTAATTGGGGGATGATATTCATTTACATTCCCGTATATCCCACAAACTGTCTCATCGACATACAAAAATTTAATTTTGGTAAAGTCATTTTTATGCAGCTATCATGCGAACGGACAGACAGACAGACAGACAGAATGAACAAAGTCATAAGCACTTTTCAACTATGTTGTAAAGTGTTAAAAATGGTCTAAGACTGTATTTTGTGTAATAGATAATTAAAAGAAATTTAAACGATTGATTTATAAAAAAAAAAGAAGGAAAAAAAGAAAAAAGAAATATATGATTTGTTTGGCACATTTTATCAAATGTGATCCCTGTTTGTAATAAATTTCAATAGTGTTAAAGTTGAATGGTACGATTTATTTTACTATTATTAGCAAAATAAAAATATTCCTTATATTTCTTCTGTCATATGTATCATACCTAAAGTTAAATATTTAATTAAGAATCGAAAAAAATTTAAACGGTGTGTGTAACTCCCCTTGGCTGCGGCAATGATGATTTTAAATCAATGATAATTCGATGATTTCTCAGCTCGATATACATGGCACTAATCCTCAATATCTTTCTCTTTCCATCATGACCAATTTACCAAATTATAAAATTTGCAAACGGAGAATAGTATGGGAGAATTTATCACATCATTTGTACTTCCATGCATAGATAAAATTATTTTTGTTCGAAGTCTGTTATATTCTGAATCCTAAGACTTATTCATGTTAGATTTTTACATGATATGGTCTAAAATGTTTTAGCAAAACAAGATTTTTTAAGCAAAATGTTAAAAAAGTAACATAGTTTAAACGCTAATTTCAGCATGGTATTATTGTTCACATATATATAATATTTATAGATAAAACTTTGTAAGAATATAAAATAGGGTTTTCTTTAAAAGTAAAATTAAATTCCCAATCCCGTGAAATAATGGAATTAAAAAGTTTAATCCCGAGATTGTAAAAACATCCGAGATTGCAATCCCTAAATGCATGAAAGCATAAATGTAAGAAGTTATTGTTATTATTATTTATCATTATTCTGTTACATGTTCAAAAGGGATTACAAACTATAAATTTAAGATATTTGTAATAAAAAATAATTGTTTCCTCTGTTGTTTTTAAGACAAATATTTCACTACTTTGAGCAATAGTCAAGCATTTTTATTCAATATTACCCCACCTTGCTGACTGCATTTTTCGTTTCCCTTTAAATAGCCTTCCGTGTTGGTCTCATTCTTCCAGACTCTTTGGTCTCATTATCGGAGGTGACGGGTGAAGACACGCTCAAAGTGATATAGTACTCTGCGGACACATACAGTGGTAAGGGGAAGATCTCTGGGGGTGGGAATTCGACCCTCCTGGAAGCTGTCGGTCCTGTTGTGGGGGAAAGCAAAGCAGTTGGTCCGATCTCGGACCGAGCAGAATCTGGATATTTTTTGTGTGATGAGGAGCCTTAAGAGTCCTTCGGAGTGGGCCAGGCTGCCCAAGATTTCTTCTTTACCTTGGGTGTTGGGAAGCAGTCTGAGGCTGTAGTTTAGCTTCTTAATCAACTTCCTAAGGTTGTCAGCAGCAGTCCTTGGGTCGTTAAGAAATTCAGTAAGGGTGTCGTCAATTTCGTTAGCGGTAAAATCCATATTTGCAGTTGCAGTATCCATATTAGAGGTAGAAGTATCCAAAATCACAGCGGGAATAACCGAATTCACAGAAGAAATGTCACCACGTGGTGCGACGACCACGTGGGAATCAATCGGGTCAGGCATAGTCACTTCACGTCGCAGCGGCAACGCCATTGCACGGGGCACCAACAAAGCACAAGCACAAACACACGCCGACACTAGGAAAAGCACGGGAGGGTCACTCACAAATCCGCGGCGACAGGGCCGATAAGCACACCGGTAGAAGGAGCACAGGGAAAAACAGGTTCACGCACGGAGTCCACGCACCGAATGACAAAGGGTGATGAGGGTGCCTTCATACTAAATAATCGTATGCTCTTCAATCGCTCGTGGTTTTGTCTCCATAGCCAAAACCTATACAAAATAATGGCATTCTGTTTAAAGACTCTTTCTGTTTAACTGGTGATTTATGGTCTGGGGGTCAATTATACCTGATGGTATTTTCCTGTGACCATCTGTTTCAAACAGCTTTGAGTCTTGAAACAGCTGACTCAACCAAACCCCATGCCTAAGCGTAGTCCAGGATTTTTGTTTGCAGTTACTCAGACAGTGGTGTTGAAATCTTGAAAATTTGAAAAAAAAATCATAGCCGTCACTGAGTAATCAACTGATACGAATATTGGAGGGCCAGTGCTTGAAACTTGAAATAATAGGTTTTGTTGTTTAGGGGATGACTTTTTAATTAAATGTTAAGCAAGTTCGTGTTAAATATCAAAAACATTATTACAGTTTAAATTCAATTTGGCAAGGAAATAGAAAACAGGTAAATAGTAGTTCACAATAAGAGCAAAATAATAGTTAAATAAATAAAATCAATTGTGTAAAATCAACCTTTCCCCCAAAAAAATCTAGAAATGTTTATAGCAAACTAGTGATTGGGTTTATACGGTGAGTCAGTATGTAGAGCAAATGAAAAATAAAATTTTATGTCTACATAATGAATTATGTTTCTTTAAATATACGCTTATAGTAACTTAATAGTTTTTATTGTTTCAATGAGACACCTAATATAGACATTTTGCACAAAAAAATAATAATGACAAAATTTTAATTCATGGTAAACATTTTGTTCAGCAAGAAATTTCTCCTTAACTGAAAACCTTCGCTTTTAATCAATTATTGGTAGAGCTTAACTCATATTAACATTCCCCAGAACAATTTTACAGATAGAATACATTTCCTTTATACAACACTGTAGACAGCCACATTTAGCGATACTCATCTGTTAAACAACTTAACATTATTCAACGGAATATTTTTACATTTTATTTTAAATCTAATTCAATAAAAAATAATAAAAAATTTTCTATATGGCATTTGATATTAGCACTATGTCGGCCATTTCAAGTCTAAATTTTATTTTATCTTATTAATAGATTGACAGGTAAATGTTCTTGAATGTAAGTTGTCTTGAACGTAAGCCCAAAATATATCTTTATTCTATATAATCTTTATTCTATTTAACAAAGTGGGGGATTATGCTAAATAAAAATTTAACTTTTTTTAGGGCTATCCATAAGTTCCGATAATATTTTAAAACCACATATTACATAAAAAATGATTTCGTTTAATCTCAATTCTACAAAATGCTTTTAATTATGCTCTAGGAAATTGCGTCCAATACGACCGCAATAAATTGATAGAAGTAATAACTGAGGCTTCTCGTCCAATAGTTGGCTCTGAGGAAACATTCAGAGCGGCCTCGAAGGTAGGATTGCAAAAAATGTTGCCGATGTTATCGGGCTTATTCAGCAGTTCCTTGCCCCACTGTTATACATATATTAATAAGATGAAATTGTATCTATTGTGTGGCAAAAATTTTTATTTATTATTTATTATTTAATTGTGAGCAACTGACCATTGCTATTTTGTAAAGATCTTTAAATTTTATATGTCTGTACTTCTGACGGGGTTGCACCCGGGCTATGAAAGAGGTTTGTAGTCCTTACAATCACCACGATTAAAACCCTTTTACGACTGGCGCCGGTTATATCCCGTATCCACTAAATGCTTCACCCTGACTAGTACCGGCCGTATCCTGCATCCACTAAATGAAGTTAATTGATGCACTATTAAGTGTAACTGTTAAGAGTACACTATTAAGTGTTAAATTAACACACTATTAAGTGTTTTCTATCTTTTTATGGAGCATCATAGTTAAAAGTAAAGTGATTAACGTGTATGGTGTGCACTAATGACACGAAGACCCATTCAGTGGTGGCGTACTGATGGTTAGTTCAACTATCGCGAAAGTGTTAAATAATGCATTTAAAACGCATTAAATAATTTTATTTTTCTATAATTTCTGAAAGAAATTCTAACATAGATGAATAACATTTATGCGTGATTTTTAACAGGGCGTGTTGACATGTTTTTAATTGCCATGTATATTCCTAAAATTTGCGTATAATTTATTCAAGCTTTAATTTTTATATAGTTCCCTTCCAATATATATTCGAAGCGTGTTTTGTAATATTTACCGGCTGCGGTGTTCAAAGCTAGCGATTATGTTTTTGGATCTCACTTTTTAGAAGTGACGCTTTTAGCAGCCATTTTCGTAGCAATCTCAGTTCGCTATAAAAACGTTCCCCTCTCAGTCACTGGAAATCCTCAAACAATAAATGCGCAGATAATTAATAAAATATCCAGTTACAGCCATTTTTTGATAGAGAAAGTCATCAAATGCTGGAGGCCCGCAAATAAAAACCTACTTATATCTCTTATTCAATTTCCATTTCGAATACTTTTGTGAAAAAGTTTTCTTAACAGTACTTTTTGAACTGAAAATCCCGCTATAGAGGGTGATTAAATATATATGGCCCAAATTTTACGAGGTGTTAGCACACACCAAACCCCGCGTTTTCGTCATAGTTTACGGGTTCGGAGATGAAACATAAAGGCGCCAGTGGGCACTTAATAGTGAAACCGTTGAAGTGAGGCGAAAACACGAGGATGTCTTAGAAGTTATAAAATGACATTTAATAAACAATAATTACAGTGCTGGTCCAAAAGAGCGACCGCCAACCTGAATGCACGTCTGACAGCGGCGATGGAGGAAATCGGGGATCTCTCTCGAACAGACCAGGCATGCCGTTCACTTCCGCATCAGCGGCCGACATTCTGATTTCTCCTACACGAGTTCCTCTTCAGATTCAAGGGGAGTGTCACAGACGAGACTCTTGAGATATCCCCCAAAAAAGAAGTCAAGATCCGACATATCGGAAGATCGTGTAGGGGGGGGGGGGGGTAATCTATGGGACCACCTCCCCAATACATCGTTCTGTAACGCCTTTAAGTTTCATTTTCGACCCTGCAAACTGTGACGAAAAATTCTTGATATGGTGTGTACTACAATCTCGTACAATTTGGATATCTGTTTTTAATCACCCTGTAATATGCAGATTTGGGCTGTTTACTTCAGAATATTTAACGTAATTTTGCACTCTCCACAATACATAATTTGCTATGTATAGGACATTCTTTCTTGTAGGAAACAGTCATATGCCAGAGAGGTGACTACAATTGTTTCGAGGGCATTATAAGTCCCCTTCATCGGGCAAAAATTATAAAGTTAGAACAATATCACTATTAATAAGAACTGAGAGGGAACTGCCTGGGAGTTAGTTTTTATTCACTTGCCTGGAAGTTCGGTCTCATTTTCTTATCACTTGCCTTCTCAATCCGTCTGCACATTGTTATTGTTCTTAAAATATACAAAACGGGACACAAGGATTTTTGGATGATTTCGCCTAGCAAGCACTTTTATCAGGATTTTTTCAAAACATGCCTTTATTGAGCTTGTCTTTCTAGCACTCAACGCCTCCTATTATCCATGACATTAAAGGTTGTTTAAAATTAATTCTATTGTAAAATATTTCCATCCTATCTCATCCATTTTCTATCTCATGCCAAAATTATGTCCAATAGTTTATGAATTGTCACATCCGTAAAATTTTTATATAACAACACTAAACATGCTACTTCTAAACATGCGGAGTTTTATTTGCAGGCAATGCCTAAAAAGTGCTCCGTATGAAGTGTATTATATATGTATATATATATATATATATATATATATATATATATATATATATATATATATATACGTATATAGCACTCGGTAGGCCCGGGTGCAATTGCACTCGTATGCCCAGGTCCGATTCCCTCCGCTGCCAAAACTGCCACCGTGTTCACACAGAGTACGATCACGTTAAACATCTGGATCCGTTAGTCCTTCCGAGAGATTGGTAGTAGAGGAATGAGGGTACGGTTCCTGTGGATGTCTCCCCCACTGGATTCTGGTCTAAATTGGGTGACTCTTCCAGGCTGTCCAAAATGTTACCTTACACCTTTTTGGTAGGTCGGACGGTCTGGGTCTCAACAACAACTGCACTTTAAAGATAACAGTCTTTCAAATACTTCATGACCTTTCATATAGCCAACCACAAACGCACACTGATCGTTGCCTGAAATGTCTATTGTTGTGTCCATTAAGATTGGGGACTTCACTGCTTTCTTTTTACTTGCTGATATTATTTCTTTCATTTCTTCTACAATGATTTGTATTACTTTCATTACAGTGTTAATACTAAGAAATGTAACAAAACTTCCTCTTCCCGCTACTTTGTCCTTCTTTCCATTGTCCTTCTCTTTACGTTCTCTTGCCTGATGGATTTGTTCACTTTTTGCTGTTATAGAGTCCAAATGTTTTTTAACGTTGTGTCATACGGTGATTAATTGACGGTGTAATACGGTGATTAATTACGGTGATTTATAGATTCATCAAGAGTTCGGAAATCAAGGCCATGTTTTCCTATCATGTTCAAAACTTCGACAATGTTTTGCACAATGTCTTCTTTCACAAAACTTTGAATCCTCTTTTGCATTTGATTATTAAAAAGTAGATCATGAGTAGATTTCTTCTGTTTTTCTGCCATGAAAAAAAAATAACCGATTCTATCTGAGCTTTGGAGATCTCATGCTGTTCTATCCTTTGGTGAACATATGTCTCCAATCTTCAAATCCAGAGCAAAAATTTGAAATTCCACTGCTACGTACTAAACATGTAAAACAATACAATGTTTATTAAATAATTGGCCGCCACTTTTTGATGGAAAATATTGCTTTTGTTCTTTAAAAGGCAAATCTTTTTCTTTGGTTTATGTGGACGAAAAGAAAAAAATCTGATAAATCATTTTCACTGAGCCATTTAAAATAATTTTTTGTCTCTACTGGGGAAACTTCTACTTCCACAAATTCTATTTCTGATGATTGCAGAGGTGGTGGTAAAGGGATTAGTTCGAAGAAACGTTCTAATGTCGGCGTAGGACATGTTGTAATAAGTTCTTCAGTTTCAGAATCAGAATCAATCGTTGAAGTTTCACGCACACTGCAATTGCCGGCCACTCAAGAAGCAACCATAAGCCTTCGGGTTGGTCGTGTGGTCTGGGCTTTCTGCACACTGCAATTGAAATTTTCTTTTTGATATTCATTAAATGAAGAAATTAAATCTGTGACCGCTACTTGACTGTTTAATTGGAGGCTATTTTCATTTTTAGGATTTAGATATGCGCTTGAGTGCGGTTTGACATAAAAAGAGGTTAATTTAGAACATGCTTTTGCTGATTCATGCAATTCCTTAAATCTGTTGTCTTTTCTAAATTCATGACTACTCTGTCCATTTTAACGTCCATGTTCCACGCAGATCTGAAAGAGAGAAACACAATAATGCAATAACCCTAAGCTTCTTGTATACTATACTGTTTATAACAGCAAGAAAAAATTTGTTTAGCCTAAACTTTCATAAAAAAATAAGAATAGAAATAAAATTAAATCACAAAATGCCACTAATTATTCTTTTTTAACTATTCTTATTTCAGAAAAGGGGGACATTTTCGTTTTAAATTTTTTGAAATGATCAAAAGTTTTGCAAATCCGATAATTTAAATTCAAAATTAAACATATGTTAATAATTTTTAAAATATTTTAAGATTTGTACAAGATAAAACTTATTTAGCTATATTGCCCTTTATAAAGATAAATAATCCTTTGCGATTACAATTACGAACTTAATAATTTCAAAAATAAACTTTTTTAAGAATAAAAATAAATGAGCGATTTCTAAAATATAAAAGTTTTACCTCTTTAAAGTAGCCGAAGAGTCAGATCACGATTTTCTTTCTTTTCCCTTTTCTTTAAGGTGCCGTCCACGAATAAGGAAAACGAAAAATTATAACGTTCCACTATATCCATTGTGCAACGGTATCCGAAAATATCCACTTGCAAAACGTAAACTCTTGTGTCAATAAAGGCCCTTTTGACAATCACGAAGTCGGTCTTCTCCATGTTTTCAAACTACTATAAAAACTTTACGGGAAGTAAGCCGTTACAGTATCGATTCAAATAACACAACTGCGAGTATTTAAAACCTCTCCGACTTTAACAAGACTCCGATTCTGACTAACTAACTGAATCAATCGCTCACTGAGTGAATAGCAATCAATCGCTCACAGACTGAATGTAGGGCAATTTTTTCAACGACATTTTATAATTTAAAGAACAAACAAATTTATGTACATTCTGAACATGGAAAGTCGCGAATATTCTTCAAGATCTTTTTTTCCCGTCAACAGCGGGGAACTGAAAATATCAACGATTGATGCTAGCAAAAGCAGACTCAATGTTGCCACTACTCAGAAATCACAGACGATTCGTCACCCATGTCGGTGGAGTTCGAAACTAAGGAATCTAATATTAAAACTGCCCCAAAGTTAATATATATTTAAAATATTAAACTTTGCGCATCACAGTCTTTTTTGTAGCAGTGCAGTAATTTTTGTTTTAAAAAAATTAGCAGGCTAGAAAAAAAAAATAATTTCATTACAAAATTTTTCGAAGATTTCATTTTTTTTGTAGAAGCTAATTAAATACTGGCACAATTTCCTTCTCTTGTTTAAGGCACCCCAGGGAAAGGAGGGCAGGAGGACATGTCCCCCTGCGCCACCAGGCCAGCACTGGCCTGTCTGTGCATGTGAAAGGAGTTCATGTTTTACTGTTACTACACATTTTCTATTCTAATGTTATATGAATTATAAATTGAACTGAAATGTAAACTGTAAAATTGTGCTACTATGATAAAATATTTTTAATCGTTAATCGTAGACTACTATTTATGACAGTTGCCTGATAACAAATAAAATCTTTTACAAACTATTGCTGAAGCTTTGCTGTGCTGTGCTGCTATAGGATAGGGATTCTATCAGTAATACCTTTTGTCCTAAAATAAGAGTGTTATCTGGACGCAGGTATATATTTCTTCTTACTTGTAGTTTAAACATCTGATCCAGCTGTTTCATTCATTTGGCAGAAATATGTGCAGATATCTATGCCTGTTTAGTAGTCATTCATCACTGGTAATGTTTTAACGGATATAAAACATCTTGCCTTTGCTGATTTTTCAATGACTAAAGAACTTTTCTGTCTCATCCATATCATACACAATTAAAACTGTTTTGATGATAACTGATATAGATTTAACATCAAATTCTGCAGGGGGTTTAGTAGGTTCACTAAAGATTTCCACTTCTAGAGATGTCATTTCCAACTTTAACTACTGCGGCATCATCATGTGACGTGGAAAGACATTCTCAAAGTATAAGAACATTTTAACAGTACAATCATTCTTTTTTACCAGCAAATATTAAAATGTTGGTTGTAGTAAATTACCCTAAATGAATGAGAAGAGCGAATACTTATGTGTCAAGAGATTTATCTTCGTAAGGTATGTTTTCAGATTTATAAATTTCCAGTAAAGATTATATGTTAGTGTAAAGATTTGCAATGAAAGCGCTTGAAACGTGACAGAGCATGAAACTTGAAGTAATAAGTTTTTATTCATGTTAAGCTGATGATTTTATTTTATGTTAAGCAAATTCATCTTGAAAAACAAAAAACAATCATTGCAGTTTGTATTCAATTTGCCAAGGAAATAGGAAACATATTAACAGTAATTCACATTAAGAGCAAAATAATAATCAAATAAATAAAATAAATTGTGTAAAACCAACCTCTTTAACATAAAATATAAAAATGTTAATGAAAAACTAGTGATTGGCTTTATACAGTGAGTCAGTATGTAGAGCAAATGAAAAATAAAATTTTATTTCTAAATAATGAATTATGTTTCTTTAAGTAGATGCTTCTAGTACCTTGACCGTGTTTGTATGTTTTAATGAGACACTTAATATACACATTTTGCACAAAAATAAATATTGACAAAGATTTAATTAATGTTAAAATTTTTTTGCAGCAACGACGACGAGCTCTGGGTGGATTAGCGGAGCACCTGGACAAAAATTGTCCGTATCTCCAGGATGTAGTGTGTCAGCTGATCTTTATATAATTTGCAATGCTCCAAGTGGGGAGGGGGAGATGAGTTATTCAAGCTGGATATAAGGTAGGTAAAGTGAGGTTCATACATAAGTCGCTTTCTCTTCGCAAAAAAAAGGGGGCCACACATTTTCAATTTTTTTTTTTTTTTTTTGCCCTCAGGCATCATGAAAGTGCATTAAAGTGCATTTTGCAGCAACATATTTCTCCGTAACTTATAACGTTCACTTTTAATCAATTATTGGTAGAAGTCAACTCAAATTAACTTTCCCCAAAACAATTTTACAGATAGGCTACATTTCCTTTATACAATACTGTAGACAGACACATTTAGCGATACTCATCTGTTAAACAACTTAACATTATTCAACGGAACATTTTTACATTTTATTTTAAATCAAATTCAATAATCTTTAAAAGGTACGTTGTAACTCTCTTTTTCTTTCTCTGTTTCACAACAGAGGGAAGCACTTCTGCTCTAATTTTCAAATCCGCTTCCAATCTTGGAAGGCTGCACATGTTCTTTTGCTGCATTTTCTTTCTTTTTTCTTATTAACTTACCCTTCTGCTCAAGTAATGTCACGAGTACACATATTATATTCATACCGGAGGTTAAAGTCTTTTATGACTAGGGACTCCACAACGTTGCACGATGCTAACGTTAAGTTTTTTCTGCTTCATCAGATATGTTACTCTAGGGAATTGCGTTTAATACGGTCGCAATAAATCGAAATTGATCAGGAAAATGTCTAAAAAGAAAAGAGCAATATTAAACATTTGGGATTTTTAAATAGCTTATATGTGACATTTCAAAGATTTTTACAAATCGACAAACAATAAGACATTCAGATCTCTTTAACGAAAATATTTGAAATTTTCAGATTTTCTTTAGACAAGGCGTGAATATTGCAGTTTTAAATATTAGTGTGAAATAAATATAAGATGTGTGTAAGAAAAAGTTTATGCTTTACTGTTACTATAAATTTTGTGTTCTAATTGTGATTTGAGATATATATTGAACCGAAATGCAAACCGAGTAATATGCACCGATAATATTTTAAAAATATATACTATATAAAAATTGATTTCGATGAACTGTTATCAGTTAAGACAGCCTCTTCGTACTCTAGGAAATTGCGGCTTAGCCGCAATAAATCGAAATAGAAGTAACAATTGGGGGCTAAGAGGAAACGTTTCGGGTGTCTTCTCAATCTTCAGTATAGTTCTTAAATTCTTGACGATGTTAATCACACTTAGTAGTTCTTATCGAATTTCTAAAGCACTTTTTTGAGCAGTTGCTTGCCCCTCTGTTATACATATATTTACAGGATGAAATTGTATCTATTGTGTGGCAAAATAAAGTTTATTTATTATTTATTATTTAATTGTGAGCAACTGACCACTACATTGCTATTTTCTAAAGACCTATGAATATTATATGTCTGTACTTCTGGCGACACTACTACATTTTGTACACTAAATGCTTCATCCTGGCTAGCGCCGGCTATATCCGGGTATATCCGACATCCAATAAATGCGCCGCATTGGCTAGCAACATTTGCAGGAACGATACGCGAATTGGACACCACGCATTTATCTAGCGCACAAGAAAAAGTTCTTGTCACGAGTAAAGTGCATTTGTTTTCTACCTTTTTGTGGAGTATCACAGTTAAAAGTAAAGTAGTTAATGTGTATGATGTGCACTAACGGCACGAAGTCCCATTTTTTGGTGGCGTACTGATGGCTAGTTCAACCGTTGAATTGAACCGTTGAATTGATAATAGAAACATGTTTCATAATATTTGAAAGCTGCAATGTCATAAGTCAGAGGTTCTAAGCTAGCGGTTCAAAGTCAGCCTCAGTTAACTATAGAAACTTTCCCTTCGTAGGCACTGGAAATCCTCAAACTATAAATGTGCAGCAAATTCATAGAAATGAATAATATAATATAGCGTAAGAGCCGTTTTTCGTCAGAGAAATACAGCAAATGCTGGAGGACCCGCAAATAAAAACGAACCTATATTTCTTATCTAATCTCCAGTTGGAATATTTTTTTGAAAAATTTTCTTAGCAGAAATTTTAGAACTGAGAGAAAACTCAGCTATATCCATAGTAACAGTAAAATATTACCTGCAATATTCGACCAATATGAAAATGTGGACATTTTCACGGAATTAGTCCAATATTGGCATAAAATTTTGGAAAAACTTTGGGGCAATTTTACGCTAATATTTCAAGTGTAACACCATTATTGGCGTAATATTGTAATGAAAATATTAGCCAATATTGGAGGACAATATAACTCCAATATTTAACCAATATTGGGATTACATTGAAAATATTTCCAATGTAATGCCAAGATATACAATATTGGTCCATATTGGACCAAGATTAAATGCTACTGGGGATGCAGCCTTATTCTGTTTACTTCATAATATGCAACGTATTTTTACATTCCTTACAATTTCATACTATTCTATGTATAGGAAATGCATGGTCACAGAATCGGGTATTGGAAATCGAGTTTATGTTAGATTTTCGGAATTTGTGGAAGTAATAACATGGCAAAACTATTTACAGAGATACGGTTGCTTTCGTGTATTCGTTTGTGCTTCTTTTCGGGCCGCTGAAATGTGATTGTGTATGTAGGTATCACCAATTACTCAAGAACTATCAGATTTTTATGAGATTTACAGCTTGTGCAACTTCCTTGCATAAATGAGTCATATGCCAGTTTGGTAACTATAATTGTTTAGAGGTCGTTATAAGTCCCATTCATTGGGCCAAAATTATGCAGTTAGCATAGGATGCATTCTTAACAAAAACTGAGAGTGAACTGCCTGGTAATTCGCTCTCAGTTTTTCTTCGCTGTCAGTTTTCTCTCAGCTTCTGTCAATTTTCTCTCAGCTTTTGTTAAGGGTGCATACTGTTCTAACTGTCTTATTTTGGTCTGATGAAGGGGGATTATAATCGCCAACTGAAAAATTATTGTTGCCTAACTGACAAATGACTATTTTTTACAAGACTGTTGTGTAAGTTGCCTTACAAACAACAATTTGTTTTTAGTGAAATTTACTGTTGGTGATTTTCACTGGGGCTCATTGGATGTACTTCAGCATGGAAAAAAATAAGACGTATAATAGAATAATTAAAATAGAAGTAAAAGAAAAACAGAAGAAGAAAATAGAAGTAAAAGAAAAACAGAAGAAGAAAATAGAAGTAAAAGAAAAACAGAAGAAGAAAATAGAAGTAAAAGAAAAACAGAAGAAGAAAATAGAAATTTCTTTGCATCATGTTCTGAAAAAATTCGAAATATTTAAATATGATATAAGAAATACATTATATGGGCAAAAGTATCCCGACACCTCTTCAGAGAAATGTGTAGAGGATCCTACTTTTGGGGATGCCACTTTAAATAACTTTTAAGGTATCTATTTCAAAACGTCCCAAAATCATGCTTTTTTATTGACCAGTGTAATTTACTTCAATCTTAAACCTATTGACTAAAGTTCGACGAATGAACTACAGCATTAACAAACGACATACTTTATTCCAGCTAACTTCGCTTACAACTCAAATTATTATTGCATATACAGAATATTTACAAAGCTAGCACTACCATATCTTAACCTGCTGACATAATAATCTATACCGAAACTCAAGCTTAACATTTTACTGAACTGAATCTATACTAATCAAACTATTATACCATAGATATATACTCACAACTGGTAGGGGAAATAAACTCGATGCTGTCCTTCATGGATGATTAGAATATGCACACGCGAACTCGGAATAGAGGCAGAAGTTGAACGACGACGACTCACGATTTCATGCTGAAGACCTGACTTCTTATCTGAATACGAATACTCTGAAAATCTAACGTCTGCCCTCTTTATTGCCCTTGCCAGTCGTGAGTTTGTGGTTTTCGGAATCAGAGTTGAGGAGTTTCGTACATAAAATACCATAACGAGAAGTAAAATTACCATACAATAATCATGAATTCTTGAATCCTCACAAGTGGATGTGGCTATGTACGTCATAGAGCGAGATAAAAGTGTGCACCAGTGCCTCGACGATCATGAGCGTGAGTTAACAGACAATGAGTAAGCCGGCAGAGCTGAATGAGTTTGTACGACGTGGCATCATAATTGGATGCCATCATTGCAACAAATCGGTTTGTGATATTTCGGCATTGGTGCAGGTGCCTCTATCAACTGTAAATGCTGGACTGTAACATGGACAATTGTAACATGGACATGTCTGGGATCTACACTTTTGGCAGGCACTTTTGGCAGCGGAGGGAATCGAACCCTGGCCTACCGAGTGCAATTCCCGCCAGCTCACCACTGGACTACCTCGCCCTGAGTAACATCTGTGTAACAAATGTCAGTGATTAATCGGCATTTAAATTTTAATACGAATAAGAGACTGCTGCTCAGCTGACTTCTAAGATGAAATACAATGAATAAATATTTTCTCTCTAAATACTGTTTTTTTTTTCAAACCAACATTCGTAAAATCAATTTAATAATACAATACATGTTTTACTAAATATTATTATATATTTTTAGTGATAAGAATGGAATATATCAATGAAAATCAGCATACATTGGTTAAATGATGTAGCACTGAGTAAATTTCAATATGCTACGGGATTTGATTAGTCCAGTGATTGATAACTTATATTTAAATGTAATTTTATATTTGTCAACATGCCACACCGTATACAAATGTATTAGGATGATTTATGGTAATGCCATGATTAATTATTTATGTTAGTTTAATGTATGGACTTAAAAGAATTTTCCAGTAAATTTGTTGGGACAGAGCCCTCATCTTATATCAAAATAATTTACCGGGCCGTTCTAATCCATATTTCCGGTATCTAATCCATCTTTCATATTCTGTTCCTTGCTTGAAACACATATTTTGTAGAAAAATGGCCTTTACCGTTTTAGAGCAGTAATCGCAGAACAATCACTTTTTCATGGCTGACCATTGAAGCTTCTCCTGGTAATAAAACAAGGTAGGTACGCCGAGATGTAGTGTAGGGAACAAAATGCGCTCTATAACTCACGGAAAGTGAGAGGATTTCCAAAAATATTTATAGTTTCTGTGAATCAAAGAAAGCATTTACTATCATAATTTTTTATTGGTCATTAAGTAGAGATTATAGATGGGATAATATAATATGGATTCAACAATGCACTGAATGATCAATAAAAAATTGCAGGTGAGAAAATATTTGGTCAATTAAACATAATCAATCAGGGAATACATGTGAAAATTATATCGATGGAACAATGAACTAAATAAACTATTAGAGAGTTCAAGTGAGAAAGCATTTGATCAATTTAAAGTTAAATTTAGCAATCAACTAGTATAAGAACCATTCTATGACGATAACAAAAAATTAAATAAGAGTTTAAGACAATTTAATTTAATCTCTCTATATGATACCATTATGCGAAATTTATTTTATTTAAAATGAATATACTTTGTACTTGATACTTTTGAAAAAAAAACATTTTTAAGATGAGGTCATATAAATATTTCCAGACTCATTTAAACAATTATTATGCTTTCTGGTGAAAAAAAGCCTAAATATTGAAGGCATCCTTACATTTTAAAACGTATGGCCCCAATAATCACATTACAGAAATCACTATTTGACATATTTGGTGGATGAAAATCCATATTCAAATATGAATACTAAATTTACAATATTATTAGCTGTTACCACTTTTCTGGTAAACTGCCTGGATATATAGTGTTCCACCAGTCTATCTACAAGAATTAAGCCAATTCATATATTAAAATTGATTTAATTTCAAGTATTTAATGGTAGATGAAAGAAATCGAGCATTTAGAAGATAATTTATATAATAAAATGGTAGGACTATTTATACAACGCAGCGTGTATTAATCATTATCGTTTAGTTTGGAATACTCCAAATAATAAGCACATCTTCTGAAACTGAAAAAATGTGAAAATGTTGACTGAAATTTCTCCCTAAAGTTTAATTTTATTCACTTATCCTTATTGAACCGCTAATTAAATAAAATACGATTGAAAAACGAAAGTGATCAAAAGGTATGTACTTTATTTATAAGGGATTTGTTATATGGCTTACATTATATGTAATTCTATAACAAATTGTATGTAAGTCTATAACTATCTAAATAAATATAAGATGAGTGTATGAAAAAGAAGTTCATACATTACTGTAACTACAAATTTTCCATTCTAACGTTAGATGAGAAACAAATTGAACTGAAATGTAAACTGTAAAATTGTACTGCTATGGCAAAATAGTTTCAATCGCGAATGGTAGACTACTTTTATGATAGTTGCCTGATAACAAATAATATCTATTTTTATTCTATTTAACAATAAAATATTGGATTATGAGAAATTAAAATTTAAATATTTTTTAGGCCTATCCATTAGTACCGATAATATTTAAGTCAGTAAAAAATAATAGCATTTTTTCTGTATGGCATTTCATATTAGAATTAATTCAGCCATTTCAAATTTAAATTTCATTTTATTTTATCTATAGATTAGCAGGTCATAGGTAAATTTTTTTAATGTAACTTTTATTTAAGCCTAAAATGTATATTTTTATACTATTTGACAACAAAGTATGGGTTTATGAGAAATATAAATAGAAATATTTTTAGGGCTATCTATAAGTTCCGATAATATTTTGAAAGCATATGTTATATAAAACCTGATTTCATTTAATCAGCGCAGGCAGGCATTAGCAAAGCAGTCAAGGAAATTGCGTCCAATACGGCCGCAATAAATCGAAATTGATAGAATTAATAACTGAGGGCTCTCCTCCAATAGATGGCTGTGAGGAAACTTTTTGAGCGACTTCACAATCTTCAGTGTAGTGTTGTTTAAATTCTTGCTGATTTTAATCGCGTTTAGTAATTCTAATCGAATTTCTAAAGCACCTTTTTCAGCAGTTCCTTGCCCCACTGTTATGCATATATTTATAAGGTGAAATTGTATCTATTGTGTGCAAAATAAAGTTTATTTATTACTTATTATTTAATTGTGAGCAACAAACCCCTACAGCACTATTTTGTAAAGACTTTTAAATATTATATGTCTGTACTTATGACGGGGCTGTATAGTTGCGTCTCAAACCACGGGCTGCACCCGGGCTGTGAAATAAGTTTGTAATCCGTAAAACTAACGCGCTTTTAACCCCTACAAGACTAGCACCGACTATATCCGGCATTCACTAAATGCGTCGCATTGGTTATCGACATTTGCAGTAACGATACGCGATTTGGACATCACGCATTTAAATTGCGCACAAAAAAGTTCTTGACACGAGTAAAGTTTATTTGTTTTCTATCTTTTTGTGGAGTATCATAGTTAATAGTAAAATAATTAACGTGTATGGTGTGCACTAATGACACGACGATCCATTCATTGTTGGAGTACTGATGGCTGGTTTAAACATGCTCCTGTATGTAAAATATGATTTTACGATTTAAATGTGTTACTTTTATTTCATCGCTTTCCTGTATTGTAATTCGTTTAATTTAATTTTCAAATTCTAAAAAAAAATATGCTCTTTTGTATATTGAAATTAATTTTTTTACTTCTATTTTTTTGTTTGTTAAATTAAGTGTAAATGGAAATCTTTCACAGCTGGCATACTCGCACAATTCATCGAGTCATTCAAAGACTGACATTTCGATAATTTAGCTGAAATTATCCGAAAACGCAGAAAATAATGCAAGATACATCAATTGGAGATCAAATAGCATTTTACGTACCAAAATTTACATGTAAACAGACCGATAAAGTATGCGCCATTTTTATGCATTCATTTGGAACAGTTTTTGATGTTCAGAATTTTATTAAGAGCATAGGTGTCATACATAATTTCCACTAGACATTTCGGCCATGCGAAGAGCGAGTGTCAATTGCTAGTTATACGCTGTGTTTACTTTACCAATTGTCTACTCGATGACATGCATTATTACTTTTCATCCTAATTTAACAGAGTCAAATAACATTCCGCAATCGTCAAGAATTCATCAATCAAAACATTTCGACAAGAGATCGAGGTAACAGCTCTATAAGCGTATTTCATACTATAAAATAGGTAAATAAGCTTTGATAATTAAGTAAGGCGTACTTTAACGCATTGATTTTGAAAAAAAAAATCGCCAATCAGGATGGTTACGAAAAGGTCATAAAAATGGAAATCAGTCACGAATTTCAGGAAAATGTTACAAATTTGAAAACAGAGATTAATTTTGAGATCTGAGTTTTCTCATTCTCCTGGTAATCCGTTTCCGTGCGATTGTGAAAATCACGCTTGTAAGCGGTGATTTCCACTGCTCTACGAAAGAGCAGATATGCCGATTACTACCGATTCCCGTACAGCCTCATATTACGGAATATGAAATTTGCATAGTTTCTGACGGAAAATTGAATTCTGTCAAGGGCAATGTCATTCACATCCCCATGCACGGTATTGCCAATCAAATCAGCATGGCAAAGGGGATATACTGTAGTGTGTAATGTAAATTAATATCGGGATGGCTTTTTTTTCATGAAAGTAATAAATATTTTCCTTAAAAAGTTGTCATTCGGCATAAATGTTTTTTTTTTAAATTATTTTCGCATAAATATTGCGATTGCGCAATTCTGATTATGTTCGTTGTTGTTGAGACCCAGACCGTCCGACCTACCAGAAAGGTGTCAGGTAACTGTTTGGACGGCCGGGAAGTGCCACACAATTTAGACCGGAACCCTGTGGGGGAGGCATCCACAGGGACCGTAACCTCCTTCCCCTACCACCGACCTCTCGGAATGACTTACGGACCCACATCTTTAACGTGATCGTACTCCGCATGAACACGGCTGCAGTTGTGGCAGCGTGCAAATCCAGCGCGCAAACCACCGGGCTACCGCGCCCGAAAAGTGCCAACAGCACACGGTGTTCCCAGGAGGTCACCCACCCAAGTACTAACCACGCCCGATGCTGCCTTACAGATTATGTTAGTGTGAATTGTCGTGAATTCATTTTTCATCCATCTCCATCTTCTAAATATTGCATATTAAGTTACTAAACTAGCTCATTTTCATATTCTGGTTAATTATTACGGCTAATTTTTTAATTATTTTTTCATAAAGAATGCGATTACGCAATTCAGTTTGTTCGCGTAAATTGCAGAGAGTACATTAATATATTTTTCTATCCACCACCAATTTCTAATTATTGTATATTAGTTTGAGAAAACTAGTTTATTTTCGTATTCTGGTTAATTATTAAGGTACGCAGATTGCATATTTTCCTATTTTGAAAAATGGGTATGAACCATGTTACAGGATATTTTCCAAAAAGTGGTATTAAAACAATGATTTAGGCAAATAAAAAGCAACCATTTTTGGCAGCGATTAAAATTGATATATTCACTTCTTTTAGCACTGCTATATTTTATATCGTTAGTGAAAACTTTTACGAAACATATGCTTTTTATATATATGCTTAAACAATTTTATGTGCGTGCATGTTTGTGTTATGTAAGCGTATTCTCAATACATTTCGTATAATTGTGAAAATATTTTCAGCTTATGCAATCCGTTTGCATCGACTAAATTTCTATAACTATTACGCATTGAATAATAGCCGTTTTTCAAACTTATTTTTTAATGAAATGAAGACATATGTTGTAGCTGTTTCGTGAAAAACTGCATTTGTGCACGATTTCCCATATATTTCATTTTATTGTAAATATATTTTTCACTTTCGTAATATGTTTGAAAGTGCTAAAATTCATGTTATTTTGTGTTTCATAGAGAAACTATTTTTCAAACGCATTATTAATGAAATGAACGTCAATTTTTGAATAATGGTATTAAAATAATGAGTTGAATATTTAGATACTCAACTCTTTCGAAAATATAAATTGGAATTTTCTGCATTTGCATCTAAATTTACATCTTTAGAATTTAAATTAAACTTATTATTTGTTTCATCATTTAGTTTAAATATAGTATTCCTAAATATAGTAAGATAACCTAATATAGTAAAATAACCTAATATAGTAACCTAATATAATACCTAAATATAGTAATCCTAAATATAGTAAAAATAATGGAAGTGTAAGAAAATATAGCTGGTTCAACAATAAAACTTACAAAAATGTTTTGACTTCGTCAAATGCATAATGTATTTTGTTGTTTTTCAAACAACTACAACACATAAAGAGAATATTTCTTAAATATTTTTGTGAACAAATACAAATAAAAATCTGTTGGGTAAACTTAAAATTGTTTTTATAATATCTGGAAACTTGAGGGTAATTGCTCATTTGTTAAAATTTACTCCTCAGGAAAAAAAAATATACGTCTTTGAAAAAAGCCAGAACGTATTAACACCAGTAACTCTTCTGAAAAAATTCTAGTACATGACCTGATTTCGATACATTATATATCGCAACACCAGCTCGTGATGTCGCTTGTTTAATACATATACCCCAAACCATTTTATGCTTCAGCAACAAGAAAAACAAATTTTAAATAACAATATTTATGTATTACTTTACTGGTAGTTACTGATAGAAAACACAGATTGTTTAAAAAACATTTTATATTTGCTGTCATTAACTAAAAACAATTGATGTTGCCAATTCCTAACATTCTCCAAGGCATTGAATTCATATTTCCTTTCTATATTATTGTTATATTATTGCTTTCCCTGCAATACATGGTAATGTAGAGAGGAAGTATTGGAATAATGTGTCGAAAATGGCAACTCAAATTTTCGACGCTGCACATTTCGAGCAACCTAGAACACGAAAATACTGTTTTTAGCGTGACGTTTGTGTGTGTGTGTGTGACTTTCTGTGCAATGTATGCATCCACTCTGACTCAAAACCTAATTGACAAAATCTCAAACTTGGTAGATAAGTTGCTTGCGGGATATCGTGGTACTGGTTATATGTTGGTACTATTCGAAAAAGAACTTGCATTTTTTTTTACGAAGTAGACAGCAAAAAGCGTATGTATCCACTCTAGCTGAGAAAGTAATTGGCCAAATTTCAAACAATTTGGAAAAATAATTCACGCGTGAATTACCCAGGTGTTGATTAAATTTTAATACGATTCGGAAAAAAGGGAATCTACCTTTTTGTACGAAATGGCCAGCAAACATAGTATGTATCCACTCCAGCTTGAAAAACTAATTGACTAAATTTCACAAAATTTGGCAGATACGTTGCAAGTACCGTGGTGCTGGTTATATGTTGGTGCGATTCAGATAAAAATAATTTGTATTTTTTGCGAAATGGTCCTCAAAAATCACGGAGATCTAAAATAAAGTCTATATGTGCTCAAATATATCAATTAAATACTTGTTTTATAAATAATTTTTGACGACAGAACGAACAAGACAAGCTCCATTACTTTAAGATTGACCGTTCTCGAGATATTTAGGTTTAAAATTTTGAGAAACTGAAAGCGTTTTTCGCTGTAGTTAAAAAGCTGTTAAATGAAATTTCTGAAAAATTGGTAATTAAATTCTTTGATAGTTATTCTGATGTTAATTAGATTTCGACGTCATTCGACAAAATAACTGGCATTTTTTCTGCAAAATGACTCGGGTCTAGAGGATGAACCGTTTTCGAGATATTTTAGTTTTTCAGAATTTTGAAGAGATAAAGACTTTAAATTAAGTTGCCAAATAAAACGAAGATGCGTCGTAAAGGCAAATTCCATATAATGTCAGAAAATTATCTACGTTACATTCAGCAATTAAACCCAACTTTATAAGGAAATAAAAAAAGAAGAAAATGAGTTTGAATCTGCAGGGAAAGTCATGGTCTGCCCACATCAGAATTTTCTTATTGAGCATGTAATCGCATCATTCGACATAATGAATGCAAAATAAAACCTATACACTTTTCCATGAATAATCTATAAGCTCTTTTCCAGCGATTTATCTTGGAAAGAGTACTTTGTTCTTAAAGGCATACTTCGTAAATTGGTTTTCTTCAAAGTTCCATAGGCGACTGAGTGCATTGCAACACAATGTCGGAAACTGAGCGACAGTTAGGGACATAACAGCTGCTAAAGTAATCCAATTTCGTATCAGACATGGTAAACATTTTCACTGTTAATTGTCAGTGCTCTTAACATATTGAAGGCGGACGTGGAATAAATGTAATTTAATATTTCACGGATAATCTTTAAAATTATTTTTGAGTTCCAGCAGACAGTTTTGTAGTTTTTCAGTGGTTAAAAGGCAGCAAAACCAGGCACCTAAATCTGCGTGTGCAAGTCTGGAAGGCAATCTTCTCCAGAAATAGAATACGTTGTGACGAAAAAGACAATTTTAAAAGATAAGACTGGAAGAAAATCTTGCATATACTTCTTCCTAAAAAATAAAAAATAAAAAAACAATACTGTATCGTTTGTAAACTCAATTTAATGGGTCATTAAATAACAAATAATAGTGAATTTGAATCTGCGGGGAAAGTCATGTACTGCCCACATCATTTTTTTTATTAAGCACTAGCCGCCTTTGGCGACCAGCCTGTTCGCTACCCTTGAAAATTCTGACGGTGGCAAATTCTGATCGTTGCAAACTCGCTGGCGCGACCTACCAGAAAGGTGTAAGGTAACTGTTTGGACGGCCAGGAAATGCCACCCAATTTAGACCGGAACTCAGTGGGGAAGGCATCCACAGGGACCGTACACTCCTTCCCCTACCACCAACCTCTCGGAAGGACTTACGGTCCCACATGTTTAACGTGATCGTACTCCACTGGGCTACTGCGCCTTCGCGACAATCTACATAACTTTCTTTTTATTCACCCAATTTAGACCGGGACCCAGTGGGGGAGGCATCCACAGGGACCGTACCATCCTTCCCCTACCAACAACCTCTCGGAACGTCTTACGGACCCACATGTTTAATGTGATCGTACACCGCCTGAACACGGAGGCAGTTTAGGCACTGGCGGGAATCGAACCCGGGCCTACCGAGTGCATTTCCCGTGCGCTAATTTAAATTTTATAATGACCATATGCTAAGCTCTAATTCCATCATCCTCATTCCATCGTTCCATCATTTAAAATATCCATAAATTAAAACGTTCCATCAATCATCAATATCGTTCCACAAATACATAAATATAATAATTTCAAATACATCACCACAATTCAATCCACCATAATGCAATCATTTAAATTATTTAAAATATCCATTTAAAATATCCATAAATTAAAATATCCATTTAAAATATCATATAAATATAATCATTTCACCCGTTGTATACAACACATATCTTAATTCATTTAAAACCGGAAGGGCGGTGGTCTCCATGGAGACGGGGAGAAAATTCAACGGGTTAAAACGCGGTTCGCCGAGAAATTGGAAATCCTTAGGTCATTAAAATCGCGATCCTGTGAATATTTATAATTATTTCTTGACCAGAGTGGACTTGTAAGAATGCCAGATATTTGACCTTTCTAAAAATGTAAATTATTAGTCGAAATTCTGAGTACTTTTTACTATGCGAGAATTTAAAAACCAAAAATCGTTTTTTTGAGTCAAAAGTGACTTTTGCTTTAAAATCATAAAAAAATATTAGAATTTATCTCTGAGATTTGAAATTGATATATTTTTACTCGAAATTCTCTGCTCTTTCCGATGGTGTGATTTGTTTTTTTCTACAATGTCTGGATCGAGGAGAAAAAGGGGCAAAAAGGTCAAAAAACGGTCGAAATCGCATAAAACATTAAATAACAAAAAAAATAATTAAAATTTTAAAAATCGGTTTTCACGTGTCCCCTTCCCACCCTCCCGGGTCTCCGATTGCCAAATTTCGTAGCTCTCCGACGCGCGGTCGCTGAACGTATAGTGTATAAGACAGACAGACGCACAGACAGACATTGCCTTTTATTATATAGACTAGCCGCCTTTGGCGACCAGCCTGTTCGCTACCCTTGAAAATTCTGACCGTGGCAAACTCGTTGGCGCGACCTACCAGAAAGGTGTAAGGTAACTGCTTGGAAGGCCAGGAAGTGCCACACAATTTAGACCGGAACCCAATGGGGGAGGCATCCAAAGAGACCGTACCCTCCTTCCCCTACCACAAACCTCTCGGAAGGACTTGCAGTCCCACACGTTTAACGTGATCGTACTCCGCGTGAACACGGCTGCAGTTTTGGCAATGGCGGGAATCGAACCCGGGCCTACCGAGTGAAATTCCCGCGCGCTAACCACTGGGCTACCGTGCCATCCGCGACAATCTCCATAACTTTATTTTTATTCGGCAATTTTGGGAATCGAACCCGGGCCTACCAAGTGCAAATCCCGCGCACTAACCACTGGGGTACTTCACCCTCCGCGATATTCTTCATAACTTTCTTTTTATTCACCCAATTTAGACCGTACCCTCCTTCCCCTACCACCAACCTCTCGGAAGGACTCACGAACCCACATGTTTAACGTGATCGTACTCTGCGTGAACGTGGCGTAAGTTTTGGCAGTGGCGGGAATCGAACCCGGGCCTACTGAGTGCAATTCCCGCGCGCTAACCACTGGGCTGCCGCGCCCTCCGCGACAATCTCCATAACTTTCTACATATTCACCCAATTTAGACGGGAACCCAGTGGGGGAGGCATCCACAGGGGCCGTATCCTCCTTCCCCTTCCACCAACCTCTCGGAAGGACTTACGGACCCACATATTTAACGTGATCGTATTCCACGTAAACACGGCGGCAGTTTTGGCAGAGGCGGGAATCGAACCCGGGCCTACCGCTAACTTCCCGCGCGCTAATTTGCAATTTAAAATGACCATATGCTTAATTCCATCATCCTCATTCCATTGTTTCATTGTTCCATCATTTAAAATATCCATAAAATTAAAATATCCATTTAAAATATCCAAAAGTTAAAATATACAAAATGACCATATGCTTAATTCCATCATCCTCATTCCATTGTTTCATTGTTCCATCATTTAAAATATCCATAAAATTAAAATATCCATTTAAAATATCCAAAAGTTAAAATATACATTTAAAAAATACAGATCGTCCCATCATTTAAAATATAAATATAATAATTTATATAGAGCAAAGGAGCTCTATTCAGAACCGTGACGTCACCTCCACCTTGACGTCCCCACCCACCACCTTCCCTGCTTCAGCGGGGGAGAAACGAACGGAACGCCGAGAAATTTAAAATCATGACGTCTTTAAAATTGCGATCCTGAAGGCAATTTTCATTATTTCTGGACCAGATTATACTTGTAAGAATGCCAGATATTTCAGCTTTCTAAAAATGTAAATTATTAGTCGAAATTATGAGTACTTTTTACTATGCGAGAATTAAAAACCAAAAATCGTTTTTTTGAGCCAAAAGTGACTTTTGTTTTAAAATCTTTAAAAAATATTAGAAATCGAAATGGAGATTTGAAATTGATATATTTTTACTCGCAATTGTCTGCTCTTTCCGATGGTGTGAGTTGTTTTTTTCTACGACGTTTGGATCGTGGAGAAAAAAGGGCAAAAATGGCAAAAAAAGGTCGAAATCGCATAAAACATTAAATAAATAAAAAAATAATTAGAATTTTGAAAATTGGTTTTCACATGTCCCCTTCCCTCCCCCCAGGTCTCTGATTGCCAAATTTCGTAGCTCTCCGACGCGCGGTCGCGAAACGTATAGTGTATAAGACAGACACACAGACACACACACACACACACACACACACAGACATTGCCTTTTATTATTTACTAGCCGCCTTTGGCGACCAGCCTGTTCGCTACCCTTGAAAATTCTGACCGTGGCAAATTCTAACCGTGGCACACTCGCTGGCGCGACCTACCAGTAAAGTGTAAGGTAACTGTTTGGAGGGCCAGGAAGTGCCACCCAATTTAGACAGGAACTCAGTGGGGGAGGCATCCACAGGGACCGTACCCTCCTTCCCCTACCACCAACCTCTCGGAAGGACTTACGGTCCCGCATGTTTAACGTGATCGTACTCCGCCTGAACACGGCGGCAGTTTTGGCAATGGCGGGAATCGAACCCGGACCTACCTAGTGCAAATCCCGCGCGCTAACCACTGGGCTACCGCGCCCTCCGCGACAATCTCCATAACCTTTTTTTTATTCACCCAATTTAAACCGGAACCCAGTAGGGGAGGCATCCACAGGGTCCGTACCCTCCTTCCTCTACCACCAACCTCTCGGAAGGACTTACGGATCCACATGTTTAACGTGATCGTACTCCGCGTGAAAATGGCAGCAGTTTTGGCAGTGGCGGCAATCGAACCCGAGCCTACCGAGTGCAATTCCCGCGCGCCAACCACTGGACTACCGCGCCCTCCGCGACAATCTCCATAACCTTCTTTTTATTCACCCAATGTAAACCGGAACCCAGTAGGGGAGGCATCCACAGGGTCCGTACCCTCCTTCCTCTACCACCAACCTCTCGGAAGGACTTACGGACCCACATGTTTAACGTGATCGTACTCCGCGTGAACACGGCAGCAGTTTTGTCAGTGGAGGGAATCGAACCCGGGCCTACCGAGTGAAATTCCCGCACGCTAACCACTGGGCTACCGCGCCCTCCGCGACAATCTCCATAACTTTCTTTTTATTCACCCAATTTGGACCAGGACCCAGTGGGGGAGGCATCCACAGAGACCGTACCCTCCTTTCCCTGCCACCAACCTCTCGGAAGGAATTATCGACCCATATGTTTAAGGTGATCGTACTCCGCATCAGTGGCGGGAATCGAACCCAGGCCTACCGAGTGCAATTCTCGCGCGCTAATTTAAATTTATAATGACCATATGCTAGGCTCTTAATTCCACCATCCTCGTTCCATCGTTCTATCATTTAAAATAGCCATAAAATTAAAATATCCATTTAAAATATCTATAAATTAAAATATCCATAAAGGTGTAAGGTAACTACCAGAAAGGTGTAAGGTAACTGCTTGGAAGGCCAGGAAGTGCCACACAATTTAGACCGGAACCCAATGGGGGAGGCATCCAAAGAGACCGTACCCTCCTTCCCCTACCACAAACCTCTCGGAAGGACTTGCAGTCCCACACGTTTAACGTGATCATACTCCGCGTGAACACGGCTGCAGTTTTGGCAATGGCGGGAATCGAACCCGGGCCTACCGAGTGAAATTCCCGCGCGCTAACCACTGGGCTACCGTGCCATCCGCGACAATCTCCATAACTTTATTTTTATTCGGCAATTTTGGGAATCGAACCCGGGCCTACCAATTGCAAATCCCGCGCACTAACCACTGGGGTACTTCACCCTCCGCGATATTCTTCATAACTTTCTTTTTATTCACCCAATTTAGACCGGAACCAAGTGGGAGAAGCATCCACAGGGACCGTACCCTTCTTCCCCTACCACCAACCTCTCGGAAGGACTTACAGACCCACATGTTTAACGTGATCGTACTCCGCGTAAACACGGCGGCAATTTTGGGAATCGAACCCGGGCCTACCGAGTGCAATTTCCGCGCGCTAACCATTGGGCTACTTTGCCCTACGCGACAATCTCCATAACTTTCTTTTTATTCATCCAATTTAGACCGTACCCTCCTTCCCCTACCACCAACTTCTCGGAAGGACTCACGGACCCACATGTTTAACGTGCTCGTACTCCGCGTAAGCACAGCGGCAATTTTGGGAATCGAACCCGGGCCTGGTAACTGGTTGGACGGCCAGGATGTGCCACCCAATTTAGACCGGAACCCAGTGGGGGAGGCATCCACAGGGAACGTACCCTCCTTCCCCTACCACCAACCTCTCGGAAAAACATACGGACCCATAAGTTTAACGTGATCGTACTCCATGTCAGTGGCGGAAATCGAACCCGGGCCTACCGCGTGCAATTCCCGCGCGCTAACCACTGGGCTACTTCGCCCTCCGCGACAATCTCCATAACTCTCTTTTTATTCACCCAATTTAGACCGTACCCTCCTTCCCCTACCACCAACCTCTCGGAAGGACTCACGAACCCACATGTTTAACGTGATCGTACTCTGCGTGAACGTGGCGTAAGTTTTGGCAGTGGCGGGAATCGAACCCGGGCCTACTGAGTGCAATTCCCGCGCGCTAACCACTGGGCTGCCGCGCCCTCCGCGACAATCTCCATAACTTTCTACATATTCACCCAATTTAGACGGGAACCCAGTGGGGGAGGCATCCACAGGGGCCGTATCCTCCTTCCCCTACCACCAACCTCTCGGAAGGACTTACGGACCCACATATTTAACGTGATCGTATTCCACGTAAACACGGCGGCAGTTTTGGCAGTGGCGGGAATCGAACCCGGGCCTACCGCTAACTTCCCGCGCGCTAATTTGCAATTTAAAATGATCATATGCTTAATTCCATCATCCTCATTCCATTGTTTCATTGTTCCATCATTTAAAATATCCATAAAATTAAAATATCCATTTATATAAATAAAATATAATATCCAAAAGTTAAAATATACATTTAAAAAATCCAGATCGTCCCATCATTTAAAATATAAATATAATAATTTATATAGAGCAAAGGCGGTCTATTCAGAACCGTGACGTCACCTCCACCATTTAAAACACCGTCACCTCCACCGTCACCTCCTTCATTTAAAATCGGAAGCGCGGGAAACGGAAAGTAAAAACTAATTCGGTTTCTTATTGTCCCACCCATCGCTATGCATATACAGAACCGTGACGTCACCTCCACCTTGACGTCCCCACCCACCACCTTCCCTGCTTCAGCGGGGGAGAAACGAACGGAACGCCGAGCGGAACGGCGAGAAATTTAAAATCATAACGTCTTTAAAATTGCGATCCTGAAGGCAATTTTCATTATTTCTGGACCAGATTAGACTTGTAAGAATGCCAGATGTTTGACCTTTCTGAAAATGTAAATTATTAGTCGAAATTATGAGTACTTTTCACGATGCGAGAATTTAAAAACCAAAAATCGTTTTCTTGAGCCAAAAGTGACTTTTGTTTTAAAATCTTTAAAAAATATTAGAAATCGAAATGGAGATTTGAAATTGATATATTTTTACTCGCAATTGTCTGCTCTTTCCGATGGTGTGATTTGTTTTTTTCTACGATGTCTGGATCGAGGAGAAAAAAGGGCAAAAAGATCAAAAAAAGGTCGAAATCGCATAAAACATTAAATAAATAAAAAAATAATTAGAATTTTGAAAATCGGTTTTCACGTGTCCCCTTCCCACCCCCCAGGGTCTCCGATTGCCAAATTTCGTAACTCTCCGACGCGCGGTCGCGAAACGTATAGTGTATAAGACACACACACACACACACACACAGACATTGCCTTTTATTATATAGAAGATGTAATCGTATCCCAAATTTTATTAATTTCAAAATTTGATTACTACTATAAAATAAATGCATCCTCCGATATTACTAATGCAAATAAATCCTATACATTTTCCCATGAATAACTTATAAACGCTTTTCCATGGACTGAATTATTTTCCAAATTACTTTGTTCGTGAGCAAGTCTTACTTAGTAAATTGGTTTTCTTGGAAATGCAAATAAAATGACCATCATCGACTGAGTACACTGCAACACAATGTCGGAAAGTGAGCTACAGTTAAGGATATAACAGCTGCTAAAAAAAGAACCAATTTCGTATCAGACATGGAAACAGTTCCCCTGTTAATTGTCAGTACTCTGGACATATTGAAAGCTGACGTGGAATAAATACAATTTAATATTTCCCAGATAGTCTTTCGAATTATTTTTAGAGTTTCAGTAATCAGTTTTGTAACTCCACATTTAAATTGCAATGGAATTTCAGTCTGTGCATGCAGGTCTGATATTAAAAAAATTTCCACGTATATAATAATTTGTTATGTTGAAGAAAAGATTAAAAGATTAAAGTGAAAGGAAAACTTTCAGACACTTCTTCAGAAATAAAAAATATGATGGGGCAGCACATGACTTTCCCTGCAGACGCAAATTAATTTTCTTTCATTTCTTTAATAATTCATTATATTAAGATTAATTGCACAAAATAACACTAAATTTGCAGTTTTAATTCAATTTTTATTTTTATTTGGTAATTGGACATTTTCCCGAAACTCGGCGTAACAAAAATACGAGAAATTTCAAATATCTTGAGAACGGTTAGTCCTAAAGTATAATGGAGTGCGTTACATTATTTTCCTCTTCAAAAATTGAGTATAAAACAAGAATTTAATTGATACATTTAAGCATACACTACTTCGTCTTTTTTTTTAGATTTTGGCGATTTTTGCGGGCCATTTCGGAAAAAAAGCTGGGTTCTTCTTTTCCGAATTGTACCAAAATCTAACCAGCACCAGAGTATCCCACAAATAACTTATCTACTAAATTTTGTGAAATTTGGTCGATTAGTATTTTAGCTAGTGTGGATATATGGAATTTCTGCGGGCCATTTCGTAAAAAAAGCGGGTTGTTCTTTTCCGAATCATACAAAAATCTAATCAGCACCAGAGTATCCTACAAGTAACTTATCTACCAAATTTTGTGAAATTAGGTCAATTAGTATTTTAGCTAAAGTGGATACATGAAATTTTTACGGACCATTCCGCAAAAAAAGGCGGATTCTGTATTTTTTAATCCTACCAAAAACTAATCAGCGCCAGGGTCTCACCCAAGTGACTTACCTACCAAATTTTAGGAAATTCAGTCCAGTAGTTTTTTACTAGAGTAGATACATACATTGCACAGACAGACACACAGACACACACACAGAGAGACAGACAGACACACAGACTGACACACAGACACACACACAGAGACACAGACAGACACACACACAGAAATCACTCAAAAAATAGTTTTTTTCGTATTCTGGAGGTCTCGAAACGTGTAGATCCATCGAAAACTCGAATTACGATTTTCGACATGATTCCAATACTTTCCCTATACATTACCATGTACTGCAGGGAAAGTTATACATTAATTAATAAGTAAATAAAAATTATAGTAGTGTCGTTTGAAGAAGTCACTTTAATTGCAGAATAAAAGTTATTTGTTTTGGTAGTTCAGCTGTTATGAACGTCAATAAACTATTACATGGAACAGGATGCTATCTTGCTTAGAAAAGATATTCTATCTTGCCTAGAATGATATTGTTCTTCGATCTGAAATCGAAAGAGGAATAATGTATACTCAAAAGTGTTCCGTTCTTCTTTCCGGAAGAATTTATGTTCAAGAAATCCTTTGATAATATACAGGAAGCTTTATGTAGGTTTACTAGGAAAGCCCTTGGGTACTCCAATAAATTTGTAAGGAAATGTCTGTAAGTGTACTCGTTAGGTCTATATAGAGTAAAGTGACCATACCCGATAGGATGAAATCGAAAGCAGCGATCCCAGTGGAGAACTGGCGAACTGAAAAAGTTAAGATAGCGTACCGGGCAACAAAGCGAGATGGGCGAAAAAAAGCCAATTTCAAAGTTTTAGAGCATTGCCTAATAAGTAGTCTCTTCCTGTTGAAGATAAGTGAGCAATGTAAATTGCAAAAATGTTGAAAGTATGGTAGGAAGTAAGACTAAGTTAATGAAATAGTCCTCCCATTCATTTTCAAAATGTTACGCTTTTTAAATTTTTATACGATCCCCTTAGACAAATTGGGTCAATCAGAATTTTTTTATTTTTAATGCAACAAGATCATTAAAAAACCGCATATCTGAATCTTTAAAATCAACTGAATTATGATAAAGGAAAAAATCTGACTTATGCCACTTTTCCGTACCATGTGAAAGGCTGTTTCATCAGTGAAAATAGGGATCATACATAAATTGACGATGGAAATTGCTTAGATCAAAAGTACGTTAATATGTGTCAAAATTATTTAACACAAATGCATCTAAATAAAGCATTACACAGATAGAGATTATATAAAGGAGTGGTACTCACTACGCGGTTGGGTATCCTATGTATTATCATCCAGTTTCATCTTTTTTGTGATATGTCACAAATTCATTTCTTATTTGATATATGGTCCTCATTCACAATGTTTAATTTTCAATTAAATACAACTCGCTTAATTTTAAAGATACAGATATACAACTCAATGTGTTTAATATTTTAATATATAATAATTCCCGATTTACGCTAATTCGGCCATAATTATGAGTAATTTAATGATGCCACGCGGTCAAGCAGTATGGCGTTCAACTGTCGCAGCAGGATTGGGTCTGTTTCCATGTCGCCTCTAGGCTCACACGCCGACTGTCATTCGACAAACAGAACCAAGACTCGTCGCTGAAAACTACCCTGTCCCATTTATTCGTCCAAGAGGCTCGGATCTGACACCATTGCAATCTTTGACGTCGGTTTCTTGACGTCAATGGACGTCTTCGTAAAGGACGGATTGAGTTCAAGCTGCTTTTGGTCAATCATCGAGAAACTGCTCTCGTTGATATTGGAAAATCTAATGTACCCTGCAAATTCTGCAGAATGTCGACAGTTGTCGTCTGTGGGGCCCCCAACGCATGCCTTCCACAGCGTTGATCAACGCTTGCTGACCTATCTCCAGATGGACTTGTGCCATTGCGACGATTCACATGCCCTTCTTCAATCCATTTTCCCCAAATCCTTTGAACAGTGGACGCATCTACTACGAGTGTTTCATTGGCGATATGTCAGTACGGCCACCCAGTCGTACGTAGGCCTAAAATGAATGCTTTCGTACTATAGTCCAAATACTGAAATGGACTTCGGCGTCGATGGTCAGGCATCTCTTCAACAACACGTATCTTCTGAAACGATAAACAGCTCGGAAAACGGGTTTCCGTATGCGATAGACAGTAACAGCTGTTGGTACATCTGCTGTTTCCATCCCTTTTATACTACGCTATAATCACGTGACTTACTTGCATTTCAAATAATTTGCATACATCGGCCAGCTACGTTTGTCTCGAAATTTGCATAATGATACGGCCAAAGCTTCATGATATTGCATCTTCTATTGCGGGTAGTGTATGTTAATGTAAAGGGAAAATATTGTAATGGAACCAAAAATTCAGATCTTCTGATTTTGATGCGCCTACACATTTTAATTATCTCCGATTTTGATTCCACCATTTTTATTGATGTGTGTGTTTGTGTGTGTGAGGATATGATATCTCAAGAGTAAATTGAACGTTTTAAACATAATGCGATACGATTGCTACAAGCAGTAATGGCTGAAAGCATATTGATTTTAAATGCAATTGAATGTTCGAAGACCCTCCCCCAATTCCAATAGTCATATGATTTTTTGAAAAAATGAGTTAAAAAATCACGATCTTTAATAATGATGAATAAATAGTCATTTGAAATGTGATTTTGCATTAGAAACCAAATGACACAAATTTTAAGAATGCTAGCATAAATCGTTTTAGAGATATTGCACTTTTCTAAAATTAATTTCTCACAAAAATGACCAAAAAATGAAAAACGTAAAAAGCATCATCAATTATGTTCCCTTTCCTTATGTAAGTTTATTCAACGAACCTGTTAATACCCGGTTAGTTTGTTCCCTCCACGAGAGAAGTTACATTTTATAATAGTTTGGAATTCTGACGCTAAAGAATTCATAAATATTTTTTTATTTCACTGAATACTAATTAAGTATCTATTGTATTTTGATTAAGATTTTCCAGGTGAGTATGAATAAGTCATTCTGTGTGGACTAAAACTTTACCAAAAGCATCCGGTTTCAATTTACGAGGTGTTTGTTCATTTAATACCAGAAGCCCTGTGTTATAGAACTTGTATGCCATTGTTTCGCTGGATTATATAGTGAAAGATATGTGCTGATTACATTAGATTTTGTTAAGATGTAGTGGAACTTCATGTCATAGTAATTTTTATACGAAACTAGCAATTTAGATATGGAGATTACCAAAATTTTAGCAAATTTTATGAAACTATTAATTTTCAATCAAATTTAAAAATTAATCTACCAGTAATATTATAGAATATAAAAGTATATAAAATAAGATTTCTTTTGTTGATATAATTGTCTATTAGTGTAGTTGGAATCAAGATATCTGCTTCGAATAACGAAGCAGCAACTAAAAATAAAAATTGTTAACAAAACTGTATGTATGTGAAAATACTCTCACCTCACTAATAATAGTGTAAACTTCAGACAATTTTAGGAACTGCACATCGTTCAGTCTCGCCGAATCGTCATTTCCGAATTTGTAGCTAGAATGAAAACTTAGAATATATTAGACGTAACTTGGCAAAACCTTATTTCCAGGTTCTGTATCTCAAGCCCCTAGGACTTGATCGTCTTTTACATAATATGAACACGAGACTGACAAAAAAACAAATACTATTGTTGCGGTAGGTAGCACCCGAGAAAAAATAACTTTAAAAGTTCACTTTTCACAATTTTTGTCTCGACCTTCTTTTTTCTTATATGTTGATTAAGAATTTTAAAAAATTTAAATTGAATTTCAAAAACTGAACTGATTTTAAAAAACGATAAATCATCGTGTGTGTTCTAGTGGGAGTTACATGTTTTTCTTTTAAAACTTGAAGGTACATTTTACTTTTACCAATTTTAATGAATCATGAATCATTTTGAGTGTTCTAGTGGGAGTTACATACTTTTCATTTAAAACTTAGATAAATTTTACTAAGAATTTTAAAAATTGAAAAATGAAACATGAATAAATGGTGACCGGTGGTAAATTCAACTTTGTAATGCCTCTATATCATTGTTGCGTCACCATGGTTATAGCAATTTCTACATAAAATATTGAAATCACAAAAAAGCACCACTTGCTTCTTGGTAAAAAATCCATCGTCAAGTACAGAGAATGAAAATCTCCTTCCAAAGCAGCTATGAAATTTCAAAATGGTTTGCGCCAAGTTTCTGCAAAACCGGAGCATGTCTAGTTACTGTGCAAAAGAATCCTAATGTTCATTCAAATCACACTCATTTAGTCGTAATCAAATAAAAACACTGATTACTACTGAAAAGGGCTAGGTGTAAAGTTATGTTGCAAGTTAGGATAGTCAGGTCATGGGGGCCAGACCTGAAAGTACAGCTTCGTTTCTACAGAAACTTGGTGCAAACAATTTTGATATTCCACGTTTTTATTGGAAAGAGGTCACTGTTTTTAACACTTTCCAATATAGTTGGAAATTGTTATTTCTGTCTTTGTTCATTCTGTCTGTCCGTTCGCACGATAACTGCCGTAAAAATGACTTTATCAAGATGAAATGTTAGTATGTTGTTGAGACGGTGTGTGGGACATATGGGAATGTAAATTATTAATATCACCCAATTAGTTTTGGATTGATCCCGGATTGAAAAAGTGAAATACATTGAACCCTATATGGGACCTAATTTTTCAAACATTTTTTAAGCGAACTTAAAATATACAAATTGCTTCGAAAATTTAAGAAAATATCCAAATTGTCCGATAAAATATATAAAAAAATTCAGCAAAATATGTTCGTTAGTTTTTAAAATAAAAATTAAAATAAGATTAACATCCATATTATATGAACAGATCACGTGACCCACATCAAAATAGTATATGGCATCCCTCTTTTTTCCCAGTATAAAAATCGTCATTTTTAAAGTTCTTTTATATTTACATTTAGTGTTGCATCCGTTCTAAAACCGCTTTACTTTTGCGTATTTTCTATGCATCTATATTCCCCACCAACGCAATTACAATATATTTGAGTTCAAATTAGCATCAAACTTTGATTATTTCTACAACGAAGCCTAATTTTAATGGATGCAGGATATATACAAGTGATTTTAAGATGAGTTTTATAAGAATTGCTGAATTTTTTACACGTAAAATTATTTAGCTCTGGAGTCTGGAATAAAAGTAATATGAATTAAATAGTCATTGCTTTTACATAGAGTGCCAGACGATTTATATTTCGATGACGTCCTTTGAATAAAGTTAATTTTTTTCAATGAAGTTTTAAGTTTTCAAATATAATAAGTTATTGTACTACTGTGATAATTTAAAATACAATCGCGCTGAATGTATCGTACTTTAGAGATGCTTAAATAAAATTGCATTTCAGTTGGAAAATGTTTCATAATCAATACTTTATGCATGATTGATCTTTCTTGTTTGTTGTTGGAAGAATCTTTCTTACCATGAAGTGGTGTTTCTATAAGATCTGAGATGACTGTGTAAAACTATACATATTTCAAAATACAGTTTTAAATGTGGAACACATTACAAATAACAAGAAAGATCAGCCAAGCATAAAGTATTGATTACGAAACACTTTCCAACTGAAATGCAATTCTGTTTACATTTTAAACTGCTTCAAAAATTGCCATGGACAAAATTAATCTTAAAACATTGAGAAAGACAATGCTAGTTACACAAAATGAAATGGCATCGACAGAAATGTAATTTGCGAAGTGTTTACGATTCTTTTTCAATTCATATTATGTTATAATTATAATATTTCACATTATTATATAAAATATCTTGTTTGCTTATCTCACGTTAAATTTCCTCTTCGAATTTTTTTTAACTATGACAAACCCGTTATCCGTACGGAGTATATAATATAAAGAAACTTAAAATTCACAAGCATGTGCAACTTCCTATAGTGTACTAAATGATATTTTTAATCAAAATATTCTGTTAAAATATTTAATACAATGCTACTAAAAAGAAGTTTAAGAATCTCTGTTTTTGCTATACAAAATTATCTTCGCTGACAGATTTGAAGAATAAAACATCCTGGTCCCGTTTATAAACACATTTACAAAAATATGAAATTGAATCAATATATGCAAAATAAAAGTGCTAAAATTGTCTGCGACCCTTTCCACTTATATTCGCGAATATTGAAGGGTATACCCGTGTATTAGTATAAGATTACACATACTACAACACATGAGTTTCTAACATCTTCGTCAAAATAAAAAAGATGACGTAATAAATTGAAAATATCAATAATCCCTTAATCTTTAAACCTGGCGGCCGTAATTAATTCCAATATATGCCAAAATGTAAGCTCTACAATTATATGGAAATATATAACCGTACTACTTATTTTCTCGTCGATTAAAAGATATACCCATGTAGTAATAGAAGATTACACGAACTGCAATACATGGGTTTCAACCATTTTTGCCAAAATAAAAGAGATGACGTAATACATTGAAAATATCAATACTCTCAATAATATTTTAATCTGAATGCCAAAACTTATATAATCCAGGCGAAAATGCAATTTCCATAAAATTTATTTTATATAAATTTCCTTATTATTTAAATCGGAAAAGATTTAATAAAAATCGTCTGCTGCATAAACATTAGATTTAAATCCGTTGCTAAGCAACACATCATTTTCTTCAAATAAATTTACGGGAAAACATATCGTCTGCATAATGCTATGTCTATGGAAAGTTTAACTGAAAATTTTTAATTACTACCTATACAACCTCTGGTCCCAGAAACCCGAAACGTGGACTAAATTTTAAGTGGGGGCTATTCCAAGGCTACCCACAAAATTTCAAGAAATTCGATTTATCCGTTCTCCTGTGATGATGAGACAAACATACAGATAGACAGATTGATAGACAGAAAAACAGACTGATTTTCAATTCTACTTATATAGACTAGCATGATACCCATTCTTGGTACGGAATATACATTATAAAAAAAAACATAAAATTCACAATCATGTGCAATTTCCTATAATATTCTAAATGACATTGTTATTTAAAACATTCTATCAAAATATTTAAGTTAATGCTCCTAAAAAGAAGTTTAAGAATCTCTATTCTCGCTATACCAAATTATCTTTACCGGCAGATCTGAAGAATAAAACATCCTGTGTCCCGTTTGCACATAAATTTACATAAGTTATGAAATTAAATCTATATATGCCAAAATAAAAGCGCTAAAATTGTAAGGGAAGATATATATCCATACTACATATATTCTCGTATTAGAAGATATAACCGTGCATTAGTAGAAGATAACCTGTACTACAATATATGAGTTTCAAAATTCTTTGCCAAAATTAAACACATGACGTAATAAAATGATCATATCAATGACCCCTGAAATATGTAAACTTGAAGACCGTAATTGAGTCCAATATATATCAAAATGAAAGCGATAAAATTGTATGGCAGGATATAAACCCTTACAACTTACATTCTCGCAGATTAAAATATATACCAGTGCAGTCATAGAAGATTATCCATACTACAATATATGAATATTAAATTTTAAGTGAGGCTATTTCACGGCTGTCCTCAAAATTTCATGAAATTCGGTGCAGCCGTTCTCCCGTGATGATGAAGACAAACACACATACATGCAGACAAACAAATTTTCAATTTTATTTATATAGATTATATCTAATTTCCAATTTTAATATGGATTTTAACTTTTCTTGCAATACATTGTAATGCATTGGGAAAGTATTGTAATAGTGTTGAAAATCACAACTCGAGTTTTCGACGGATCTACACGTCGTGAGCAGCACACTCTAGAATACGAAAAAAAACCTACTTTTAACGTGAAGTCTGTGGGTGCGTCTGCAGTATTTCTTTCAGGACCTGTTGGCCGAGGGGGGGGGGGGGCGAATGAAATTTTAGAGGGGGCAAGTTTACTATTTGCCCTATATAAATATATGTAAATGGTGTGTTACATAAATAGAAACCTTTTTTTTTATGCAACACACCATTATAAAGGTTTTTATAAAATGTCTCGGGGGGGGGGGCGAATACATATTTCCGGAGGGGTACTTCGTCCTCTCCGAGGAATGCCTGAAAGAAACACTATGCGTCTGTCTGTCTGTCTGTGCAATGTGTATATCCACTCTAACTCAAAAGCTAATCATTTTATAAAATTTAGTAGGTAAGTCTCTCGGGGATGACCCTAGTGCTCATTAGATTTCGGTACGATTCGAAAGCATAAAAACAAGGCCTATTTTTGCAAAGTGGCCTGCAAAAATCGTCAAAACCTGAAATTAAGGAAATGCAGCATATACACGAATGTATGAATGGAATTCTTGTTTCATTCGTAATTCTTGACGATGGAAAGGATAAGACAAGCATTATTACTCTATGACTAACATTATTCATATTTAGCATTATTAAGATATTTCAGTTTTTTTTTCGTATTTTTTGCAACATCGTCTTTGGAAACATGTCCAGTCACCAAATGAAACGAAAATTGAATTAAAATTGCTCTCAAATAGTGGACAATTCCGATATTTTTAAGAGCTCTTTAAATCAATTCATATTAAAAGAGAATTTCTTTCTGATTGAAATCAAAATTTGCTTGGATATTTGAAAATATCCAAGCAAAAATCTCTTAAAAAATTATTCATTGAACTATCAAGAAATCGAAAAACGCGAAATCTGCTTAAACACAAGACGTCACGATTGATTGGCTGTGACGTCATTTCGCCCCTTTGACTCATGATGCAATGTTTTATAATGTTGTCTTTACGCTATCTTGGATGAGATATCTGCTAAATAGTTGGAGTTTTATTAACACTTTACAACGTAGTTGAAAAGTGTTAATAAATTTGTTCATTCTGTCTGTCTGCCCGTTCGCACGATAACTGCCATAAAAATGATATTATCAAAATGAAATGTTCCCTACATAATGCAATGACTATACGGCAAAACCCAGCCATATTTTTGATTATTTTTTAATTTAAATTTCTATAGTTATGAGTATAATTAACCAGTATTTTTTTCATAGTTGTAGAATAGAGTACAGAATATATGGAGATAAAAGTAAATTGAAAGGTAAAATAATTTTGATTACGTAGGAATATTATTTATTTTTTCAGTTCTTTATTTATTATTTATTTATTTTTACTTTACTAATAGTTTAAATAAATATTTTAGGCCTTTCGCCATGGAAATGCATACAATGCCAGGCTCCTTATTCCATCCCAGCGCCACCTGAATTATTGTCTCAAGCGATATTGGCGTTTATCTTAATATGACGGTTTATCTCCTTGCTTTTACCTCCATGGTAATAACTATACATTTTTCACAGGGAAAACCTGCGGTGTAACCATGGAGCTTTACATAGTGTATGACATCAGATACTGAATGTGCAACCATGATGTTCTTTTGTTTCTTATCATTTTATAAATTTTTATGTGAGATATACGATTCAACTCGGTAAACGAACTCAACAAGAGTAAGAAACTTTCTTACGCGTTTTTACTTTCCTTATATACGTAATGTATAAGGAAAGTATTGTGACGGGGTCGAAAATTCGAATTCGAGTTTTCGACGGAAGAGCACGCTTCAAGCATGCCTGATCACGAATCAAACATTTTTGAAGTGATATCTATGTGTGTGTGTGTGTGTGTGTGTGTGTGTGTGTGTGTGTGTGTGCGCGTGTGCGTGTGTGTGAAAGTATGTGTGTGTGTGTGTGTCAGTGAGTCTATGGAGACGATATCTCACGACCAAATGGAGCAGTTCGAATAAAATTTGGTACAAAAATCACAATCTGTGAATACTAGAAGCCTATTGTTTTAAAACGCAATCGAGTGTTCTGAACTGCCCTAATCTTTCGAGTGAAATTTTGAAAAAAATCATCAAAAAATCAAAACCTTTAATAAAGTTAAGCAAATAGACATTTATGTAATTTTTCTTTAGAAAACGATTGACATAAACTTTAGAACGGTAGCATGAACAGTTCTTGAGTTATTTCACATTTTTTAAATAAATTTATCAAAATATCCCATAAATTAAAAAAATATATATTAAATGTTGAGAAACATGTTCACTTTTCATATGTAATATTATGCGATAAATTGAGTGACATCATTCACGTGGATCTAGCTCATTCCATTCATGAGAAAAGATACTTTGAGTAATACTTTTGTATTTGAACTCCAATAGTCATTTATCTGCTATAAGAATAACTTATTTCTCCTTCCATAACGCTTGGTGATATTTTGGCGACGAATTTAGCGGAATGTCGCCAATTTGGCGACTTTTTCAAATGTTGCCAAATTAACAAAAATGTCGCCAAATAAATAAAAATGACGCTAAATCATTGAAAATGTCGACTCATTGATAAAAATTCAATATCTTAGAAAGAATATAGATATCTACTATAAAAATAATCTATTTCTTCTTTACTCTAAAAGTAGTAAATTCATTGCATTATATAATTGACGAAAATTCAATATCTTATAAAGAATATATATATCTACTATAAAAATAATCTTTTTTTTTTTACTGTAAAAGTAGTAAATTCATTGCATTATATAAGGAAAGTCATGTGCTGCACACATCAGATTTTTTTAAATATGAATATACATACATTTCTGCTTTCTGCGATCACAGGAGTACATGTAAATTAAAAATATAGTGCACCCCATGTCGTTAATTGTTAGCGTATTACCATACTTTAAAACCTAGATGAATTGACTTACAGGCTAAATATTACTGCTTTCCTTGAAGCAAAAAAATATAAATTAAAAGCATCGTTTATTGAGATCAACTTAAAATAATTCAACGTGGTTTCTTGAACACATGTCTTTACTAACAATGCGCACTTTCAGTTAAAAGTCGCACATTGATTAATATCTATATAAAGAAGAAAGTATGTATGTATGTATGTATGATCCAACATCACGGGAGAACGACTGAACCGAATTTGATGAAATTTGGTGGGTAGTTTTGAAATAGCCTCACTTAAAACTTAGTCTGTGTTTCGAGTTTCTAACACCAGAGGTTGTCGCGATATTAATAAAAAACTTAACTTTCGTTTGTCTCACCATCACGGGAGAACAGCTGCACCAAATGTAATGAAATTTTGTGGGTAACTTTGAAATAGCCCCCCTCCCCCATAAATTAGTCCAAGTTTCGAGTTTCTAAGACCAAGGGTTGTTTAGATATTATTAGAAAAAGAAACATTTTCTTAGGTGTTCTACTCTCCAGCTCCATGATTCCCATCGAAAAAGGTTGGAAATCGTTAGTTTAAAACGTGAAAGTTATTAAATCTCTGAGTTTTGTGGGAGTTTATTGAAAGTATTAGTCACTTTTGAAAATCGCAGGTTTGAAATATGAATTTAAATAGAAACTCTATTAGCATGGTTTATTTTTCACCTGCTTACTCAACAACGAAAAGTATTAAGAAACCAAAATGGTTATTTAATTATCAAAAATTTATGAGGAAGATTCTTTTTTATATCATGAGCGATTACCCGGCATCTATTATTATCTAGCAGCGATTACCCGGCATTGTCCGGGATTTACGATGCAAAATGCTGATAAAAACAACACCGGAACATATAGGGCCGTAAATCTTATACGTTGTGCTTTCGCTGTGAAAGAAGTAAATTCATTGCATTACGTAAGAAAAAAAATCATTGCATTATATAAGTCATAGCTGCTTCCGGCGTGCCTATATGTTTCGATGGCCAATATGCTTATATATTTACAACCCTATATGTTCCGGTGTAATTTTTATCAGAGTTTTGCATTGCAAATCCCGAGCAATGCCACGTAATCGCTTCTAATATTTTTAGAATCTTCCTGATTAACTGAAAATTCTTGAAGTTCTGAAACAGCTAGGAAATAGGTGGCTAAAAAGTTTCTGTTTCTTATTCTTTGTTCGTTACAACAGGTACTTTTATATTATTATTATTTCTTAATTGACTGTTTGTGTCCGCGTTGTGCAGGTTCCGTTTCATACAGAAGAAAATAACATAAATTTCCTATGTTTTTGGAAGGAGCTAAAATATTTTCCGCTTATTAGAGTATTCCGTTTCTTGCAGATTACGTTTCAAGCAGGATTTACTATACATATGTTATCAATATTCATAACTGTCAATTTAGATTTGCACAAAATATAAGTTAAATGGGTACTTCAAAGTAGTTTCAGGTGTGTGTTGTCATCCGAAAAAGCGTCAAATGTATAGTTTAATGTTAAAACATTGTGTCGTGGATTTCATTTGCCTCATTTTTTAATGTGGAAGAAGAAATGTCATTGCATTATATACGGAAAATTATGTGCTGCTCTTATCAAATCTTTTATTATGTGCTGCGTTTTAACGATGATTTCACTTTAAAAATTGCCTAACTGAAAAATGGAATTTTAGTTAGCTGCAATCATAGTATTTCGAAATATTATTAATGCGGTTAATAAATATAATCTCCGACATCATTTATGCAAAACAGAACTTATACACTTTTCCATGAATAATCTATAAGCTCCTTTCCAGGAACTGAACTGTCTTAAAAAGTATTTTGATCGTATAAGCAAGTCTTACTTAGCAAATTGGTTCTTTTCGAAGTTCCATTATCGATTGAGTACACAGCAACACAATGGCGGAAATTCAGCGACAGGTAAGGACATAACAGCTATAATTCAATTTCGTATCAGACATGGTAAACATTTTCCATGTTAATTGCCAGTGCTCTTGACATATTTGAAAGCTGACGTGGAATAAATATAATTTCACATTCCACGGAGAGTCTTTGGAATTATTTTTAGAGTTTCGATAATCAATTTTATAGCTACATAGTGGTTACGAAGCAATAGAATTTCAATCTGCGTATGCAGGACAGATAGTAAATACTGTTTCCGCGTATAGAATAAACTGTTACGTAACAGAAAATCTTAAAATATAAAACTGAAATAAAAAAAATTAAAACATACTTTTAAAAATAAACAAATAAACAAAATAACTATGGTAGCACCGTTTTTTGAATTCACTTCCAATGCCGAAGAAGTGTTTTTTTTTATTTTCCCTGCAATACATGGTAATGTATAAGGAAAGTATTGGATCATACCGAAAATCACAACTCGAGTTTTCGACGGATTTACACATTTCGAGACCTCTAGAATACAAAAACTATTTTTAGCGTGACGTCTGTGTGTGTGTATGTCTGTCTGTGCATATTTTGTATCCACTCTAACTAAAAAACTAATTGACCGAATTTCATAAAATTTAGTAGGTAAGTCATTTGTGGGCGAATCTGATGCTGATTAGTTTTGGGTACGATTCGTGATAAAAGAACTCGCCTTTTTTTATGCGAAATTGCCCGCAAAAGCTTTTATCCACTCTTGCTGAAAAACTAATTGACCGAATTTCACAAAATTCGGTATATATGTCACTTGTGGGTCACTCGCGTGCTGATTAGATTTTGGTACGATTCGGAAAAAATAACCTGCCTTTTTTTTGCAAAATAGCCCGCAAAAATCGTCAAAATCTAAAATAAAAGACTACGCATGCTCAAATATATCCATTAAATGCTTGGTTTATATGTAATTTTAACAAAGAAAAGAATAAGACCTATCCCGTTACACTACGACTAGCCGTTCTCGAGATATTTTAGTATTTTAACTCTTTTACACGCTATACAATTTACGTATTTTAACGCTATATAATATTAACGCTTTTATTTTGCATATATTGATTCAATTTCATAATTTTTGTTAATTTGCTTACAAATGGTGCCTGGATGTTTTATTCTTCATATCTGCCCCTGAAGATAATTTTGTATAGCGAGGACAGCGATACTTAAACTTCTTTTTAGGAGCATAAAATTAAATATTTTAACAGAATATTTTGATCAACAATGTCATTTAGTATACTGTAGGAATTTGCACATGATTGTGATTTTTAAGTTTCTTTATATTATATTCTTCAAACGAAGAACTGGTATGCTGCTAGTCTATATAAATAAAATTGAAGATCTGCCTGCCTGTCTGTCTGTCTGTCGGTATATTTGTCTCATCATCAAAGGAGAATGGCTGAATCGAATTTAATGAAACATTGTGGGTAACCTTGGAGTAGCCCCACATAAAATTTAGTCCATGTTTCGAGTTTCTAGAACCAGGAGTTGTATAGATATCAATTAAAAAGCTGTGATATCAATTAAAAGAAGTGTTGCACTGACGTCACATTCCCCTAGCAACGGTTGCTGTCCGCAATACTCTTTTTAGACGCCATCCGCCATTATTAATTCTGTTAGTGTTAAAGTGTCAGCTAGCGATTTTTAACACTTTACAACATAGTTGAAAAGCGTTTATGACTTTGTTCATCCTGTCTGTCTGTCTGTCTGTCTGTCCGTTAGCACGATAACTGCCGTAAAAATGACTTTATCAAAATGAAATTTTACTATGTTGTTCATACGGTCTGTGGAACCTATGGGAATATAAATGAATAATATCACCCAATTAGTTTTGAATTGTATCCGGGTTGAATACATTGAACCTTATGAGATCTAATTTTTCAAACATTTTTAAGCGAATTTAAAATTCACAAATTTGCTTCGAAAATTTCAGGAAATATTCAAATTATCCCATAAAATAAATAAAAAAAATTTCAGCAAAATATATTCAATATTTTTTTAAATAAAAATAAAAAAAATATTTTTTTTAAATAGAAATATAAGATATTAATTGCACCCTTTATATGAAAAGATCACGTGACCCACTTCAAAATAAAATATCGCATCCATCTTGTCTCAAAATCGTGATTTTTTTAAAGTTCTTTCTAATTCATATTGAGTGTTGCATCCGTCCTAAAACCGCTTTATTTTTGCTTAAATTATGTGCATTTACATACTGAAACAACGCAATTACAATATATTTGTGTTTAAATGATCATCCATCTTTGATTATTTCTACAACAAAGCCTAATTTTCACTTATGGAGAATGTAAACACTTAAAGAATGTAGAATGATTTGTATAAGAATTGCTGCATTTCTTTTACGCAAAATTATTTAGCTCATGCAGTCTGCAATATAGCTGATATGAATGAAACATTCATTGATTTTACATAGAGAAGCATACTTTTTTTCGATGAAGTTTTAAGCAGTTAAATTACTTGTACCTCCATGGTTTTAAGTTTTTAAATAAAATAAAATGTTATAATATTGTGATGAATGAAAGGAATGGACAAAAGTTTTTGAAAGAAATGCTGCTTTTATAATGAGTGCCAGGCAATTTATATATCGGTGACGTCATTTGAATAAAGTTCATTTGTTTTAAATGATGTTTTTAAATATAATAAATTATTGTAGTATTATGATAATTTAAGAAATAGTAATGATTAATGTATCGCATTTTAGAGATTTTATACCAGGCAATTTATATTTCAATGCCGTCATTTAAGTAAACTTCATTTTTTTGGATGAAGTTTTATGTTTTCAAATATAATAAATTAATGCAGTATTGTGATGATTTTAAAAATATTGCCGAGGAATATATCGCATTTTAGAGATGTTTAAATACAATTGCATAGAAGTTGGAAAGCGTTTCACAATCAATGCTTTATGCATGATTGATCTTTCTTGCTTTATCCTGACATTGTCAAGTTTTCACTATGAAATTATACTTCACACCACAAAGTTGCCTCTAGAAAGTCAATAAAGGTTCCAAGAAAAATTACTGCTAACGGATTTGTCTGACGATCCGTATATTATCCGTCACTATAAAGTTTCTCTAGATCGCCTGTACTGATGCAATAAAACCAATGGATACTATGGGCCAAATGCATGTATTACTTATACTCCAAACCAGTAAAATATACTCACTACAAGCATGTTTTTTCACTTTCCCTACTTCGGCTACACATTAAGCTGCCATATAAGCCTTAGGGTTGGTTGTGTGGTCTGGGTCTTCAACACTTTCCCTAGTTTCATAACCTGTATGCAGGGCAAGAAATTTCAGTTCAGTGTTTACTCGCCCAAAAAGCTTTGCAGTCATTAGTTTAAAATAAATAGCAGTGCATAATCTGTTTGTCATTTCTTATTCAAGACTAAATTGCATTAAATAAAGCTTAATATGCAGACTTTTTACAAGTTATTATGTGATTTTGTTTATAGCAGTTTGAAGAAGTATTTTATGAACAAAATTAAACAGTTTTCAGCCTACAATATCTAGCTTTATGTGGAATATCAATAATTGGGCAAGAATAATTATAAAGATATTCAATAAAATTATGCATCTAAGATTAAAACAAATAGATCACTTCTACAGAGTTAACCTCTATTATACATAATTATGCATGTTTTTACTCGCATATCTTCATTAAACTGATACAGCAACAGAACAGACGACCTTTTTCATTTATGAATGAGCCAGCTGCTATATATTATTGTACAAGTTTACAACTCAATATATATATTAATAGCCTTTGCAATATGGGTGAATTAAGTGCATGAAATAAACATAGCACAACTAAATAAACAAACTTTGATGACACTGATATTGTTAAGAAATGTAAGGGCAAGATATCAACGAAGTAATTTTAAATTCAACTTCCCCAATTCCTTTAGCAAACTTCCAAAGCACACATACTGCATATATGCTTATAGCGGCAACATCAACTTATAGTCATCACACCACATATTTTTATTAATATTTCTGCTAAATAATCTTAAGAGAAGATAAATTTAGGTATACGATACTAAATTTGGGTGCTAAATGACTGTAAATTTCTAACATCACCTGTAACATGTAAACTAATATTTTACAACAAACAAGGATGCCGAGCAGACGAACCTCCAAATGTGACGTCATACGACACTCATCTATACCATTTTAGTGCCCTCATTTGAGGCATATGTTGACCCAATTTCACAGCGCTTTCTCTTTGGCATACATTGATCCATTTCATATTTTTTGTAAATGGGTTACAAACAGGATTAGGATGTTTGATCTTACTTTTAGAACACCCTGTGAAGGTAATTTTGTATAGTGAGAACAGATATTCTTATACTTCGTTTTAGGACCATCAAATGAAAAATTTTATTAGAATGGTTTGAATAACAATGTCATTTCGAATACAATAGGAATTAGGCCATAATTGTGAATTTTATGTATCTGTATATTATATGTTTCTCACGACGAACGGATATACTGCTAGTATTTAATATGGTTAAAAAGTGAATTGAGTTTCCATTAGTAATATTATGTGACAAACTTTTGTAACCATTCTCTTGTAACTAGTCTGTTCGGAACTAGTCTTGAATTCGAGTGAACACTTTGAAAATCTATAATTTTTTAGCTTAACAGCATAGGACAGAATATGACTTATTTGTGCGTGAAAGGTGTTATATATAGCTTAATGATCGAGAAACTTCCCATTTTAAATAATTGTAGTAAAAAAAAGCGGCAATACAATTTTAGTGTTCTTGGCGTCTTTAGACTCCGAGGGTGTACATTGTTAAACTTTGTATCAATTGGAAGACTTTTTCAAGCCCTTTAAAAATAAGTGTATTATGCTATAAAGGTAACATGCTATCAGGGTGACATGTTATAAGTGTAACATGCTATATAGTATATTCATTCTACGAAAAGTACGTTAAGTTACAGAAAATTTTAATTAAAGATTCTTTTGGCACCATTCTCTTGGGACTAGTTTGTTCCATTCACAAGACAAGACACGTCACCTTTATATTATGATGCCAAAATATTCGACCAATTCCATTTTCTTCAAGTTAATTAATGACAAACGCACTTTGAAGCGGATTGCGTACGTGTGCATAAATTCGCAATGCTGGTCAATGAAGTTCCCAAAAGGATTTAATTTTTATTTAATAAAATAATTGCTACAATAGTACGTTCTTTTTTGTAAACTTAGCGCACTGTTCCCTAGAGCTCTACAAGGTTTCTCATGATTGGCTGGTAGTGGTAGTAAAATTCGCTCTCATTGGTTATATTAGTTAATGGTTTGTACAGTGGTTAGTGTTACGTGGAAAACCACACGTCCGGTAAGGGCGCAAAGAAGGCCGCCATCACATAAGGTAGTAAATCAAGATTAAATATGCAAGTAATTAAAATGAAGTTAAATAATAACAAAAAACATTTATTCTCTAAACATCATTACTAATAATATTTAACATTCCTACTTTACAAACAACATTACTAATAACATTTAGTACTCCTACTTTACGCCGTGCAGCTCTATTATTGGCCAAGGTCCCTTTTTGAAATTTAAGAAATCTATTCTCATGTTTTTAGGCGTTGAAAGTTCTCACGAGAATTTTCCATGAACCATGTGATAAATATTGACCTATCGGGTCAGCAGTGTCAACCCCTTCCGTTCATCACAGCACCTGATGCTCACTTGAAATTAAGAAGCCCCCCATTCTTTTTCCGAACCATGTCCGGTACAGCAGCGTTCGAGGGAACGCCATAATTATTACCTCGCTGCATGAGGGACCGTCTTCTCAGGTCTACTTCCTCTTTTAAAACTGCAATTTTACATTATGATTAAAAATTTCAATGTAACAGTTAGATATTGGACATTCGAGTATGTTGAAACAACTACGAAATTTTGTTCTAGATATCTTGAGTCAGGAGTTTGACTTTTCGCAGTTAATTCAGCTTGTTGGTGTAAGTTTGAGAGAAAAATGGATTTTCATGGATCTTGTTTCGTCTGCGAACTGTAATTTCTTATATCATTGGGAATCTATGGGCTTAATTACAAATTGATATATCACTGGGATACACTATGAGCTTGATTACAAAGAAATATGATCGTTTTATGATTTTAGTATAGATATTTTCACGTGCTCTTAGGGGAAGGAGGTTTCTTGTGAATTCCTTCTTGTGGGTTGCAGGTGTAAAAGTTCTGCTTGCCCTGTAGGTATCACTGTATCGTGAGAACTGATATTAAATGAATTTCTTTTGCTTCCCATGTTTACTTCTTTCAGAGGTTTTAAAGAAGGCGAGTATTTTAAAAATGGTTTACATTTGAAAATTTATGCAAATTATTTTAAAAAATTAAATCTAAATGGCATGTATATTATGACACAAATAATAAAGGATTTTCGCGTAACATTATATCTGTGTATAGTAACAAAAAATCTAGAACTAGATAGAAATTTTTGGAATTCGAGTGAACAATTTGAAATTTTATATCTTTGTAACTTAACAGCATAGGGCAAAATGTGACATATTTGTGCGTGATAGGTGTTACATATGGTTTAATTCTCGCGGAACTTTCCAGTCTCAATCACTGTAGTAAAAATAGCGGTGATACAATTTTGGTGCTCTTGGCGTCTTTAAACTCCGAGGGTGTACATTGTCAAACTTTGTATCAATCGGAAGACTTTTTCAAGCCCTTTAAAAATATGTGTAACTTGCTATACAGGCAACATGCTATATAGTATATTCATTCCATGAAAAAGTACGTTAAATTACAGAAAATTTTAATTATAGATTACATGGTCTCTCAAAATACTGGTCGTTGCACATTATATCTTGCGGACAACGCAAATAGATGCAACAATTTACCAGGTGCTCATTTGGCGTCTTAGTGCCTAATGAGACAAATTATTAGATAGAATGCGAATTATTAATCCTTTAATGACCGTAGTATAATAAACATATGTATAATATATGATAATACACATTTCCAACTGTTTCTGAAAAAAAAAATAATAACTTTTTAATGCTGTGTTTTGCTTGCAAAATAAAGCTCTGTAAACCAAAAGCTTTGAGTTGAAAATTCACTTATATAAAGATGCTAAGGTGATCCTTGGAAAATACGAAACTTGATATAAATTTACGTTGTGAAATTAGCATTGCCGTGAATTCTGCAACATCTAGATTTCTTTTTATATTTTTTTAGCCTGACAGGTGGTCACAGGTAATATATAATTGAAAAAAATAATTTGAACGGATGTTTTTTAAACAAAAAATGGGTAGCATTATTATTTCGCTTATATTATTATATCCCAATATAATGCACTATATCAGTGGTTCCCAAACTTTCCGGTCCGCGGACCCCCTCAGAGAAAAAAAAAAATTCGCGGACCCCTTAAAACCATATTGCAAAGGCGTGTTTCTATTGGATATGTACAACAAGCATAATTTAATGTGAACAGTGATGCTGCTTTCTTGCAATTAGCTCAGTAATATTTGATTTAATGTCTGATAATTTCAGTCTTAAATCACTTTCAACTTTAAGTCCCTTTCTCAACTTAGATTTTAAATATGTCTGATCGGAGAAAGTGGTTTCGCACCAGTAAGTAGTGGGAAAGGGAGTTATGAACTTAAGACCATTTCTTTCGAGTTGAGTATAGTCAGCCATTACTGATAATCAAAAGTCAGCTAATTGTACTTGTGAGAACATTAATTTTAGAGAACAATCCTATGAAAGATCCGCCAAAAAATCTTCTTCTTGTGGTGTAAGAGAGTGGTTGGTTGGCCAAAACGAAACCTACTCCCAAACAATTTAATTATGTTTGAAGATATAACCTATCAGTTTGAAATTAATTTCATGAATGTATTTAATTAAAAGTTATTTAGATAAAAAGTTCATTATTATTTTATTTAAAAAAATAAGATAAAAAAAGAGTGGAGAAAAATAATGAATTTTATTTTTTACAGCTAACTATTTATTAGTTAAATATTGCGTGTTGTTCGCGGACCCACTAAAACCTCGTCGCGGACCCCCAGGGGTCCGGGGACCCCAGTTTGGGAACCACTGCACTATATCATTATATTGTAAAAAATTAAAGACGATTTATATTTGAGTAATGTCCATACATACCGATAATATTCCAAAACTAAATTATATATAGTAAATAATTTCGATGAATTTGCGAACTGGAGGTAAATTTTTTCATCCAGAAAGCTGCGATAAATAAAATTGTAGCTAGTATGATCCATGAAAACAAAATGTTATAAATCTTCGTTGTGAAATTCGCATTAGCACAAATTCTGCAGCATTTAAATTATCTTTCTATTTCATTCATAGCTAGACAGAGCTAATGTTTAATCCACGGCATCCATTTGGACGGCCTTTACACCAAAAATGTATAGCATTATTATTTTGCTTTATATATAATCGTATTTCGAAAAATTAAATGTAAAATATGTTTGCGTAATGTCCAAATGTATCGATAATATTTCGGAAGTAAATTGTATATAAAAAGTAATTTCAATAAATCACTGATTGAAAGCGGAACTACATGTACTATATCTCACAAGCTACGACAAATAAAATCGTAAGTGCATGTACTATATCCGGGAAGCTACGACAAATAAAATCGTAGGTAAGTGAAATGCATAATATACTTTCAGATAATGTTAGCAGGCTATGGTGAAATCTGGCATGAAAATACACTGTTTACAGTCGTGGGAAATTTTACCAATGGTAATCTGACGCAATAAAGTGCTACTTCGCTATTTCAGAAAAATCGTTAAATATTATAAATAACTTTAAAATGTACTTGGTTTTGGCAGAGATATAAAGCAGTGTTAATCACTGCTTTAAATCTATTCATTCAATTTTTCTTTTTTCATTTTATATAGTATAGAGAAAGTTTTGTTTTCACGAACATTTTTGATTTCGAGATTTTATGCCATTATATATTTTAAAACCTCCTGAATACGCTGTGCCTATTTTTGGAGTAATGTCCGTCTGTCTGCCTGTCTGTGATCGATTTCTCTTGTAGACAATAGTTACCACAAATATTAGTGGGTTTTCACGAATATTTATATCCGGCTTTGTTATAATAAAAATCTAGAACTACATAGTATTTTTTTTAAATGCGAACAAAAAATTTTAACATGGCAGCATAGGAAAAAAATTGGCATATATATACATAAAGGGGTAATTATGGTTCAATGATCATAAAACTTAAACAGTTTCAGTTACTTAAACAGTTCTTAACAGCGCGGGATTAGCTATCTGTAATGACTTAGGTTTGTCAAACAAACGTGACATATCTGATAATCTGAAATTACTGGATACACAGGACCTTGCGACTCAGGGCAATAATACACAATGTAATCAGCTAAATCAAAATACATTAATTAGGTTTTTTACCCAAATTATAGTAGCTGGCTGACGTGCCCATTAATTAATACAAATATATATCATGAAATGCACTTTTACGAGCCTGGTGATATTTTATATTTAAGAGACCAGTGAACTAGTTATAAAGTGGACTAGTTATTCACTTTTCCTTAGTGCTTCTTCTTCTTGCCAATCTTTCTTAGTACCTTGTCTCGGCTACCCTGGGATACTAGACCCTTCTAGTCATAGTAGTATAAGTTTGTGTGGGTTCCACGGCTTGTACTATCCTGTCATCTTATGCACTCAGAGACTCTATTCCTCGCGATTCACCCAGATTAAAAAGGTCAATAAGCTTCAGCTTTCTACAGCTTCTCTAAGCTCACTTCTTACTAACTAAGCTTCTTACTCACTAACCATCCTTCTAGAAAACCCTCTCACTCGCGATTCGAAACTTTATCCTGGATCGCAGAATGTTACTTGGCTCGGTGATTGATCTATGTAACCGAACCAGTTAGAAGTTGTCAATTTCAAGTAAACAAATAATAACTTAAATGAGGGTAATAATAACCAAAGATTATTTAGGCCTTACAATAATTTGACACATGTTGCTTCAAAAAAAGGTTCTTTTCCTATTCTGTGCTAAAAATTTAACCAAGAACTGCAAGATACTTAAATTAGTTAAATTTATTTGAACTGTTTTATTTAAAGGTGTGATGTTTTCGTGGCTCACAAAGTTATTTTCGCGAACTAGAAATCCTTGCAGTTTGAAGTATCGTAGCTACCGTAGTGTTCGAAGTTCGAAATCATAACTATCGTATCTGTGGCTGTCTTGCAGACACTCATGGTGTTCATACTGTCAGTCATGCCGATCGTAGACAGTCATGCAAAACTAAATCTTGGCGACATTTTAAGCAACCCACCGGGCTAAACAACCCACCGTGAGCAACCCACCGGGCCCTATTCTGGGCTGTAGTAATGCAGTGGTTAGAGAGCAGGGATCGCACTTGGAGGATCCGAGTTCGATTCCTGCTCAACCTGTCCCCTATCTACGCGGTGTACGGGTACGTCAAATATGTGGGTCCGAAAGACCTTCCAAGAGGTTAGTGGTAGGGGAAGAATAAATACGGTCCCTGTAGATATTGATCCTACTGGGTTCCGGTTTTAATCGGGTGGCATTGGCAGGTCATCCAATCAGATGCCTTACACCTTCGGGAATGTTGAGTAGTTTTGGTCGAAAGAAAGAAATAAACCTAACCAGTTGCATGGACGCCTGCTGCGCATGTGTACGCTGAGTGCATATATGGACTGAACGGCCTATAAACGCACAAAGTGGTCTCTTATTAACAAATTAATATTAGGCTTTTTGATTGGTGGTCGTGAGTACACACTCGTGGCGATAAATGAGCCCAAAGCATAAAGCGGGAGGTCCGGTCGGATCCGCCAACTTTTGTATCATGCCTGCATAACAGGAGGAATGAAAGAATCTGCGAAGCGAGCTCAGCGAGTGCCAGCGTGTTGGGGCAAGGTTATGTAGGAGGCTAAGTCTCCGACTCGCGAAGTGAGTTCCAGGGGTTGGCGAATTTTAGAGAGTGCATAAAAAGAGAAGAGAAATTAGAAAATACCAGTTGGACGTAAATATCTCTTAAATTGCTCGAGGGCTCAAGAGAGAGTCTTTCACAACCAATGAGACTTAGTCCTAAGTAAATTCTAATGTAAGTTTGATCATCGTTCAACAATCTGCGGAGAGTTGAGGTCAAAAGTGCTCAATATATTACTCGGCAATTTACACTATTTCACAGGTTTGTAAATTTGAATAAAGGGATGGATTTTGAATAATAGTTCCGAATTTGTATCGCTTTATTATATAACAAGAACGATGAGTCATGCATAAAACATAGATTAGGAAACATTTTCCAACCGAAATTCAATTGCATTTAAACATCTCTAAAATGCGATAAATTCAGCGCTGATATATTATAAATTATCATAGTTCTCCAATATTTTATTATATTTGAAAACTTAATACTTCATCGGAAAAAATGAACTTTATTCATACGACATCATTGAAATATAAATCGTCTGGCTCTCTATGTAAGAGCAATGAATGTTACATTCATATCATTTTTATTCCAGACTCCAGAGCTAAATAATTTTGCGCGAAAAAAATTCAGAAATTTTTATACAACTCATCATGTAATCACTTGTTAACATTCTGCATCCATTAAAATTAGTAAATTTTATTTAAAAACTACCGATATTAGATCACATCTAAAAAGTTCTAAAACATTAGATCACATAGGGTTCAATATATTTCACTTCTTCAACCCAGGATCAATCCAAAACTAATTGGGGGACATTATTCATTCACATTACAGTATGTCCTACAGACCATGCCAACAACATACTAAAATTTCAATTTGATATAGTCCTTTTTAAGGTAGTTTTAGTTACCAAATTTTATGAAATTCGGTTCATTAGTTTTTGAGTTAGATTGGATCCATACATTGCACAGACAGACAGACAAACAGACAGACAGACAGGTAGACAGACACACAAACACACACACAGACTTCACGCTAAAAGTAGTTTTTTCTAATTCTAGAGATCTCGAAGCGTGTAGATCCGTCGAAAACTCGAGTTGCGATTTTCGGCATTATTCCAATACTTTCCTATACATTACCATGTATTGCAAGGAAAGCAAAAATAGAGCCAAGTACTGATTAATATATGGATACATAAACAATTTAATGGAATTTCTCAATAACCATTTACGCACATTCAGACGATGCGCTGAAAATGGATTTTTTGTATTCTAGAGTCTGCAAAACGTGTAGATTAATCGAAAAAATAAATTTCGATTTACGACGCGATTCCAATAGTATCATGCATTGCAAATAAATTAAAATCAATACCACTTTTTTATTCATGTTTTCCGAATTTTTTCTTATTTTTTCCGATTCGTACCAAAATCTAATAAGCACCAGTATGACCCACAAGCGACTTATCAAACGAATTTTGTGAAACTCGGTCCATTAGTTTTTCAGCTAGAGTGGATACAGGCAATTTTTGCCGGGTATTTTGCAAAAAAAAATGCGGGTTCTTTTATCCCGAATCATATTAAAAACTAATCAGCACATTAAAGTGACTTACCTACCAAATTTTATGAAATTCGGTCCATTAGTATTTGAGTTAGATTGGATCCATACATTGCACAGACAGACAGACGTCACGCTAAAAATTTTTTTTTTGTTTTCTAGAAGTCTCGACACGTTTAAATCCGTCGAAACTCGAATTAATATATGCATATATAAGCAATTTAATGACAATTCAAAATACCTATTAACACACACTTAGACGATGCGCTGAAAATGGATTTCTTGTATTCTAGAAGCTTCAAAACGTGTTGATTAATCGAAAACATAAGTTACGAGTTACGACTGGATTCCAATATTACCATGCACTGGAGATAAATTGAAATCAATAATATTTTTTATTCATGTCCAATTAAATCCGGATGTAATAATTAAGCGCTTGCTATAATTACTTTTATTATGATAAAACGAATAATAACGAACCATTTGCGTATGAAACTATTTTTGTTACATTTTCTAGTGTATTTGCATTTCTGAACTATCAACAGTGCAATTTTAAAACTGGACAAGCGCTGAATGAATGTGGTAATAAGTTTAAGTTGCAGAGATAATGAAGTTTTAAACGAGGATTATTTCATTTTATATTTGCTGAAAGGAAATAATATAACAAATCAAGAAAGAAAAAATGAATTTTCGGCTGTATGATGGATCTTAGGTTGCCAACTACAAAAGTTTGAAATATATGAGAAACAAAATAAAATTTTATACCATTTGTGTTAACTACCAGTGATATAATGCAAAAGGATTTGTATAAGATATATTATTTTAAGGAAATAAACTGCAAACTGTACAAAACCTAATGTTAAGATTTATTAGAAAAGCCCCATGTATCTTCGTAACGACGTAATCCACCGGGATTTCGGAGTGCGTACTATCATAGACGAAATTAAACATCTAGCTATGAACTTCTACAATAACATCCCCACAATTCCCAATCCTGAACTACTCAGCATTAAACCATATGACCCTCATCAGTGGAGATTCCGAAAGCGCCCTAGGGCAACCACATTGCTATCCTCACAATCCTAACAAACTTTAAAATAAACAAAAAAAATTGTAAAATACATATAAATTGTGTATAATGATGTATAGACAGTGTTGTTACTGATAACTGTGGATTGTGAGCGAGCTAGACAGGGACCCTATGGTCATCCCAGCATTTGCTGTATCACTTCAACTATTGAGACATCCGTCCTTAGGGAGTATAAAGTATTGTTTTTCATTGCATATATCATTACAGGAGATGAAGCCCAGTGGGCTAGGCGCTCCAGAAGCGGTGTATCCACCAATGGGGACCTCAAATTCAAGGCATTTGTTTCCATTCTTTAAATAAGCAGCAGCGCTCTTCGAGGTCGCGTTTGGGTATGGAAAGTGTAGAAAAAAAATTACGTATAAAATTTTAGCTTTTCCCATTAGCTTGACTGGTTGAATTTCAGGCACAGTTGCCTTCATTTCAGTGAATAAAATGTAACGATCTTGGAAATAAGACATTTTCCAAACAATACCGGGTAAAGGTGCAGACATCATCATTATTGTATGTTTGTCCATTTATAGTCCAATAGCCCATCATTCTACGGTTTCTGTACACATTTCGTAGTATAGCTAGAGCAGATATATACATTACACAGACACAGACTTCACACTAAAATAGTATATTCCTCTTCTAGAGATCTCAAAACGTTTAGATCTACCGAAAACTTTAGACACGATTCCACAGTTTTCTCTAAACATCCCCATGTATTGTAGGGAAAGTAAAAAAGTGGATATAAATACTGATTTATATATGCATATATAAACATTTTAATGGCATTTTAATATACCCATTAAGGCATATTTTTGATGACAAAAATGTGTCTTTATTGCAGAAAATAATCTTAGTAATTTTGTTTTCAGTTAACTACGATAAAACTACTAATTATTCGAAGCATTATTTAAAAATTAATTTCTATTTTCACTATAGCACATGGTAATGCAGAAGTAAAGTATTGGAATCGTGTCCAAAATAGCTGCTTGTATTTTTGACAGAGCTGCACAATCCGAGAACTCTAGAGTACGAAGATACTATTTTTAGCGCGAAGTCTGCGTGTATGTGTGTGTGTGTCTGTGCAATGAATGTATTTACTCTAACTGAAAGACTAGTTGTCGAAATTTCACAAAATTTAGTAAATAAGTCATTTTAGGGTTATGATGGTGATGATAAGATTTTGGTAAAATTTGGGGAAAAAGAACCTGCCTTTTTTTCACTAAATGTCCCACAAATATCGTATGTATTTTCTCCAGTACCCCAGTTATTTTTACTCCAGTTATAAACTAATTCAAATTTTACAAAATTATGTAGATTAGTCAACTTGGTTGGTGATCATTAAATTTTGCTATAAGTCGAAAAAAAAAACTTGCTTTATTTTGCCAAATGGCCGGCAAAAAATTTCAACATCTGAGAAGAAATTATCTAAAATTATTTAAAATTACCAAATATTTATTTAATATTTCTCTGAATTCGCGGTCTTAGTTAAATTTTCGTTTTCATTTGGAGACTGAACGTATGTTTACTTTCCCTGCAATACAAGGTACTATATAGTGAAGTATTGGAATCATGCCGAAAATCGCAACTCGAGTTTTCGACAAATGTACACGTTTTGACACCTTTAGATTACGTAAAAAACATTTTTAGCGTGACATCTGTGTGTCTGTCTGTGCAATGTCTGTATACATTCTGATTCAAAAAATAATTCACTAAATTTCATTGAATTTGCTAAGTCACTTGGGTTGAACCTGGTGCTGATTAGATTTTGGTACGATTCGGAAAAAAATAACCTGCCTATTTTTGCGAAATGAAGCTCAAAATTTGTCAAAATCTAAAATTAAAACTACGTATGCTTAAATATATTTATTAAATGCTTGTTTTATACGTAATTTTTAACGATGAAAAGAATAAGATCAACACCACTACACTAGTATTAGCCGTTCTCGAGATATTTTAGTTTTTTCCTAATTTCTCTACGACACCTTTGAAAATAAGTCCAGTTACGAAATGAGAATGAAAATTGAATTAAAAGTGAATGAAATTTAATTAAAATAAAGAGAACGTGGATATAAGTTTGCAGAGAAAGTCATGTGCTGCCCATATCAGATTTTTACTTTCCCTGCAATACATTGGGGGAGTATAGGGAAAGTATTGGTATGATGTCGAAAATCGCAACTCGAGTTTTCGACGCATCTGCACGTTTTGACACCTCTAGATTGATTACGAAGAACCATTTTAAGCGTGATGTCTGTGTGTGTGTCTGTGTGCCTGTCTGCTTGTACAATGTATTTATCCTCTCTAACTGAAAAACTGACCGAATTTCGTAAAATTTGGTATGTTAGTTACTTGTGTGTGACTCTGATTCTGATTAGATTTTGGTACCAATCGGTATGAAAGAACCTGCCTTTTTCTGTGAAATGTCCCGCAAAAATCTATCAATCCACTTCAGCTAAGAAAGTAATTGACCAAATTTCATAACATCTGGTAGATAGACCACTTGTGGGATACCCTGGTACTGATTTGATTTCGGTATGATTTGGAAAGCTGAAACCTGCATTTTCTTATAAAATGACCAGCAAAAATCGCCAAAATCTAAAATAAAACTCTGATTGTGGTCAAATATATTAATGAGTGTTCTGTACGTAATGTTTGACGGGGAAAAGAATAAGACCAACCGCATTACGCTGGGACTAACCGTTCTCGAGATTTTTTTTTTTTTTTTGCACATTATGTTACGCCGCGTTTGAAAAAGTTTCCAGTTACCAAATAAAAACAAAAATTGAATTAATTTGATTCAGTGTTATTTTGAACAAATTCAACTCAATTTAATGAATTAGTAAGGAAATAAAGATAATTTGAACTTGGGTCTCGAAGGAAAGTCATGTGCTTTCCATATCAGATTATTAAAGGTGGTATTTCAAAGATGCTAAAAAACTTCATTATCTCGGGCACGCTTGACTCTGGAGAATTGAGATTGTTCTTATCCTTTTCCCATGAAAAATTACGTACGAGACAACCATTTTATTAATACATTTACTTATATTTGTTTTGTATTACAGAATTTGATTATATTTGCGAATAGTTTCATACAAACTGCATGTTATTATAGTCAGAAATTGTACCAAAATCTAATAAGCATCAGAAAACCAATAAGTGATTAATATACCAAATTTTGTGAAATTTCGGTCGCATTGTTTTTGAGCGACAATGAATACATACATTGCAACGACACACAGCAGACAAACACATGCACACACTCAGACGGATGTTTTGTGTTTTAGAGGCTTCAAAATGTGTAGATTCGACGAAATCTTCAGTTCCGATTTTCGACAGGGTTTCAACATTACCACACATTGAAAGGAAACTAAAATCAATAAAATTTGTTTTTATTTAATTCAAAATAAATCTAGATGTAATAATTAAGCGCTTGTTATATTTACTTTTATTATGATAAAACGAATAATAACGAACCTTTTGCGTCTGAAACTATTTATGTTAGATTTTCTTTAGTTATTACATTTCTGATCTATCCTCAGTGCAATTTTAAAACTAGACAAGTGCTAAATGAACTTTACTTCATTCAACATTGCTTTGCATTGCAGAGAAATTAAAATCAATAAAGTCTTTAAATTGATGTCCAACTAAACTTATAATAATTCAGCGTTTGTTATACAGTAGAACAAGTTTAAAACGGAACTTGTAGGAAGCAGAATACTGTGTGGTACTATTAGTGGTGACCCGAAAGTGACCCACTATGAATGTGCCAGAACACCAAATTGGTTTTCGATTGAACCCGGGTTGAAAAAATGAAATACATTGAACCATATGGGACCTAATTTTTTACACATTTTTTAGCGAATTTCAAATTCACAAATTTTAGGAAATATTCAAGTTATCCCATAAAAAATATAAAAAAAAGTTCAGCAAAATGTGTTCGGTAGTTTGGTGACCCCACTATGGAAGTGCCAGAGCGGTTTGCCCATTTTGTGGAGCTGACATGCCAACTTCAATACCTGGCAAGTTAATCGTCACCTCCAGTTACTTACTTAAAATGCTAAGATCCGTTGCGTGTGTTGCTTGACGCGGCTCGCTCGTACAAGAACTACAAGTTGAAAACTTTTAATAATTTAATAACAAGAACTTTAACATAACACAGAAGTAGATTTACATTACGTGCTAGGCTCAACTGCCATAGCGTAACTCATCCAATTTAATACATGCATGTTCGAGTTGAGCTAACGAGACTCGTGACAACCAACGAGTCTGCAATTGGCGAGAAGAAACTTGATGTGGAGGAAACTCGAGATTGAAGCCGTGGCGATTGCATCGTCTTAAATAGTGACTCACAGATATGCGCATTACAGCATTTACTGGTCAAGCAGAAACTGCTTAGTTCCGCAGCAATGGTGGCACCACAGTACCCTCCCCCCCCACACACAGACTAAACGCCGATCTGGAAACGGACCACAGGTTTACTGTAGGTTAGACATATTGAAAATATGGCGCTAGAACTGGGAGTTTCTAAAATCTCATGCGCTTACCTCCATCAGGGTTCAGAATGTCAGTTAGCCTGACTCTGTAAAGAGACACATTTGCTTTTGCTAATTTGCGGAATGGGGATCACCTTGTCTGTCCTTTGAATGAATGAAATGAAGGTGGGTGGCTCCAGAAGAGCCCAGCACATTGACCAGAGGTCTATTGTACTACCCCATCCCCCCAAAAAAAAGATCTCTAGGAAAAGAGACCAGTAGCCGATGCGAAAATAAGCAGGCACTTGACAGGAATGTCGTTCAGCTCCCAGGGTTCAATCACATGACGACAAATGTGCTCGAATCTGTGAGCAGAGTAGGCCTCACATTCACATAGAATGTGAGCTGCAGTTTCTTCGCTGTAATTGCAGCCTCTGCAAAGCGAATCCTTAGTGACACCCATAATATTAAGGTGTCTCTTGAGGGTGCAGTGCCCAGTAAGGAGCCCACAAGCCCTCCTGATGCCGGTTCTGCTGAGCCTGAAAAGTTCCTTTTGACGTGTACTAGGGCAATTGCAGTTGAGAATTTTCGCTTGCCTTTGTCCCTTAGTGTCACGCCAATTCTTTCATTAAAGCTTCCTGAAGATGTCATAGACAATTCTTTTAATAAGGTCATTGGGAATTCCCAAGGCCGGCTCAGGGCCCACAAAGGGAGTACTTGAGCCTTTCCTAGCAAGTTCATCCGCCAATTCATTGCCAGGAATGCCCGATTGACCAGGCACCCAGTAAAGAATGACATTATTATTGCTAGCGATTTCACAGAGTGCATTATAACATTCCCAATCAAGGGAAGACGTCACAGTGAACTTCCCCAGAGCCATAAGAGCAGCCTGACTGTCAGAACAAATGAAAATCTGGCTATTCTTATACTTCCTGTCATAGCAGATTCTACAACACATAAGGATGGCAAAGACTTCAGCTTGAAAGACAGTAGCAAAATTGCCAAACGGATAAGACAGCTCAGTACCATCTTCAGGGCAGCAAACACCAGCACCAGTACTTGTGCCAATCTTCGAGCCATCTGTGTACCATACAAAACAGTTCCGTTTATTGCAGGTGGGAGTCCTCTTCCAATCGTCCCGCGAGAAGACTTGAATTTCATAAGGCTTATCAAACGTATATTTGACATGAATGCCATCAGGTGGCATACAGAAATAAGGATGACTAGCAACATTACTGTTAAGTTCACCCCAAGATAGATACCTTGAGTAATCTTTCCAGTATTTCAGATATTTAAGTCTGTTCATGCAGATAAGTGCTTCTGCTTCAATACGCATATAGAGCGGATGCAAACCAAGTAAGAGTTCAAGAGTTGCAGTAGGAGTAGTTTTCATGCATCCAGAGATTGCAATGCACACCATCCTTTGAAGCTTAACTAATTCAAGTTTAGCTGTTTCACATCAAATTCTGGACCACCAAACAATGGATCCATAGGAAATGATAGGACAGACCACCATCGAGTAAATCCAATGGATAGCCCTGGGATTTAAGCCCCAGGTTTTCCCAATAGCATTCCTACAAGACCAGAAGATTCCTCTGGCTTTAGTCATGCAATAATCCAAGTGTCTCTTCCAGTTGAGTCCCTTGTCCAAGTAAATTCCGAAGAATTTAACCTCCTTGGAGCATATAAGCTTCTGTCCAAAGAAGCGAATATCCCCAAGATTAAGTATACGTTTCCTAGTAAACGCAACCAAAGCAGTCTTACAAGGATTAACCGTAAGCACTAACCGTCTGTTAACCGTCTATTGGCACTAATTCAGAGGTAAATTTTTTAAATGTAACTTTTTGTTAAGCCCAAAATGTATATCTTTATTCTGTTTAACAACAAAGTATGGGATTATGAGAAATTAAAATTTAAATATTTCTGAAGGCTAACCATAAGTACCAATACTATTTTAGAAGAATATATTATATAATAAATAATTTCGTTTATAAATTACTTCTGTTTATTGACCTCATTCTTACTCAAGGATATTGCGTCTAACACGGCCGCAATAAATCGAAATTGTTAGAAGTAATAACAGGGGGCTATGAGGAAATGTTCAGAACGAATTCATGATCTTCAGTATAGGATTGCTTAAACTCTTGACGATGTTAATCACACTTAATAATTCTAATCGAATTTTTAAAGCACTTTTGTCAGCAGTTGCTTGCCCCACTGTTATACATATATTTGAAAGATGAAATTGTATCTATTGTGTGGCAAAATAAAGTTTATGTATTATTTATTATTTAATTGTGTTCTAATATAGATTAATAATATTTAAGTGAGTTTTACAGTGGCATGGTGGCATGTTTTTAATTGCGAGGTATATTAAAAAAATTTACGTAAAATTTATTCAATCTTTAGTTTTTACATAATTCCCCTTCTAATATATATTCGAAACATGTTTGATGCTATTTGCCAGCTACAGTGTCCAAAATTAGCGGTTCAAAGTCAGCCTCAGTTAACTATAGAAACGTTCCCTTCGCAGGCACTTTAAATGCTCTAATTATAAATGTGCAAATAATTCACCAACAGGAATATTATTATATCCCTTAAGAGCCGTTTTCCGGTAGAGAAAGTCATCAAATGAGACCCGCAATTAAAATCGAACCTATATCTCTTATCGAATTTCCAATGCGTATATTTTTTTAAAAAAGTTTTCTTTACAACACTTTTAAAACTTAGAGTTAAGCTATATCCCTAGTAGCAATCCGATATTTGCTGCAATATTCGACCAATATGAACAAGACATTTAGATGGAATTAGCACAATATTGGCTTAAAATAGTGCGGAAATATTGGAGCAATATTGCGCCAATATTTTAAGTAAAACACTATTAATGGCGTAATATTGTAATGAAAATATTAGCCAATATTGGAGGCCAATGTAACCTCAATATTTGATCAATATTGGGATTACATCGGATATATTTCCAATGTAATGCCAAGATATACAATATTGGTCCAATATTGGACCAATATTAAATGCTACTAGGGATGCAGCCTTATTCTGTTTACCTCACAATATGTAAGGTATTTTTACATTCTTTCAATTTCATAATATGCTATGCATAGGAAATGCATGGTCACAGAATCGAGTATTAGAAATCGTGTTTTTGTTAGATTTACAGAATTTGTGAAAGTAATAACAAGACAAAACAATTTATAGAGATACGTCTGCTTTCGTGTATTCGTTTGTGTTGTAAATATTTTCGTGCAATTGAAATGTGATAGTGTAAGTACGTATCACCTATTACACAAGAACTATCAGATTTTTATGAGATAAACAGCTTGTGTAACTTCCTTGTAAAAAGCAGTCATGTCAGACAAAAAATGTCAGGCAAATGCTCAAGGCAAAATGGTAGAAGTGAACAGAACTTTAATTGAAGGTACGCTAGTCTTATTAATAGAAGTTGATTTACCAATCAAATTTTGGGCAGAGGCCATGAATACATTTACTTATAGAAAAAAAATAGAACTCCTTCAAAATCACGAAATAAGTACACACCAGATGAAATTTTTACTGGAAGGAAACCAAATGTTTCATACTTTCGAGTATTTAGATGCCAGGCTCATTATTGGAAACCAAAGCACAAATGAAGCAACTTTGATAAAATTTCAGACGTTGGAATATTCGTGGGATATTCTGAATCGAGAAAAGAATATAGAATCTGAAATCCTAAAATTCAAGAGTAAGTGAAAACCCGAGATGTTAGATTGCTTGAAGAAATTAAAGAAAATGAACTTCTTGAATGAAATCGAGTATATTCAGATTCCCAGGCAAAAATCTTAGCTTTTGGTAAAACTCTGTTTGAGGATGACAATTTTGATGCAGATGAAGAAAAGTCGTCTAATGTTCAAACCGATCGACCGGGAAATGAACAAGATCCTGGTGATGGCTGTACAACTCGCAGTTTAAGACCATGCACTGAATTTATAAATTATAACGAATCATGTGAAAGTGATGATTAAGCTATAGATCCATCTTATTATCCGTATCAAACCATACTAAATGCGGGAGATCGGAATATAAACTATCAAGTTATGAAGAAGTTTCATGTTCTGATAAAAGGGAAAATTGGGTAGAAGCAATGAATAAAGAAATGGAATGACTAAAATTTCATAACTTTTGGACCTATTAAAAGATTCCAGAATAAATCAAACCAATAAACTGTAAATGGGTATACAACATTAAAAACACCCCAGAAGCATCTAATGTGACATTCAAAGCGCGATTAGTAGCGGTCGGTTTATCTCAGAGGTTTGCAGTAGATTATACTGAAACTTTTTCACCAGTTATTAAAACTCATAGCTTAAGAACAACACTTTTAGCATTTTCATTTATGAAAAATTGGAAAATTAATTTTTATGATGGTGAAACTCTTTATATGGAAAGTTAACTGAAACAATTTGCATTAGAGAACCCAAAGGATATGAACGTGGAAAGAAAAGCGTGTAAATTAAACCAAGCTATTTACGGGTTAAAACAGTCTGGTAAAGTGTAGTATGATACTTTATCTGATTACTTACTAAAATGAGGATTCAAAGTCTTCAAATCTAACAAGTGTGTTTTCAACTACGAGAAGGGAAATTCTCGATTGATCATTGAGATTTACTTAAATAATCTGGTAATTATAAATTTTGATGATGAAATTTTAGTTCATGTAAATAGAAAATTGAAAGAAAATTTTAAACTAAAGGAAAATCGTTTATATAAAAAATTTCCTAGGATTAGAAATTTCAGTAGAAGAAAACTAAATGATTATCAAACAAGAAGCTTATGTAGATGAAATATTAAAAAGATTTAAAATGCAAGATTGTAACAGTATTGCAACATCTATGGATATAAATGTATAAATGACAATTATTCAAAAAATGTGATCCCAACAGTTAAATCCCTACAAATATCAGGAAATTATTGTTTCATTAATGTTCCTCGGAATGAAATCAAGGCCGGACATCGCGTAAGCTTTAGTAACTTTGTCAAAGTACAATAGGGATCCAAGAGTTATACATATGACTGCTGTTAAGAGAATTCGTAGATATGTAAAAGGAACTAAAAATCAAGTGTTAGTATACGTTAAAGGTACATTTTACTCTTTCAGGATATGCAGACGCTAATTGGAGATATAAGAAACCAAATCAGAAGTCAATAGGTTTTCTTTATAAAATTGGCCTAAATAGTTGGAATTCTAAATCGCAGGACATTATCTCTATCTACTTGTGATGCCGAAGTATCTGCGTTGGTAAGCTGTATGAAAATGGGCTGTCTGTAGAATTATTTTTGACGAACTTTTACTTAAGACTCTAGTGGATGTAGAACCTTATTGTGATAACAAATCGTCGGCTTTCATTTGTGAAAGCGGAGTAACTTCCAGTAGGTCAGATCACATTATTCGTAAAGTTAGTTTTGTAAATGCGAACTTAAAATCTCAAAATTTTGAACTTATTTATGTATTGAGTAATCACAATCTAGCAGATATGTTAACTGAAGCTGTAAGCAAAGATAAACTGTTAAGATTTAAACAAACATTGAATGTTATGTAATGTAATGGTTCTACTTGTATATCTGTATTTTTAAAGCTGTTAACTGAAGTAAAATTACGGGGGGGGGGGAGCTTGTTGGGAAATAATTTTCATTCAACTAACTGTAACTTAACCTTGAGGTGAAGCTGTAACTGCGGACCGTAACGGGTGAAAGGTGAGTATAAAAGAGGGTGAAATGGATGGTTACAGGAGACGGGAGCAGGAGGAAAGTATTATGTTAGTGGATATGTGCAATGAAATGGTATTGTCGTAGCACGTGATTTCTAATTTATAAAATCTAACCTAAGATAGGTATTTAAGTTTGTTAATAAATATTTATGTTATCAAAGATATCTCTTCATATCACTCAAGAAACGATACAATTTTCGGCTGTACGAAAGGTCTTACGTTGCCAACATCAATAGTTTGAAATATATGAGAAACAAAATAAAATTATTTTATACCATTTGTGTCACCTACCAGTAAAGTTATAGAAAACAATTCTTTCTAAGATATATTATTTTTTTACTTTGCTCTCTAAAGAGGTAGAAAAATACATAGATATTAATAAACTGAGCAGTATCTTAAAAGATGTAGTTAAAATTCTCAAAGGCGACGAAGACGCAATGACCAAAACTTTCCAAATCGTCGAAATGATAACTAGAGTCATCAAATCCCAAACCCCCCCAATTTAAATTTTTAAACTTTGGCCGGCTTGCAGAGAAGTCTCAGTGTGGATTTCCCTCATCACCTGTTCAGCCATTGGACTCATTCCCACGTGCCTCACATACCCCGAAGATTGTGAACAGTCTATCCCACGTGCCTCATCATGTTGCATACGGACTTCCCAACGTACCTCATCACCTCGACGCAGTGGCGCCAGCTCTTACGACGACGCCCCGTTCATCAGGGGTTGTTCTACATCAACGAACATACATGTGCATACAAGTAATGTCAAATCTACACCATAATCATTCAACACAGAAGATAGAGGCGGCAACGCCAGGTGCTTCATCAACGACGACGAACTGTTAAACTTTCCTCTCATTCAACACAGAAGATAGAGGCGGCAACGCCAGGTGCTTCATCAACGACGACGAACGAGTGATTTGATAAGTCAAGGAGTCAAGGGTCAAGGACCGAGCACTGCACACCTTCTGAGACGCTCGTCGCAGTTACCACGTGTATTTACTTTGGGTTGGGCGTCAGTGTACTAATTTTTAGTAAACCGCTTCGGACAAAGTAATTTACGATGGATGTGCATAGGATTATTACAAGTGTGGAGGAGCTATTCATCTCACCGGTGGAAGCAAAAGGATTTCAAGCCTGGAAGGACTTAGTGATACAGCATGGTGGATACACGTGCGAGCAGCTCGCTGCGGAGCCAGTTAAGACGGATGTGAATATTTTGAAAGACTGGAGAGGTAGACATGGCTGGAAACAGCTTATGTTGGAAAATGGTGTAGATTATACTGAACTTCGGTTCAATATGGACAGTGTAAAGATTGTGGAACCAACTGCCGTGAAAATGGCACAACAAGGAGTGTCAGCCAAGCACGTGTTACAGCGAGCGAGTAAAGAAAAGAAGAACTGGGCCGTGATCATGGATGACCAGGATCCAGGAGAGACTGTTTCTTCATCAGAGGACGAGGATACCCCAAGTGCGGCCGGCTACGCGGCAGCCTATATCAAGACCCTGGGATGTGAGAGCGACCAGTTAAAGAAAGACTCTGCTGAGTGGAAAATATACAGCCACTTCAAGATTTACGACTGGATCATCGCCAGACTTGAAGAGGAGCTGGAGGAAGACGGGATCGACTTTGATCGTGCCAAGATGATCAGGACAATACTATCAGGTACCATTTCTGATTCCAATCTGCTAGCCAGCCACCCTAATCTTAGTACTTTAACTAATAGGAGATTTTACAATCTTGTATATGATATATATAGAGATAGGAAAACTAAAACAGAGGACGAGTTATATCTTAAATTTAAACACAAAATGTTTAGTAATCTTGAAGGGTATATCACTCAGCCTAAAAGCAAAAAATTAAAAACTTCTGATAGTAGTAAACCCTCTACTTCTAAACTAAAATCCCAGGATATCCAAACCAAAAATAAATTTAGCAAATTAAATGTCGAAATGACTGAGGCCCCCCCCCCTTAAGGAAAAAGTCGCGTCCTTCTATGTGGACTCCACAATTAATTGGGGAGCCCTCATAGAGGACTTAAACAAGTTTTTAGAGTGCACAGTTCAGGGTCTTCTCATGGGGAGAGTGATCCGGATCACTCCTGGGTCCGTTGAGAACTACAGGAGTGTGCAGGCTCACTTAACCCGTGAGGGGATTCCTTTCAGTTCATTAAACCTCAAAATGGATAGGCCGAGGAAGGTAGTAATAAAGGGCTTGCCCACTAATACCAGTATTGAGGAAATAAAAAAAGAGCTTGCCGCGCTTGGTTTTAAAATTGTTAGAGTCACGCAGCTAAGGAATAGGCGTGATAGGACCCCCCTCCCCATCTTCTTGGTTGGACTTGAGCCGACGGAGGAATGGGCGAGGATTTATGAAGTTAATTCCCTGTTTTCCATGCAAATCAAAGTTCAACATTTTAAGGCGAGAGGCCATAAAATGTGCTACAATTGTCAACTTTGGAACCATCATTCTGACCAGTTGACCCTCCCCCCCCCGCTGCCTTAAATGTGGCGAAGGTCATCCCACGAGAAACTGTAAAAAAAATAGGGACACCCCGGCGAAATGCGCCAACTGTTCAGGATCCCACCCTGCCAATTTTAGGCACTGTCCCCAAAACCCCTGGTTTAGGAAAAAATCGCTGGAATTGAAAAAGGTACAAAGATCTGCTAAACCTTCACCCACCCTTGGTGAGGATAACTTTCCCCCCCTCCCCACTAGGATAACCTCCCCCGTGCACGAAGAGCCGGCAAGTGCCGAGACGGTAGGAGGAACTACCGGCGAGCACTTAGCCCAAGCTCAACCTGTATCAGACAAAACTCCTCAATCTGCAAATGCAAATGCTTTTCTAGAGTTTCTAAGCCTGTACAAAGAGGTAGAAAAATATATTGATATTAATAAAATCAGCTGTATCTTAAAAGATGTGGTTAAAATTCTCAAAGGCGATGAAGACGCAATGACAAAACTTTCCAAATCGTCGAAATGATAACTAGAGTCATTAAATCTCAAACCCCCCAAATTTAAGTTTTTATTTTTGGCCGGCTAGCAGAGAAGTCTCAGAGTGGATTTCCCTCATCACCTGTTCAGCCATTGGACTCATTCCCACGTGCCTCACATACCCTGAAGATTGTGAACAGTTCTCCCACGTGCCTCATCAGCGATGATGCATACGGACTTTCCAACGTGCCTCACTCACCTCGACACAGTGGCGCCAGCACTTACGATGACGCCCCACCCATCAGGGGTTGTTCTACACCAACGAACTCTTGTGTGCATGCAAGTAATGCCAAATCGACACCACAAGTAATCATTCAACACAAAAGATAGAGGCGGCAACGCCAGGTGCTTCATCAACGACGACGAACGAGTTTTAGATACTTTGCTCAATTGTAGGTATCATACCGAAAGTTGAAGTCTAATGAATGGGGACTCCGAAAAACAAGGTCACATTGAGTACTTAAGAATGAAGTACCTCTAAGAAGTATATCACTCTTTAATAAACAACATCACTCTGGCGGAGTCGTCATCCATGTGTAGTTGTGTTATTCAAAGTGTAAAATAAACGTTAAGATCCTGAAAATAGGATATTTTCCGAACAATACTAGGTAAAGCTGAAGACATTATTACGAATTTAATGATACACTTCGTTTAACCCGAAGAGCTGGAATGATGCTCAATTTTTAATTTTTATTTTGACCGATTATACATTGCTATTTTTTCCTAAAAATGAACGAAACTTGACATAAGGATTTTTTTGACGAGTTTGCCTATTTCAAAATTTTTAGCAAGATTTTTCTCAATACGTAAATTTATTGAGTTCCTCCTTTTAGAACGTAACGTCTCATATTATTCCACGAAATTAAATATCAAGATTGTTTAAAGCAAATTTCGTTGTTAAATACTTCTCGTCAATTTACTACCTAATGGATTAAAAGAATTATTGGATTAGGAATACGTTTTTGACTTAAGTGAATATCTTGAGATAATCTGAATGTCAATATTCTTTGTATTAAAACTAAAATCGTGAGTGACCATTGGCCAAATAGATTCCGATAATACGTTTGTGACAGATGTAGTGGATTTAATAAAAAGCCATTGTTAAAATTGAAATGCATCCTCTATATACAGTCAAAAGTTTTGAACTAATATACTAGTCGAGACACTTTTTCTCTATATTTAAAACAGTAACTGACGCCGCTGCTTAGTTTTGAGCTAGAGAGGATACATAAATGCGCATTGTCACACAGACAGATACACACACCACACACATAGACGTTAGGTTAAAAATTGTGCAATCGTGTTCTAGTTTACCCAAATCTTATTACGCGGATTATTCTAAATTACGTAAATCCCAAACATAAACGATAGAATGAGTGGATTACGCTAGATTACGTAAATTCCAAACGTAAACGATAGAATACGCGGCTAGGACGGGTTCTACCCGACTCTGCCCAAACTATCCCCGTGTTCATGCAGAGTACGGGCATGTTAAATATGTGGGTCTGTAAGTTTTTCCGAGAGGTTGTTGGTAGGGAAGGAGGGTACGGTTCCTTTAGATTCCGTTCCTCTCTGCGTTCCCGTCTAAATTGAGTGTCACTGTGCTGGCCGTACCTTACACTTTCGAGTAGAGTTGACGGTCTAGGTCAAAAGGTAGAAAATTCAATTGTGTATAGCCGGTACATGTATGTTGTTTATATGGCCACACCCACAATTCTCTACTCTCATTTTTAGTTTTCGGTGTTTTTACGGAGGAACTGAAATAGTGTTTATTTGCATTTAATAAAAAATACGGGGATTAAATGATTTTATTCCGCATAAATATATACGTTAATGCTAAAATGAGTAAGTAAAAATATGTAAATAGCAAAAACTTTTCGGTGTGGATTTTTTATATTGGAACTATTTCTGCCGTTTGAATTCAAAATTTCATTTTATTTTATTCATGAATTGACAAGTCATAAATAAATTTTAGTCTTCAACCATTCTGACGACCCTTTGATATGTCCTAACTGGATAATATATGTTAGTATAACCCCACAACGTATGATATTAAGTCTATAAGCACATAAAAATTTAAAAGCACTTTGAAACATTAACTAAACAACTCATCTCTACACTTGATAAATTGAATAGCAGAACTGACAAATCTCCGAAAATTGTGGACGCTCAATCCCGGGCTCAAGAGGAGCCAGGACTTTTTGTCCATTCAAAATCTTTTAAACACCTTATATATATATATATATATATATATATATATATATATTTATATTTAAAAAAAATCACTTGCCACCTAGTAACATTTCTATACTCCTCGGAGTATTCCTATGTACACCCCCCAATTCTTTGGAGCAATTCAAGTTATTACAGAGTACAAAAATTAAAACAGAACTATATTTGCTCACGATCATTATCATCCAGTAATATTTTTATATTATGTATTAAATAAAAAATGATTTCATTACAATATTAAGTCTCTAATATCTTGAGATATAAGTCTAGAAAGCTGCACAATAAAGCTCGCAGTTAATTGAGATTGACAGAATTAATGTACATTGATCATCATAGCTGGAATACTTTGGCTACGCATGCGGAAACGCTTTTCGCGGCATGTAAAATGCTTAAAATTGCACCAACGCTAATTCAGAGCAACTGACCCCTACTTCGTTATTTTGCAATCATTAAATATTATATGTCTATATTGTTTTAGGGTTTTTCAGTTGCCTTGTGGGCCGCATCCGGTTGTGAAATAATTGTGCAAGCCGTAAAGGCAACACGCTTATAAATAAAACAATCTGAATCTTTTACAATTTAACACCTTAAATTTAATAACCTTTACGCGTGATTTTTAACACGGGCAAGTTGGCATACTTTAACTGCAATTCAATCTGCTTTGTATTAGTAAAGATATTGTTAGGGCTGTTTAGAAAGTTAAACAGCTTGATGTTGACACGGATTTTGCTAAGGCTTTCGATAGAATCGATTTCGGAATTTTGATGCGGAAGCTTCATGGGTTCAAGGTCTTTGGATTTGTGGGACGCCGCTGATCTCCGATGCTGGAGATATCTTCGAACTCGGAACCTTTAGATTGCTGATCTCGCGCTGTGTCATCAGGTCCAAAATAATTCTCCGAGTTCGAGAGAATATCCGACGAGGTCTTTCTTAGCAGTGAGTGACGCAATGCTGCTCCCACAGATATATTAGATTGGATTCTTCTCTCACTAACAAAGAGCCTTTATTTCTTTTCTACTTTTCCTTTTCTAAATTCATTTTTCCTAATTTGTTTGCTTTTTCTTTTGGTTCTTATTAAATGTTTTTGTACTAAAAAATTTAATTAACAATATTGGAGTCTGGATAGTTTTATTACTATATATCTATGTGTATCGTCTATGTATTCTTTTGTGTGTGCCTATGTGTATTTTCCTATGTGTATTGTCTTTGCCTATGTGTTTATTGTCTTTGTCTATGTTTATTTTCCTTAAATATTGTGCATGTATTTATTTCTTAGTGTTATTTTTGTGTTCTTCCTGGCTACCCGTTGGAATTACTCAATACATTTTGGGTGAGTTGGACGGCCTGGGTAATAAAAATGGATCCATTCCACCAGCTCACGTTAAACTTTGACGGACTTTTGTTGTTTTGGAACTTTTGTGACCGCGCAAGAGGAGGGCGGTGAGAGGAGGGAGAGACAGTTAAGAGATGGCGATATGACAGGAGAGAAGGGGATTGAGGTAGATTTGAGTACCTCATTTGTTGCTTTGTGATTTTCGCGCCAACTGCTTATGCACAGAACCTGCAAAATAATTTTTTATAAAAAAAACTTGTTGTAATATTCAGGGACTGCTAGTGAGCAAAGCCCGCCAGTAGTATGTAAGTCTCCGTAAACGATCTCAAGATTGTGGTAGTGGTGAAGCGTGATAAAATAATTTTGTGTAAGAGAAACACGGGGACAAGAAAAATTCGCAAATAAAGTTTCATGCTATATATATATTAACCAGATTCTAAATGGACTAAAATATGCAGTAAATTTCCGATAATCCGACCTGTTCCGGAATTCATCAGTGCCGGATTACCAAATTTGCAGTATTATCGGATGTCGAAATAAAATGGGGAAGAGAAAGTGGAAACTTAATTTAAAACAAAATAATGGACAATAAATGTGATATTTTTTGACGAAAGCGTTACATAGACTAAATTACACTGTACAGTTCGTAAAAAACATTTAAATTTAATTAAAAATTAAAAGGTAATCTTCAATGATTATAAATCTTCATACAAAAGCATTTAGTTTATTACTAGCAGAATGCCCGTTGAAAATCAACGGTCACGCAATAAGCAATCCCTGAATAATATACATTTTTTAATAATTCGCATTCCACATTAATTCGGCAAATCGAATATTTTGGTGTGCATGAATATTGGAAAACATAAATTGGGCACTTCTTCCTTTCGAACACTCTACCCGTACACTAAATTAAAGTATCCATCTCCTCCCGAACCATGCTATTTTATCATTTCCCATTCCGAACGTTTTCTGTGAAACACACCCATAAATTAATATTTTTGAAAAACTGTTTGTGTTGGGTGTTTCATCAGATGATTGTTCCGTATACCAAATATCAAGCCTCTATCACATTTAAAAAGAAGCGTGCCTCATTTATTCAGAAAATCGAATATATGGATGTGCGGCATCCCTTAAAGTAGCAAATATTGGAAAGCTGAAACTTCACACATTCTTCCTTTCAAAACTAACAACTCGTACACCGAATGTGAAGTCTCTATCCTATCGCGAAACATGTTTTTCTATCACTTCACCCTTCGAATGTTTTTCTGTGTAGCAGCCCCATAAATGAGCATTTTTGAAAAATCGTATTTATCTTTTATTTATTTATTTATTTATTTATTTATTTACTTTTATTTTTATTTATTTTTTGTCAAATGATTAGCCCATATGCTAAATTTCAATCCTCTATCACATTGTAAAGGAGGCGTTTTCATTTGTTCGACGTATCAAATAATTTAGTGAGCAGCACCTCCTATAGTAGCAAATGTTGGAAAATTGAAATTGCACACTTTCTTCCCTTCCAACTATTTACCCGTACACCAAATTTGAAGTCTCTATCTCATCGCTAAGCATGCTTTTTCCATCATTTCAGCTTTCGAATGGTTTTGTGTGGAGTAACCCCCCCCCCCCCCCCCCGAAAAATGCATTTTTGAAAAATTCCATTCATATTGGGTTTTCTGTCAAATGAATCGCCATATACCAAATATCAAGCCTAGCCTCTATTACGTTTTAAAAAATGCGTTTCTCCTTTATTCCGAAAATAGAAAATTTTTGTGTGCGCCACATATTCCTTCCAAACTATCTACCCGTACACCAAATTTGAAATCTCTATCCCATCCCGAAACATGTTTTTTTTTCAATTCACCTTTCGAACGTTTTTCTCTGGAGCCAATCAATGAACATTTTCGAAAAGCTATATTCGTCTTGGCCGAGTGTGCATGCGTGAGCGCGCGTGTGTGTCAGTGAGTCTGTGGAGACAATATTTTAAATATGCCAAGTTTTCAATATTTTGTTAATTTATCGACAAGCATTACAGACAGACAGACAAACAAATAAATTACTTTTGACGAATTGCTGGATGTCAAAATAAAACACTGTTGCAAAAAGTGTCTTCTGTCATGAATGAAACGAGCTAGGTCTACCAAAATTATGCTACTACATTTGTCACATGATATTGCATATGGAAAGGAGCATATTTTACGTCCATATTCATTGTTTTTGTTTTATATATTTTTTAAAATTTATTTGAAAAACGTGCAATATGTCCAGAATGGCTCATGCTAGTATTCCAAAATTTGTGTTATTCGTTTTTTAATGAAAAAATTTAATAAGAATTGATATTTTATGTAATATTATTAAAGGTTCAGATTTTTTATGAGTTTTTCAAAATTTCATTCGAAAATTGGGAGCCGATTTCGAATATTCGATTACTTTTTAAAATTAATATGCTTCCAGTAATCACTGATTGTAATAGTTATAAAAAATTTCGTTCGAAAAGTTCGTTAGATATCGCATCCACTGACTGAAGGATATAAACTCTAACATACATGCATACAGACACACACACACATATACACACTAATATGCATATACACATTTATATACATACAATATACATTAATATATACACACACACAGACATCACTTCAAAAACGTTCGATTCAAGTTCAGGTATACTTGAAACGAGCTCTACCGTCATCGAACACAACATCGAATTCGAGTTTTCGCCCCAGTCTCAATACATTCCCTATACATTATACCAGTGTTTTTCAAACTTAATTAGTGGCGAAACCCTTTTGAAATGTAGTGTGATGGTGGAATCCCCAAAATAAGAAAAATTCCTTTGTTGTCCAAATTATGCATCAAAAATTTACTCGTTTTTAAATTTTTAAAATGTTTGAGAAAATTTACATGAAACTATCACGTCGCAGAACCCAAAGGGTTCCGTAGAACACATCTTCAAAAACGCTGCATTATACTATTGTGTATCGGGAAACCTGGGAGATAGATGTTTCAAAGAAAGTTTTTGAACCGAAAGTCGGAAAATAACTGGGAGAGGAAATCCTTAATGAACTCCCTGCAGCCTTCAAAATTGGATGTAAATCCATATCGGTTGTTCACCTAATCTCTATCGATAGCTGATCGTGGACAATAGATGTTGCAAAAGAAATATAAGTTTTTGAATCGATGTGACATTTCCAGAACCGAAAATGAAAACCCTTAGTGAGATCTCCAAGCCCCTTTGAAATTGAATGCTGGATCCATATCAGCCATTAACTGGGCACTAGGTACAATCAAACCTGAGAAAAATATATTTCATGGGAAAACATTTGAATCGTTAGCGGAAATCGCTATTGAAACTTTATACTTTCGCCAGAATTTGATGCTGAATCCATATCAGTTACCATCTAGGTTCTACTAATGTCCAATCTTGAAAATAGATGTTTCCAGGAAAATTAAAATTTTTGAACCGGAAAACCCCACTTCTTTCTAAATTGCGTGATAAATTCCTATCAATCAGCTTCTATAAGCTCTATGTATAGTTCGTCCTAAGAAACAGTTTCTTAGAAACAATGCTATTGCAAACATTTTTGCTTCCAGTAGAGGTTATTTCTAGATCTTACTAAAAATCAACTTTATTTACGGTAATCGATTAAAAATAGCATATAAAATTTCATGCAATTGGTCTGTTCCAGATATACCGTGCTCCGTGTGATAAAATAACGTTTGATTCACTACTTTTCCTGAAGTTAGAGGCGATGTCGCCTGTACCTAGCATATACCTTGTTTGATTGCTGTAGACTTTTTACACTGGCACATGCCCGGCCATCCAAACAGCTACTCTAAGTCCACGGACGAGTCGGATGGTCTGGGCTTTCGACACTGGCACATGCTTTTTACATTGGCATTGATTCTTACTTTCCTTATATACATAATGTATAAGGAAAGTATTGTGACGGGATCGAAAATTCGAAATCGAGTTTTCGACGGGAGAGCACGTTTCAAGCATCCCCGATTACGAATCAAACATTTTTTAAGTGATGTCTGTGTGTGTGTGTGTGTGTGTGTGTGTGTGTGTGTGTCAGTGGGTCTGTGGAGACGATAACTGACGAACGAATGGGCCGATTCGAACCAAATTTGGTACAAAAATCACAATCTGTAAACACTGGAAGCCTATTGTTTTTATACGTAATCGAATGTTCAGAACCTCCCTAAATTTTCGAATGAAATTTTGAAAAAATCGTCAAAAAATCAAAACCACAAATAAAGTTACGCAAATAGGCATTTCTTATGTAATTTTTCATTAGAAAACGATTGACATAAATTTTAGAACGCTAACATGAACCGTTTTCGAGATATTGCACATATATACATGAAAATGACTAATTATCGAAAATTCAATATCATGGAAAGAATATTAGTATCTACTATAAGAAAAACCTACTTTTTTACTGTAAAAGTAGTAAACTCATTACATTATATAAGGAAAGTCATGTGTTGCCCACATCAGATTTTTTACTTTAGCATAGACTATGAATATTTCATTCATATCACTTACATTCCAGTCAATAGAGCTAGATAATTCTGTGTTGAAGACCCAGACCGTCCGACTCATCCGAAGACTTGAGTAACCATTTGGACGGCCGGAGAAAATTTTGTGTGAAAAAACTTTAGCAATTCTTATACAACTTATATCGCTTGATTTGTTTACATGCTGCATGCTATAGTATGGCATTAAAATAAAGCTTCGATGTAGAATAATTCATTTAAAATAAAAAATATTATAACAGCGTTGGCACCGAATTTAAATATACAGATAATATGCAAAAAATAGTTTTATGACGGATACAACACTAAATATAAATTTAAACGATCTTTAAACATCTACGGTTCCAGCGAAAACATGGGGGCCATATTTTATTTTGCAATGAGTCACGTGATCTCTTCATATATCATGGGTGTAATTATTATTTTAATTTTTATTTATAAAACTATTCAACATGTTTTGCTGATTTTTTTTTCAATTTTATGTGATAACTAGCAGCGATTACCCGGCGTTGCTTGGAATTTACCATGCAAAACTGTGATATGAATTACATCGGAACATATGGGGCCGTGAATCTTATACATTGTTTTTCACTGTGAAAGATGTAAATTCATTGCGTTATGTAAGAAAAAAAATCATTGCATTATATAAGTCATAGCTGCATATGAAAGAATCTTTCTCATAAAATGCTGATAATTAAAAAACCATTTTCAACACTTTACAACATAGTTGAAAAGTGTTTATGACTTTGTTTATTCTGGCTGTCTATCCGTTAGTACGATAACTGCCGTAAAATTGACTTTATCAAAATGAAATTTTAGTATGTTGTTCAGATGGTCAGTGGGACCTATGGAAATATAAGTGAATGATATCACCCCATTAGTTTTGGATTCATCCCGGGTTGAAAAAATGAAATACATTGGACCCTATGGGACCTAATTTTTCAAACATTTCTTAAGCGAATTTAAATTTCACAAATTGTTTCGTAAGTTTTAGGAAATATTCAAATTATCACATAAAATATATAAAAAAAATGTTCAGCAAAATATATTCAGCAGTTTTTAAATAACAAATAAAATAATAATTAAACCCTTCATTTGAAGAGATTACGTGATCATTATATGAAGAGATCACGTGACCCACTTCAAAATAAGATATAACATCCATCTTGTGTCAAAAATGCTATTTTTAAAATTATTTTTAATTTATATTAATGTCGTATCCGTCCTAAAACCGCTTTATTTTTGCTTAATTTCAGTGCTTCTGTATTCTGAAACAGCACAATTACAATATATTTGTGTTTAAATGATCAATACCATCTATATTGTGTCAAAATTGTGATTTTTAAAGTTCTTTTTAATTTATATTTAGTGTCGTATTCGTCCTAAAACCGCTTTATTTTTGCTTAATTTCTGTGCATCTGTATTTTGAAACAACACAATTACAACATATTTGAATTTAAATGATCATCAGACTTTGATTATTTCTACAACGAAACCTAATTTTTACTTATGGAATATATAAACTGATTAGGCTGTAAGATGAGTTGTATAAGAAATGCTGAATTTCTTTAACGCAAAATTATTTTGCTCAGGAGTCTGCAATATAGATGATATGAATGAAACATTCATTGATATTACATAGAGAAGAAGACGATTTAATGGCAGACTTCTTCGATGAAGTTTTACTGATAGAGTTTAATTACTTTTAGACCCATGGTCTTAATTTTTAAATAAAATAAATTATTATAGTATTGTGATGAATGACATACATGAATGGGAAATTATTTATGAATAAAATGCGGCTTTTATAGAAAGAGCCAGGAGTGTTATTTTTTCTATGACGTCATTTGAATGAATATCAGTTGTTTTCGATGAAGTTTTCAAATATAATAAATTATCGTAGTATTATGATAATTCTAAAATTATTACCGAGGAATATATCACATTTTAGAGATGTTTAAACCAGGCAATTTATATTTCAATGCCGTCATTTGAATTAAGTTCATTTTTTTCAATGAAGGTTTAAGTTTTCAAGTATAATACATTAATGTAGTATTGTGATAAGTTTGTAAGTATTACCGAGGAATGTATTGCATTTTAGACACGTTTAAATAAAATTGCATTGAAGTTGGAAAGTGTTTCATAATTAATGCTTTAAGCATGATTGATGTTTCTTGTTTCTTTCTCATACATTTTTGATACCGAGATTTTATGCCATTATATATTTTAAGACCTCCTGAACACGTTATGCCTATTTTTGGAGTAATATCCGCCTGTTTGCCTGTTTGTGATCGATTTCTCTTGTAGATTGTAGATGCCACAAATATCAGTGGATTTTCACGAAACTTTATATCCGGGTTTGTTATAAAAATATGTAGGACTACATGGTATTGTTTTTAAATGCGAACAAAAACTTTGAAATTTTTTAGCATGGTAGCATGGGAAGAAAATTGGCATAATTATACATTAAAGGGTTATTATGGTTCAATGATCACAAAACTTAAACAGTTGTAATCTTTGTTGTTTAAAATAGCCGCGATACAATTTTTGCGTTCATGGCGTCATTAGCCTCCCCCTCGAGTGGGACAAGTTACCCCCTGTGCAGATGCATTGTCAAGCTTGATATCAATCAAGAGATTTTTTCAAACCCTTTAAAATGATGGATAGCATGCTATTATTAAGAATACTTGAATTTACGGTAAACATTTTTGAAATTTTTTTTGCAATATTGGGGGGGGGGATGATAAAATATTTAAAATTAGAATCTGCTATCAGAAAGTCGAGTTGAGCCATTTTCCAGTTAATTCAAAGGTGTTTAGGCGCCTTTATGGCAATCCCTAGTTTAAGAATAAGCACAATACATATGTGTGCGCCCTAAATAAGAGATTTTGAACCATTGGGCAGGAGAGGTTTGGCATAGTTCTGCAGTCTTTTATTGATTGGTATTTTAAATATAGTTTGATCGAATGTTATTTGAATTTAATTGATGAAGTTAGCTCATTTAGCTTCCAAAACCGACTGTTTTCCTTGAGCACTTGTTATATGTCTCTTAACTAGGCAGCTTTTTATTTCGAAGTGTTCGAAGTTCGAATTCATAACTATCGTATCCTTGACTGTCTTCGCAGACACTCATGGTGTTCATACTGTCAGCCATGCCGATCGTAGACAGCCATGCAAAATAAATCTTGGCGACATTTTAAGCAACCCACCGGACCCTATTCCGGGCTGCAATAGTAGAGTGGTTAGAGAACAGGGATTGCACTTGGAGGATCCGAGATCGATTCCTGCTCAACCTGTCCCCCTATCTACGCGGTGTACGGGTACGTCAAATATATGGTTCTGAAAATCCTTCCAAGAGAATAATGGTAGGGGAAGAAGCAATACGGTCCCTGTAGATATTGGCCCCACTGGGTTCCGGTTTTAATTGGGTGGCATTGCCCATTGGGAATGTTGAGTGGTTTGGGTCGAAAGAGAAAAAGAAACCCTATCAAGTTGCATGGACAAATTTAGGAGGAGGTCAGGGGAGGTGCCAAAGCACCTGTAAGGAATCATCCTGCTCCAACTGGGAATCGAACTGTGACGGCGCAGCGGAGTAACAGAACCCTTAATCTCCGAACTGGCCAGCCGACTTTCTGCCTTTGAGCTACTTGGACGAAATTGCATGTTCTTATTGTCGAAATGGAATCTGAATTCTCCACCCTCTAATGTCAGATCGGTGACTGATATTCCGACTGACCACCTCCTGCTATTTTTATCTTAGGTTAGCCTCCTGCCACTACTACGTTTACCCAGGTTAGATCCTGCGTGATCGTTATCCCCTCAATCTTCCAGAGTACACTGAATCCGTACTAGTCGTACTGGGATCACATTAAGACCTCCGATATATTTGAACTAACCCACATAGTTGAATCGTTCGGGCGCCAGTGTAAAGAGCATTGCTGACCAAACCGGGAATCGAACCCTGGATCTCAGAAGTGGTCAGTCGATGCTCAACCGTTGAGCCACCGAGACGAAATTGCAAGATTATTGTCGAAGTGGACTCTGCATCCCCCTGGAAAATAATTAATTTAATTAAAAACCAATATGAAAGGTAATAATGTGTTTTGGAATTAGAACATTCAACATGCCTGTACGTTTTAATCCATTAATGAAAACAATTTAAACTTATACCTAAATGGAAAATTTAAGATTATTGCATTTGGTTTGCCTATGAATGTCCAATCTATTAGTTTGGCTGCTCTGTTTACAGGAAGGTCAGAGTTATGTTATGAAAGGTAGAATATTTTTCAAAAGTGGTATGCACTAATTTTTCAAAATGGGTGCATACTAATTTTTAAAAGTGCTATACACACTAATTTTTAAAATGTGATGCCCATACCATCTATTCACATTTATTTTTGTAACATTACTTTGTTGCATATTTCAAGTAAAAAATAATCTCTAAATTTTGAATGAAATCAATTTTATCACGCCCTATGGAAAAAGTCCTGCATGCGCAAATAACTAGTTGTTTTTCTTGTCAAGACGCGCAGCGCGTTTTTCACAGCAAGTCAAATCTGTCAGGAAACGCTGATTCAACCGCTTACGTACACTACGTAATTTTACATTGGCCGAGCTGGTACTATTTATAGATGGCCGTGGCTATGAGGAACAGAATGTTTGACGATATCAAATTCCGCACGGAGTCCGTGAATGTGACAGACTTCCATTTAAAACGAACCCTGGATATCAGAAATGGTCAACCGATGATTTACCGTTGAGTCACTGTGACGAAATTGCAAGATTATTGTCGAAGTGGATACTGCATCCCCCTACAAAATTATTAACTTAATTGAAATCCAATATGAAAGGTAGTAATGTTTTTTGGAATTAGAACATTTAAAGCGATTGCACGTTTTCTTCCATTAATGAAAATAATTTAAATTTATGCCTAAATGGAAAACTTAAGATTATTGCATTTAGTATGTTTATGAATATCCAATCTGTTAGTTTGGTTGCTCTGTTTACAGGAAAGTTAGAGTTATGTTATGAAAGGAGGAATATTTTTTAATAATGGTATACACTAATATTTCAAAATGCGTGCATACTAACTTTTAAAAGCCCTATACACACTAATTTTTAAAATGTGATGCTCATACCATCTATTCTCAGTTTTTCTGTGAAATTGCATATTTCAAGTTAAAAATAATCTCTAAATTTTGAATGAAATCAATTTTGACACCCCAATCGCTGAAAATGAATTGTTTGTATTCTAGAGGCTTCAAAACGTGTAGTTTAATAGAAAAAATGAATTCCGAGTTCCAATGCGATTCCAATAGTACCATGCATTGCAGATAAATTAAAATCAATACCATTTTTTTATTCACGTCCAATTAAATTCGGATATAATAATTAAGCTCTTGTTATATTTACTTTTATTATGATAAAACGAATAATAACGAACCATTTGCGCCTGAAACTATTTTTGTTAGATTTTCTTTCTTAGAAGTCTTTACATTTTTGATCCGTGCGATTTTAAAACGAGACAAGTGCTGAATGAAAGTGGAAATAAATTGAAAATTGGAAATTTGATAAAGTTTCAAACGAGGTTTATTTCATTTTATATCTTCTGAAAGAAAATAATTGAAAAAAAAAATCATGAAAGAGAATATTAATTTTTTCTGTACGAAAGGTTGCCAACATCAACAGTTTGAAATGTATATGACAAACAAAATAAAGTTATTTATACTATTTGTGGTAACTACCAGTAAAGTAATGTAAAATAATTTGCATAAGAAATATTATTTTTATGAATAGCATATCCGAGATCCAGAGAAATGACTGTGGAGGAAGTGAGAATAGCTCATGAAGACATAAAACAGAGGATAGCAATTGATAAAGCCGCCAAAGAGGCAAGAGACGCAAAACATAGATTAGAAAAAAAAGGTTCAGGAATGGCAGAAAACTAAACGCGCCCGAGAAGAGCTCGCGCAAACACAGCAGTTAGACAAATCGGCTGAAAAAAAACAAAAGACTACCGAGGTCCAAAAGGATACTCACAAAACAGATCAAACGGCGGTTGAGGCTGAGGAAATTGTAGCTGAGGCTGAGGAAATTGTAGCTGAGACTGAGGAAATGGAAGCTGAGACTGAACTTGCTGATAAATCCAATGATGAAAAGATGGATGAAATCCTCAACCTCGTCAGAGGATTTATCAGTATGTTCAACCTAGACGATATAAAACATCTGTTGATGCAGCTCGCTGAGTTAATTAAAAAAAAGAGCGATCCAATGCAAATGGTCTATGAGGCTTTTAAATTAATCGCGGAATTTAATAAAAACAGTGAGAAACAAACCCGCCATGAATAGGTCCCAAAAAGAAAGTTTTAAAATAATATTTTGGAATGCGAACGGCATATCTCCAAGAATAAATGAACTTAGGAGCTACGTAAATGAAAATGATGTCGATGCCCTGCTAATCCAGGAAACTAAAGTTAGAGAAAACAAAAAACTAAATATAGCAAACTATAATAGCTATCATGCCCTTAGCTCAAATACAACTGCTAGAAATCCCCATGGAGGAACAGCAATATATATTAATAGTAATATTCCCCACGAGGAAATAAACAACATAAATCTTCAAGGTATAGAAAATACTAGTATAAAAATTAAAATAAATAATGTAAACCCATTTATCCTAACTTCAATATACGTCAAAAACATGAGTGGTATAAATGTAGCTGCGCAGCTGGAACTGCTTTTCTCGCGATATCCAAACACAATAATCGCGGGCGACTTCAATGCACACCACCGAGCGTGGGGCAGCAGGAGAGCCAACACACGCGGTACACAGATACATAGATTGCTAAACACAACAAACACTGATATCATTGCACCGTCGAGACCAACCTGCTTCTCAGGTGCCAATGGCTCATTCATAGACTTTGTCCTAACGAGAAACATAGAATACGCTCACACAATTGATACCCTGGATGAATTCGACTCGGATCATCTACCGGTATTGGTGACATTCGATTTGAACACTCCCCTTCCAGCCTTTCTGGGACAAGAGAGGGTGAACTGGAACGTATTCAAAAGAGCACTTTTCGAGCCGCACTTAGCAGTACCCAACATTATGAGCACGGCGGATATTGACTCTGCCACGCACACACTCACAACAGAAATCAGGAGAGCTATTGCATCTGCCACAACACATCGTGAGTCATCAAAAATTCCAACACTTTCCCACCATGTCAAACAGTTAGTTAAACAGAGAAATAGAATGCGTAAGACATGGCAGGCTAACAGAGACCCTACCCTTAAAAGGGAGCTTAATAGACTCACGTGTAAAGTCAGTGAAAAAATTGTCGCAGAAAAGCAGCAACAGTATAAAGAATTAATCGAATCCCTTAGCCAGGAAGACGTATCGCTCTGGTAATTCGCTAAAAGACTCAGAAAACCTCAAATTAAACTCCCGCCACTAATAGATGGCGCTAATATCGCGTACTCAGACGAAGAAAAGGCAGAGGCGCTTGCTAGGCATTACGAAAAGCAATTTGAACCAAACCACGATCTAATGTGTAAGGACACCTTAAGAATGGTTAGGCAAACTCTAAACAATTTCAGGAACTCCCCGGTCACGGCTGAGATTAACCCAGCCACCCCGCAAGAGATAATAGAGATTATCAAAAACCATAAAAGCCCAGGGTACGACAAAATCAGGAATATCGCGGTAAAAAACCTACCCTTAAATATAATATTTTACTTGACCATCTTAATAAATAAAATACTAGAACTAAATTATTTCCCCAAAGAATGGAAGGAAGCGATAATTATAGCGATCCATAAACCTGGTGAGGATGCCTCAATTCCAGCCAACTACAGACCAATCAGTTTGTTACCGACACTTAGTAAAATTACTGAGAAAATAATTCTTAAGAGACTGAACACGCACCTTAGTGAGAATGACATTATCATTCCGGAGCAGTTTGGATTTCGGCCAAAACACTCCACCACTCATCAATTGCTGAGAGTGGTAGAGTACATTTCTTCTGGTTTTAATAATAAGACACCCAGAGCTGCGATTTTTCTTGACATCCAAAAAGCCTTTGATAAAGTGTGGCACTGTAGATTAGCTTACAAATTGATCACTCTAAAAGTCCCTGACGCACTTGTCAAACTTTTAATTTCATACCTAAATAACAAACACTTTCAAGTCAGAGTAAAAAATAACTTATCTACACCCAAGCTCATTAAAAGTAGTGTACCGCAAGGATCCATCCTGGGCCCGACACTCTTTAACATATATCTAAATGACATTCCCAGGACCCCAGACACGGAGCTGGCACTCTATGCAGACGACAGCGCGATACTTGCAAAGCACCCTTACGTCTCAGTAATGCACAGACAGCTACAACAACACTTAGACATACTCCAAACATGGCTGGAAAAATGGCGAATAAAATTAAATCCCAATAAATGTCATTGGATTTATTTCTCAAGAAAACGTAAACCTCCGCCTCCTCTGTACATAAACAACCATGCCCTAAAAGCGGAAAAATATACTAAATACCTAGGTGTAACGATAGACTCCCACCTAACTTGGAAACTGCACGTAACGAACATAATCAAAAAAGCGTATATAACCATAGGAGCCTTATACCCAATGATAGGAAACGGAAATCTAAGTTATCAAAATAAACTCCTAATTTATAAATCGGTCATCTGCCCGGGAATGCTGTATGCAGCACCCGTATGGGGATATGCCTGTAAAACTACCATAGACTTATTAGAGACAAGACAAAACAAAACCCTAAGGATTATAAGGAAAGCCCCTAGATACTTAAGAAACTCGGTAATTAGGAAAGACTTCAAAATAAAAACTGTTAGAGCCCAAATCAAAAAGCTAGCGCTTAAATTCTACAAAAGTCTGCCATCTGTCCCAAATGAACTATTATTTAATCTGCATGACTATGATCATCGCAAGGCTAAATCTCGTAAGAGACCCCGCTCGGTACTTAACATTGATATTCGGTACAAGGAACGTCCCACCTTAATCAGTTGATATTAAAGAAAACTCGCGATCTTTGGTTTTCTACAAAATGTTTAAAATTCTAAACTGCTAGGTCACCCTCAGATCTGCATCAACTCCCCCAAACTGCTTAAACTCTTAATGTGCAACAAACTGCCACACTAGGAGCTAGGACAAATAATAAAAACAGTAAATCAAAAACCTCGAACCTCCAACTATGGACCAATGAAATAATGTCACAGTATGAAGATAAGAACCACACCTAGAGATTGGAGATTAAAGGTGCTTCGCGCCTGGTGCTCTGTTCTGGACGAAACTCTATGAGAATAGCATATTAATACTACCGCCCCCACTCCTTAAATAAGCAACATCGCTCTTCGAGATGGCGTTGTGGTATGCGAAGAGTAGAGCAAAAATTTGCATGTAAAATTTTAGCTTTTCCAATTAGCTTGACTGGCTGGATTTCAGGCACAGTGGCCTTCATTTCAGTGAATAGAATGTAACGATTTTAGAAGTAAGATATTTCCCAAACAATATAGGGTAAATATGCAGACATCATCATTGCTGTGTGTTTGTCCATGTATAGTCCAATAGCCCATCATTCTAAGGTTTCTGTACAAATTTCGTAGTATAGTTAGAATTTCGTAGTACAGATAGAGCGGATATATACATTACACAGACACAGACTTCACACTAAAAGATTATTTTCGTGTTATAGAGGTCTCAAAACGTTTAGATCTATCGAAAACATTCGGTACGATTCCACTGCTTTCTCTATACATTAACATGTATTGCAGAGAAAGTAAAAAAGTGGAGACAAACACTGATTAATATACGCATATATAAACATTATAATGCCATTTCAAAATACCTATTAATGCATATTTTTGATGACAAAAATGTGGAGACAAACGCTGATTAATATACGCATATATAAAATTATAATGCCATTTCAAAATACCTATTAATGCATATTTTTGATGACAAAAATGTGGAGACAAACACTGATTAATATACGCATATATAAACATTATAATGCCATTTCAAAATACCTATTAATGCATATTTTTGATGACAAAAATGTGGAGACAAACACTGATTAATATACGCATATATAAACATTATAATGCCATTTCAAAATACCTATTAATGCATATTTTTGATGACAAAAATTTTGTTTTTATTGTAGATGCTTTAGAAATAATCTCAGTAATTTCATTTTCAGTTAACTACGATAAAAAGTATTCGAAGCATTATTTAAAAGTTAATTTTTATTTTCTCTATAACACATGGTAATGCATAAGGAAAGTATTGGAATCATGTCGAAAATAGCTACTTGTGTCTTCGACGATCCGAGCCCTCTTGAATACGAAAATACAATTTTTTGCGTAGGGTCTATGTATGTGTGTGTGTGTAGCTGAAAAACTAATGTCGATATTTCACAAAATTTATTAAATAATTCATTTGTGCGTTATCCTGGTGCAGATTAGATTTTCATACAATTCGGAAAAAGAATCCGTCTGTTTTTACTAAATGGCCCACAAAAACCGTATATGTTTACTCCAGTGTAAAAATCATACCAAATTTTACAAAATGATGTAGAAAGGTCACCTTGGGGATCATTAGAATTTGGTATGATTCGAAAAAAAAGAACTTTTCTTTGCAAAATGGACAACAAAAATTCTCAAAATCTGCGCAGAAATTACAAAAATTAATTTAAAATTACCAAATAATTATTTAAAATTTTCCTGACGTTGTGGTATGAAAATACTATTTTTAGCGTGATGTCTGTGTGTGTGTCTGTCTTTGCCAGGAATGGACTTACTCTAACTGAAAAACTAATGTCGAAATTTCCCACAATTTAGTAAAATTAGTAAAATTTAGTCATTTTTGGGTTATTATGGTGATGATAAGATTTTGGTAAAATTTGGGAAAAAAGAACCGGCATTTTGTTACTAAATGTCCCACAAAAATCGTATGTATTTACTCCAGTTTATAAACTAAATGACCAAATTTTACAAAATTATGTAGATAAGTCAACTTGGTGATTATTAGATTTTGGTATCAGTCGAAAAAAAAAACTTGTTTTATTTTGACAAATGGCAGGCAAAATACGTCAAAATCTGCGAAGAAATTACCAAGAATTATTTAAAATTATCAAACAATGATTTAAAATTACCAAACAATTATTTAAAATTTCCGTGAATTCGTGGTCTAAGTTAAATTTTCATATTCATTTAGAGACTGAACGTATTTTACTGTCACTGCAATACATGGTACTGTATAACGAAAGTATTGGAATCATGTCGAAAATCACAACTTCGATTTTCGATGAATCTACACACGTTTTGAGACTTCTAGATTACGAAAAACCACTTTTAGTGTGACATCTGTGAATTCACTTGGGTATGAATCTGGTGCTGATTAGTATTTGGTACGATTCGGGACAAAAGAACCCGCTTTTTGCGAAATGGCCCGAAAAAATTGACTGTATCCACACCAGCTACAAAGCTAATAAATCAAATTTTACAAAACTTGATAAATAAGTCACTTGTGGGTTATGCTGGTGCTAATTAGATTTTGGTACGATCTGAAAAAAATATAATCCGCCTTTTTTTGCGAAATGGCCCAAAAAAATCGCTATATCTAAAAATAAAGGACTACGTATGCTCAAATATATCAATTAAATGCCTGTTTTATAGGTAATTTTTAACGATGAAAGGAATACGACCAACCCCATTACACTAGGACTGACCGTTCTCGAGATATTTTAGATTTTTTGCATTTTCGTTGCCCCACCTTTGAAAATATGTCCAGTTCCAAATGAGAACAAAATTTGAATTAAAAGAGCAAATTTAGTGTAATTTCAAATAATTATGGGTGCTATTTTCTGCAATTAATATCAATATAATCAATTATTGAAGCAATAAAGATAACGTGAATATGGGTCTGCAGAGAAAGCCATCTGCTAAAAACATCAGACATTTTTACTTTCCCTGCAATACATGGTAATCTATGGGGAAGTTCTGGAATCATACCGAAAATCACAAGTCGAGTTTTCGACGGATCTACACGTTTCCGGACCTCTAGATAAAACTATTTTTAAAGTGACGTCAGAGTGCGTGTTTGTGTGTCTGTCTGTCTGTGTGTGTGTGTGTCTGTCTGTCTGTACAAAGTATGTATCCAATCTAACTCAAAATCTAATGAACTGATTTTCATAAAATTTTGTAAACACTTGGGTGTGACCCCGCTGCTGATTAGTTTTTAGTACGATTCGGGTTAAAAAAACTCGACTTTTTTTGCGAAATGGCAAAAATTGCTTGTATCCACTCCAGCTGAGAAACTAATGGACCGAATTTCACAAAATTCGGTAGATACATCGCTTCTGTTTTATCATGGTCCTGAATAGATTTTGGTACGATTCGGAATGAAATAACCTGCCTTGTTTTGGAAAACAGCCCGAAAAAGTCGTCAAAATCTAAAATAAAAAACTACGTATGCTCAAATATATATATTAAATCCTTGTTTTATACGTAATTTGTAGCGAAAAAGAGAATAACATAAACCACATTACACTAGGACTATCTGTTCTCGAGATATTTGAATCTATCGTACTTCGGCGTTACGGTGATAGTTTGGGTAGAAGCGGGAATCGAACTCTGGTAGTCCGAGAGCAATCTCCGCGCGCTAACCACTGGGCTGTCCCGCCCATCACATGCTTTCAATACATTTACGATATTTTTCTGACAAATTTATTAAAAATCATTTAATGGGGAAAAAACATTGCAGGCTAATACACGAACTAAATACGGCAATTTACAGAATGATGAAAATGTGTGTCTATTGAAAAGTTTGCTCTCAAAAACGACTGTGTCCTGACAAAGATTGGCCTCAAAAATGACATTTTTCAAGCAACAAATATTTCTAGAGCACTTAAGTCGAAAATTCCAATTTTTTATAACATACATATTTGGTTTAAGAAATATGTGACCTTTGTTGTGGGAAAAGCACATAAGTCAGTTGGGCTTTTAAGATGTTAAAAAAGTAAAACCTTAAACATCTATTAGATTTTGCACAGATATCAGTATAAAATATAATTTAAAAAAAATATTATTTATTTAGCATCGATAAAAAACTGTATTCTGAAAACTAAAAATTAATATTTTAAAAAGGTTCTCTTAAAAGTACCAAAATATTCATTCTTTGACATTTCAAAATACTTGTTTTTGACTTAAGTGGTCTTTCCCGCCAGCTCTATATTTATTGTCCATACTTTAATGGGAACTGAAATTAGACTTTTGAAATGTATTAAGTACTAACTTTTCATATGGTTTAAGCAACTCTGACAGTCCTCGAAAGTGAAAAACTGCTATGGGGTTCCCTTCTATTCCAGGTCACAATAGCATTACTTTTAGTGATCTTATATCTATGTGCTTGGAGTCAGATTGCCTATTAAGATGAATGATTACTTATTCATGAATTGGTGAGAAAGAATTTTTCCCACTGAGATCGGTCATATTCATCTTACAAGTTGTGACTAGTGTACGGAGTAGAGTTGGGGTAAAATATATTGAAAATGCATTTTCAATACAAAAGACAAGAAACATAAGTTTTAAGGTACAAAATACGTAATATAAAATACTTTTCAAAATCAAAAAAATTCACAATGTAAAATATCCGTATTTTCAAAATACATTCAAAATACAAAATACATTAAAAAAATTAAACTTTGGTGTGTGTTGGACTGGAATAAATTTTCAGCGCAAAACAACATGTTTCATACATTTCATTGTAACTAAACAAACCTTTTATGCTTTTTAAATATTAATATTGGCATTTTAAAAGGAGTAGAGTATGACTTTAAAGAAATATGACTTTAAAGATTAAACTCTTCGAAATTTTAAATCTCCATAGTAAAAAAGTAAACCCAAATAAACAAAATGAGTAAATTTGACGGAGAACACGTTTCATAAAACAACAAAGTAAAAATAAATAAATAAATACATAAAAATAGAAAAAATATATATATTATCAAAAATAAATTTATATAGAAACTTTCATATGAGGGCAAATGGTTTGGTCGCTTCATTTTTGACAGATCTACTGGGCATTTTAATTCGCTTTTGCATATATATTTAGTACAGTTATGTGAGTTTTCAGAAAAAAGTATTTATGTGCGGTCCAACCTGCCGCATAACCGTATCCCCTCCGCCCTCTCCAAACCGAAAAAGTCACGATTATTGAATTGAATTTTTCTGCAAATCTAGTTATCACCATTGCGTCAGTATACATACCACCCAGCTACTCAAATACTGGCTTGAGTATAAATAACCTTTCTACTCTCTACAAAATTTCCCCGCATGTGATAGTTGCTGGTGACCTAAACACTAAACACTAAGCCTGGGGGTGTCCATCATCGAATCCTCGCTGCCATGGCATAAAACACTGGTCCGTCGAGAATAACTTTGAGGTTATAGCCGCAGGTGCCCCCACTCACCTTAATAACGTAATTGACTTCGCTATCACCAGCAACATTTCTATACATATCACATGGAAGCAACTAATGACTCCCCTCTGATCATCTCCCTATCTTGTATACCATCGAACTTAATCATTTTTCATTAAATATCCCCGCTAAACTTAGAATTAATTGGTCTAAGTTTGCGAATCTTCTCAGTAAAAATATGTCCCCCCCCCCCCCCCCCCCTGTTACATCGAACTGGATTACAGACCTCGCGTATGCGGAGATAGAAAATCTCGGAAATAGGCTCCGAGAAACCTACTCTGCATCCTCGAAGCTCAGGACCGCCAAGGTCAATCACTTCCAGCTGCCCCGTGGTATACAAGAAATGATCAGAGAAAGAAATCGTATCCGGAAGGAGTGGCAGGCCAGTAGAGACCCTGACCTTAAACGTGAGTTGAACTTCCTTAGAGCGCAAGTTAGCTCACGGATAAAGGCCTTCACAAGTGCACAATGGGACGCTTTCGTTGAGTTCCTAACAACTCAGGACAACACCATTTGGAGGGCAACCTCACGTATTCGTAGGCAGAAAACTTACATTCCGGCCCTTAACGGTCCAAACTACAGGGCAATCTCCAATGCACAGAAGCTGAGCTGTTTTCAGACAATCTTAGAAGTCAGTTTGAACCTCACCACAATGTAATCGATCCTCGGGCGATTGCATTGGTGGAGTCCACGGTTGAACAATTTATTTCCCCGCCATCTTCAAACATGCTCAGGAAGGTCATACCTTCTGACATCATCCCTTATATTCGAAAACGCAAGAGTAATAAAGGCCCTGGATAACATAGAGCCCCTGCGTAACTGCCCCTGCATTTGCATAAACACAAAGTATTCTTTTTATAAACCTTTAAAAGGAAAATAAGAATTAAATTAGGAATAGAAACAGTCAAGTCCAGTTATTCTTGGAACTTCACCAGGAAAATATCTAAAAAAGGAAAAATAAATAAGCAAAATTAAGCATTTAAAATTTTTAAATATCTTAAATTTGACATTTCAAAGAATATGCAAATCAACAAATTGTAAGACATTCAGATGGGATTAGGATTTTAACTGGGAAATAAAAATCTTTATCTTTTTAAATAAAATTTTTGAAATTTTCAAATTTTATTTAGGAAAGCTGCGAATATTGCATAGTTTTAAATATCGGTGTGAAATAAATATAAGATATGTGTACAACTGGTGCTGGATGCCTTGGGAGGGGGGGTGGACAAAGGGTGATCTCAAGGATCTCAAGGACGGGGACATATTGTTCAGGAATAACAATATTCCTCAGGTCGCAGAACTCGTCCAGGCGACGCAGTATAACAAACTCGAAGAGCTTCGAGAGATCAGAGAGGAGAGAGATTGGACGGTAGTTGACCGGAAGAGAGGGGTCAAGACCTGGCTTGGGGAGGGGGGCAACAATGGCCACCTTCCAAGCCCCAGGAAAGTAATTGTGCCGGAGGAGGAGATTAAAGAGCTTGACGATGTAATTGTACAGTAAAGAAAGCAGGTTCTTCAACATCGTCGATGTGATACGATCCTTCCCAGGAGCTTTGTTCTTCTTGAGTTTTTGAATACGGGGCTGCAGTTCGCTGAAGGTGACATCTGTCAGTGTGTAAGGAATAGGTGTTGTGATGAACTGTTCAACCTTGGCGTCCACAATCGCAACCGTCCTAGGATCGATTACGTCGTGGTGTGGTTCAAACTGACTTCTAAGACTGTCCGCAAGCAGTTCAGCCTTCTGTGTGTGAGAGGTTGCCCTGGAGTTGGGACCTTCAAGGGTCGGAATGTGTGTTTTGCGCCTACGAAAACGTGAGGCTGCCCTCCAAATGGTGTTGTCAGCAGTCGTTAGGGACTCAACATATGTGTTCCATCGTGCACTTGTATAAGCTTTGATACTGGACCTCACCTGAGATCTTGCAAAGTTAAGTTCAGTCTTGATGGCAGGGTCCCTGCTGACCTGCCAGTCTCTACGCAGAAGGTTGCGGATTTTGATCATCTCCCTGATGTCCTGAGGCAGTTTAAGGTGATCCACCCTGTTGCTCTTGGGCCGAGAGGATGCAGAGTAGGCATCTCGGATCATTTTCTCAAGATTTCCCACCTCTGCATCCAGTTGGTCCACAGTGTTGGCAACGGGGGGTGGGGGGAGCTCCTCAGCGAGGAGTTCTTTGAACTTTCTCCAGTTCGTACTCAGCTTAGCAGGCTTGCTCAGACAGAAGCTGTCCAGTTCTATGGTGTAAACAATGGGGAGATGATCAGAAGGAAGTTCGTTAAAGGCCTCCATGCAATAGGTATAAGGCATGTTGCTGGTGACCGCAAAGTCAAGCACATTGTCACAGTGAGTGGGATCACTCGGTGCAACAATCTCCAAGTTCCTCTCGTCGGTCCAGCGTTTGAGCCGGCGGCCGCGAGGGTTGGCGAAAGGGCAGTTCCAGGCGGGGTGCTTGGCATTGAAGTCACCAGCGACTATTGCATGGGGCGAGATCTTGAAGAGAGACTGCAGGTCAGAGATGACAGAGTTGACAGTGGCTCTCGGTTGAAAATAGCCCGACACAATGGTGATCACAGGATTGTTAGGCAGGTCGAGTTGAACGATGGTAGCCTCTCCCTCCAACATGGGGGGAGGGGAGGCGAGAGTGCGGAATGCCGCAGCGAACGTAGATTGCTGTGCCACCTGCGGGGCGATTGCTAACTAGAGGCCTGTCGTCATTGTATAAGTCATAGTTAGCAATCTTGCAAGATTTCCCTGGACTGTAGTGGGTCTCTTGGAACAAGAACAAATCTAAGTTATATGCTATACAGAAGTCCCTAGCTTCACTGATTTTACCTCTAAGTCCATTGGCATTCCAGATGCCAATGGTAAGATCCTTCAAGTTCCTAGCAAAAAAACCCATGGCCGGGGGGGGCTAAGGTTGGCTTACGAGAGCGAAGACGCTCTCATATATAATATTGACTTTATCTATTTCGGTAGGAGCAGACCGAAGGGCAGGTAGGGCATTCTTAAATGCCCTGCTAGTGACATCCATTCCGAATCTGTCTTCGAAACGGAAGAGATAATTTAGGAAGTCATCAGAGTCAGCATAGTTAGTGTGCGCTCCTTTAGGTGCTGGTAATTTTGAGTTGACATTTTCAGTCTTTTTGGGCGCCTCACTGCGTCCGGCTGTAGCGTTCGCGTAGGAGCGAAGCGGGTTGACAAACTTTCCGGAGGAGGTAGAATTCAAGGGGGGGAGGGTTTGAATTTAGGGAACTTTGGGCATTTACGGTAGGAGGCGGGATGCTCTCCTCCACAGTTTACACATTTGCAGGGGGTTTCAAATGGCTTCTGACAATCTTTGGTTAAATGGGGTTGCGCACATTTCACGCAGTTAGGGGGGAGATGGCAGCCGTTGCTTGTGTGAAAATACGACTGGCAACGGAAACACTGGACGACTTGCCTGGGTCCTCTGTACTTTTCCACTTGGATAATTATATTAAATAGGCTGGTAAGGGATTTTCTCGTTAACTGGATTTTTGGCGATCTGCACGTAAAACAACGGCATGTTGATCCTGTTGGACTTGGGGCCCCTCGCCAACTGGGTGACACTAATTGGTCTGAGCCCCAAGCACTCCAACTTGTGGGATATGTCCGTTGTGTCGGTGCAGATCGGGAGGCCACGGATAACAACTTTTAAGGGTTTCTGGTCGTCCAGCAGGTAAGACTTGAATTCTACCTTCTTTTCTATTAAAAACCTTTGCACAGCTATATACTCATCACGTGTGCTAACATGCACTTTTAGAAAATCACCTGCATTAGTTAGTTTACTAGATAAATTTTTGTCAATTTTAGTTAAGTCTGCGAGGAGCTGAGACCAATTTGTGGTCACAGCGACGAAGAAGGTGGGGGGGCGGCGTTCCTTTTTAGGAGCGTCGGTGACAACATCATTAACATTATGGTTATCAGGCGCCGGAATGTCCGGGTCTGGAAGAGAATCAGTTTGAGGGGCGGAGTTATTAGTAAGCATAGCAGTTTTCCTGCTGGCAGTGTGCCGTTTAGGCGGCTGCTGAAAGCCCTCATTATCAGCACCACGTGGGTGCTTTTTAGAGCTGCTAGGCACATTATAAACCTCATCAGATGCATTTACATTACTATTATTAACATTAAGATTGCCTGAATTGACATTAAGATTGCCTGAGTTGACATAATTAGACACTTTAGAGTTTACATTACTGGGATTAACATTTTTAGAAATGACATTACTATGCACATTAGAGCTGGCATTGCTGGAGATTACATTTCTGGTGTCCGTAAGAGACTGAGTGGCAGAGGAAGGGATAGGAGAAGCAGAATAACTGCCAGAGGGGGGCCTCCGACAGGTCTCGCCGTATGCAGGAAGGTTTAATTGTTGCACAAGTCCATTTAAGGGGCTTCATCAGTCACAAGCTTCAATCTTCACCTTCCATGTTAATGTATGGTCGTTTTAGTGCTGTTGCTAGATAGCGTAGCTCCTCCAAAAATCAACCTATTTCAATTTTGTTTTCAAGATTTCAAAGCTAAAGAAATTAAAATTGGCCTTTTGTTTTCATTTTTCGTTTAAATTATTGTTAAGTATTTTTAACAATTTATTGAATTTGAGAGTCACTAAGAAAAGCCAAAACTAAAAGTTTAACCGACTTTAATCAATTTGCATTTCATAATACTCGAATTTTAAAAAGACAGGACCCATGAATAGAATTCTAGCATTCGATAGATGCCTAAATTTTTGCTCTACCATAAATAGATTTCCAGCAATTTTTAACCAAAGCAAATATTGATCTGAAAAAAATTGTATTTTGCTTCCCCCCTCTTTCTTATTTCCTTCAGGGGTCGACAGGACCCCTGTGAGGGGAGTTGTTTATGGTGTACAGGCAGTGTAGTTTATGGTTGTCATGAAAGGAAGAAGGGTGAAGAGTGTCGAAAGCCCAGACCATCCGGCTCGTCCTAGGACTTAGAGCAGAGGGTGAAGAGTGTGAAAATTGTTCTCACATTACATGGAAAGGCGGCATTTCGAGTTGCGAATGGAGAACGGTTTAAATACTGTACCTTTTCATTTCAGTATGCTTACTCAATGTAGAGCATCTGTTTGTTCATTCTCGAGTTAGCAAATCTTACCAATTACTATTTAATAATATTTTGCTGCAATGAGTGCTGTTATTGGTATTTATCTTATCAAAGTTGCAGACGCCTATTTATTGGAAACATACAAATCACTTTATTTGCGGAAGATACGCTGCGAATATATAAATTGGTTTTGCGATTTGGAGGGGGGGGGGAGAGGATATTATTACGTCAATTGCATCAGTGTACACGGCTTGCATGCAATTTTTACTGTTATTTATACGAATAAAAATTATATATTTTGTTATTTTATATAATTACCCTGCTCTAACTCCCATGTAACACCGGATGCATTTTCTAGTCTATATAAATAAAATTGAAAATCTGCCTGTATGTCTGTATGTTTGTTTCATCACCACGGAAGAACGGTTGAACTGAATTTAATGAAATTTTGTAGGTAGCCTTGAAATATCCTCACTTAAAATGGAATCCATGTTTCGAGTTTCTAACACCAGGGGTTGTCTAAATATTAATTAAAAACAAACAATTAAACCTTCCGTAGAAATAGCATTATGCAGACGATATTTTTTCGGCCAATTTATTTAAAGAAAATTATATCATGCCGCTTAGCAACGGATTTAAATTCAATGTGTTTATGCGGCAGATTATTTTTATTAAATCTTTTCGGATTTAAATAATAAAGATATGCATATAAAATAAATTTCACCGATATTGCATTTTTGACCGGATTATACCAATTAAGGTTTCCAGGTTTAAACATTATTATTATTGATATTTTCGGGGATTATTGATTCGGGGATGATTCATATTTTCAATTTATTGCGTCATTGTTTTATTTTGACAAAAATTGTTGAGACTCATATATTATACGTAGTGCGGGTAATCTTCTACAATGCACGGGTATATCTTCAAATCTATGGGAATATAAGTAGTACAGGTACATTGGCATATATTGGAATGAATTACGGCCTTTAGGTTTAAAGATTGCGGGGTTATTGATATTTTCAATTTATTTCGTCATCGGTTTTATTTTGGAAAAGATTTTAGAAACTCATATGTTATAGTACGTGTAATTTTCTACTAATGCACTTGTATATCTTCTAATAATCGCGAATATAAGTAGTACGGGTCCCATACAATTTTAGTGCTTTTGTTTTGCATATATTGGTTCAATTTCATATTGGGACTAGGATGTTTTATTCTTCAGATCTGCCCGTGAATATAATTTTGTATATCGAGAACAGATATTCTTAAATTTATTTTAAGAGCATTAAATTAAATATTTTAATAGAATAGTTTGATTAACAATGTCATTTACTATAAGAATTTGCACATGATCGTGAATTGTAAGTTTCTTTATATTATATACTCCGTACGAAGAACGGGTATACTGCTAGTCTTATAGAATTATGAATGTTCTTCCTCCTGTATGTATGAAATGGTATTACCTCTGACTCGTCAGTTCGTTTTCAATCAATTGCTACAGATACGCAAGTGCAGGGGCGCGGTAGACCTGTGGTTAGCGCGCGGAGGTTGCACTCGGTAGTCCCGGGTTCGATTCCCGCCGCTGCCTAAACTGCCGCCGTGTTCACGCGGAGTACGATCACGTTAAACATGTGGGTCCGTAAGTCCTTCCGAGAGGTTGGTGGTAGGGGAAGGAGGGTACGGTCCCTGTGGATGCCTCCCCCACTGGGTTCCGGTCTAAATTGGGTGGCACTTAGTCCAAACAGATACCTTACACCTTTCTGGTAGGTCGGACGGTCTGGGTCGAAGAAGTAGAAGATACGCAGGTGCATTTTGGTGGATTTTCTTCAAACACTCAATATTCCGTTGACTGAAGTAATGAATGGTCGGTATAATAACCAAAATTTGACAAACTTTTACATTTAATACATGAGTCAAATTACATAGCTTATCGTTGCGCTAAACAAGTAATTCCTATGTGAAATTATTCATCATGTTAAATCTTTAATACGTCGCCTTTATTTTAGAAACGTCACAGCGTTACGTCCCTCCAAGTTGGCATGTCTGAATCCGTAGCTGTCAAGTGTATATTATACGTGACGTGACCAAACCCGATTTTAGGAATCTGTATCTCAACCCCCCAAGAACGCTATAGACATGATCTTACTTTTATAATATGGCATCGAAGCAAAGAGAAAAAAATTATAATTGGTGCTATAGCACCTTAAAATAAAGAACTTAAAACTTTTTTCGATTTTCGTTTTTTTTTTCGATTACCCCCCCCCCCCCCCCCTCCTTTTTCCAAGACCATGTTTATTCTTATGTATCTATATATAATTAAAGTATTGTTGAAATTTCAAAATTGAACATTGTAGACCCCCCATTTTTTTGATAGAGTGTGTTTGTCTAAACTCACTTTTAAAAACAACAATACAGGGTGTTTGTTTAAAAAGAAGTTTATGACTACTATTACTAATTACCAGATTTTCTATTATAATGTTATTTGATATGCAAATCGTAACACTATTTATATAATTTATTTCTTTACTAAGCAATATCAATATTTTGATATATTTTATGTCGAAAAGTGTACCAAATTTTGCTATTAAAAAGCACTAAAATAGCCATTATAGGAGTAGAGTCTATTTTGGCAACCATTTTCTGCTTATAAGATCCATTCCATTTTATGCTTACTCAAACAAAATTTGCTATAAAATCGTCTACTTCTCTATGTAAAATCAATGAATATTTCATTCATATCGCTTATATTCCAGATCTAAATAATTTTGCACTAAAAAAATGCAGCAATTCTTATACAACCCATCTTACAGCTTGGTTTGTTTACATTCTGAATACGTTAAAATTCCGCTTCGTTATAGAAATAGTCAAAGATTGATGATCCTTTAAAATAAAAAATAGTGTAATTGCGTAGGCACAGAATTTAGATACACAGATAATATGCAAAAATAAAGTAGTTTTAGAACGGATACAACATTAAATATGAATGTAAGCATTTCCTTAAAAATCACGATTTTGACTAAGCGAAAGAAAAAATGAGTCACGTGTCTCTTCATATAATATGGGTACAATTATTATTTCAATTTTTATTTAAAAAACTATTTTAAGTATTTCGATGAAATTTTTTGCACATTTTACGTGATAATTTAAATATTTCCTGAAATTTTCAGAGCAATATGTGAAATTTAACTCCGTTTAAAAAATGTTTGAAAAATTAGGTCCCATAGTGTTCAATGTATTTCATTTTTTCAACCCGGGTTAAATCCAAACATAATTGTGTGATATTATTCTTTTACATTCCCATATGTCCCACAGATCGTCTCAATAACAAAATTTCATTTTGATAAAATCATTTTTACGGCAGTTATCGTGCAAACGGACAGACAGACAGAATGAACAAAGTCATAAACACTTTACAACTATGTTGGAAATATTTAACAAGAAAGATCAATCATGCATAAAGCATTGATTACGAAATACTTTCCAACTGAAATGCAATTTTATTTAAACATCGCTAAAATGCTATACATTCAGGGGTGATATTTTTTTAATTATCACAGAATTGCAATAATTTATTTTACTTAAAATGAAAACCTCATCGAAAAAAAATGAACTTTATTCAAATGACGTCATCGAAATATAAATCGTCTGGCTCTCTATGTAAAAGCAGTGAATATTTCATTCATTCTCTTTTATTCCAAACTCCAGAGTTAAATAATTTTGCGTGAAAAAATTTCGACAATTCTTATACAACTCCTCTTACAATCACCTGTTTACATTCTGCAACCATTAAAATTAGACTTCGTTGTATAAATAATCAAAGTTTGATCATTTAAACTCAAAAACATTGTAATTACGGTGGTGCAGAATATGTGATGCACAGAAAATACGCAAAAATAAAGCGGCTTTAAGATTAATGCAACACTAAATATAAATTGAAAAGAACTTTAAAGACACGATCTTTACTCTAAAAAAACAGATGGGTACCATATTTTATTTTGAAGTTGGTCACGTGATCTCTTCATATTATATTTATGTAATTATTGTTTAACTTTTTATTTAGAAAAAAACTACCGAACATGTTTTGCTGAATTTTTTTAATGTATTTTATGGGATACTTTGAATATTTCTTAAAATTTTCGAAGCAATTTGTGAATTTTAACTTCGCTTACAAAATATTTCAAAATTAGGTCCCATAGAGTTCAATGTATTTCATTTTTTCAACCTGGGTTCAATCCAAAACTAATTGGGGGATGATATTCATTTACATTCCCGTATATCCCATAAACTGTCTCATCGACATACAAAAATTTAATTTTGGTAAAGTCATTTTTATGCAGCTATCATGCGAACGGACAGACAGACAGACAGACAGAATGAACAAAGTCATAAGCACTTTTCAACTATGTTGTAAAGTGTTAAAAATGGTCTAAGACTGTATTTTGTGTAATAGATAATTAAAAGAAATTTAAACGATTGATTTATAAAAAAAAAAGAAGGAAAAAAAGAAAAAAGAAATATATGATTTGTTTGGCACATTTTATCAAATGTGATCCCTGTTTGTAATAAATTTCAATAGTGTTAAAGTTGAATGGTATGATTTATTTTACTATTATTAGCAAAATAAAAATATTCCTTATATTTCTTCTGTCGTATGTATCATACCTAAAGTTAAATATTTAATTAAGAATCGAAAAAAATTTAAACGGTATGTGTAACTCCCCTTGGCTGCGGCAATGATGATTTTAAATCAATGATAATTCGATGATTTCTCAGCTCGATATACATGGCACTAATCCTCAATATCTTTCTCTTTCCATCATGACCAATTTACCAAATTATAAAATTTGCAAACGGAGAATAGTATGGGAGAATTTATCACATCATTTGTACTTCCATGCATAGATAAAATTATTTTTGTTCGAAGTCTGTTATATTCTGAATCCTAAGACTTATTCATGTTAGATTTTTACATGATATGGTCTAAAATGTTTTAGCAAAACAAGATTTTTTAAGCAAAATGTTAAAAAAGTTACATAGTTTAAACGCTAATTTCAGCATGGTATTATTGTTCACATATATATAATATTTATAGATAAAACTTTGTAAGAATATAAAATAGGGTTTTCTTTAAAAGTAAAATTAAATTCCCAATCCCGTGAAATAATGGAATTAAAAAGTTTAATCCCGAGATTGTAAAAACATCCGAGATTGCAATCCCTAAATGCATGAAAGCATAAATGTAAGAAGTTATTGTTATTATTATTTATCATTATTCTGTTACATGTTCAAAAGGGATTACAAACTATAAATTTAAGATATTTGTAATAAAAAATAATTGTTTCCTCTGTTGTTTTTAAGACAAATATTTCACTACTTTGAGCAAGTCAAGCATTTTTATTCAATATTACCCCACCTTGCTGACTGCATTTTTCGTTTCCCTTTAAATAGCCTTCCGTGTTGGTCTCATTCTTCCAGACTCTTTGGTCTCATTATCGGAGGTGACGGGTGAAGACACGCTCAAAGTGATATAGTACTCTGCGGACACATACAGTGGTAAGGGGAAGATCTCTGGGGGTGGGAATTCGACCCTCCTGGAAGCTGTCGGTCCTGTTGTGGGGGAAAGCAAAGCAGTTGGTCCGATCTCGGACCGAGCAGAATCTGGATATTTTTTGTGTGATGAGGAGCCTTAAGAGTCCTTCGGAGTGGGCCAGGCTGCCCAAGATTTCTTCTTTACCTTGGGTGTTGGGAAGCAGTCTGAGGCTGTAGTTTAGCTTCTTAATCAACTTCCTAAGGTTGTCAGCAGCAGTCCTTGGGTCGTTAAGAAATTCAGTAAGGGTGTCGTCAATTTCGTTAGCGGTAAAATCCATATTTGCAGTTGCAGTATCCATATTAGAGGTAGAAGTATCCAAAATCACAGCGGGAATAACCGAATTCACAGAAGAAATGTCACCACGTGGTGCGACGACCACGTGGGAATCAATCGGGTCAGGCATAGTCACTTCACGTCGCAGCGGCGACGCCATTGCACGGGGCACCAACAAAGCACAAGCACAAACACACGCCGACACTAGGAAAAGCACGGGAGGGTCACTCACAAATCCGCGGCGACAGGGCCGATAAGCACACCGGTAGAAGGAGCACAGGGAAAAACAGGTTCACGCACGGAGTCCACGCACCGAATGACAAAGGGTGATGAGGGTGCCTTCATACTAAATAATCGTATGCTCTTCAATCGCTCGTGGTTTTGTCTCCATAGCCAAAACCTATACAAAATAATGGCATTCTGTTTAAAGACTCTTTCTGTTTAACTGGTGATTTATGGTCTGGGGGTCAATTATACCTGATGGTATTTTCCTGTGACCATCTGTTTCAAACAGCTTTGAGTCTTGAAACAGCTGACTCAACCAAACCCCATGCCTAAGCGTAGTCCAGGATTTTTGTTTGCAGTTACTCAGACAGTGGTGTTGAAATCTTGAAAATTTGAAAAAAAAATCATAGCCGTCACTGAGTAATCAACTGATACGAATATTGGAGGGCCAGTGCTTGAAACTTGAAATAATAGGTTTTGTTGTTTAGGGGATGACTTTTTAATTAAATGTTAAGCAAGTTCGTGTTAAATATCAAAAACATTATTACAGTTTAAATTCAATTTGGCAAGGAAATAGAAAACAGGTAAATAGTAGTTCACAATAAGAGCAAAATAATAGTTAAATAAATAAAATCAATTGTGTAAAATCAACCTTTCCCCCCAAAAAATCTAGAAATGTTTATAGCAAACTAGTGATTGGGTTTATACGGTGAGTCAGTATGTAGAGCAAATGAAAAATAAAATTTTATGTCTACATAATGAATTATGTTTCTTTAAATATACGCTTATAGTAACTTAATAGTTTTTATTGTTTCAATGAGACACCTAATATAGACATTTTGCACAAAAAAATAATAATGACAAAATTTTAATTCATGGTAAACATTTTGTTCAGCAAGAAATTTCTCCTTAACTGAAAACCTTCGCTTTTAATCAATTATTGGTAGAGCTTAACTCATATTAACATTCCCCAGAACAATTTTACAGATAGAATACATTTCCTTTATACAACACTGTAGACAGCCACATTTAGCGATACTCATCTGTTAAACAACTTAACATTATTCAACGGAATATTTTTACATTTTATTTTAAATCTAATTCAATAAAAAATAATAAAAAATTTTCTATATGGCATTTGATATTAGCACTATGTCGGCCATTTCAAGTCTAAATTTTATTTTATCTTATTAATAGATTGACAGGTAAATGTTCTTGAATGTAAGTTGTCTTGAACGTAAGCCCAAAATATATCTTTATTCTATATAATCTTTATTCTATTTAACAAAGTGGGGGATTATGCTAAATAAAAATTTAACTTTTTTTAGGGCTATCCATAAGTTCCGATAATATTTTAAAACCACATATTACATAAAAAATGATTTCGTTTAATCTCAATTCTACAAAATGCTTTTAATTATGCTCTAGGAAATTGCGTCCAATACGACCGCAATAAATTGATAGAAGTAATAACTGAGGCTTCTCGTCCAATAGTTGGCTCTGAGGAAACATTCAGAGCGGCCTCGAAGTCTTCATTGTAGGATTGCAAAAAATGTTGCCGATGTTATCGGGCTTATTCAGCAGTTCCTTGCCCCACTGTTATACATATATTAATAAGATGAAATTGTATCTATTGTGTGGCAAAAATTTTTATTTATTATTTATTATTTAATTGTGAGCAACTGACCATTGCTATTTTGTAAAGATCTTTAAATTTTATATGTCTGTACTTCTGACGGGGTTGCACCCGGGCTATGAAAGAGGTTTGTAGTCCTTACAATCACCACGATTAAAACCCTTTTACGACTGGCGCCAGTTATATCCCGTATCCACTAAATGCTTCACCCTGACTAGTACCGGCCGTATCCTGCATCCACTAAATGAAGTTAATTGATGCACTATTAAGTGTAACTGTTAAGAGTACACTATTAAGTGTTAAATTAACACACTATTAAGTGTTTTCTATCTTTTTATGGAGCATCATAGTTAAAAGTAAAGTGATTAACGTGTATGGTGTGCACTAATGACACGAAGACCCATTCAGTGGTGGCGTACTGATGGTTAGTTCAACTATCGCGAAAGTGTTAAATAATGCATTTAAAACGCATTAAATAATTTTATTTTTCTATAATTTCTGAAAGAAATTCTAACATAGATGAATAACATTTATGCGTGATTTTTAACAGGGCGTGTTGACATGTTTTTAATTGCCATGTATATTCCTAAAATTTGCGTATAATTTATTCAAGCTTTAATTTTTATATAGTTCCCTTCCAATATATATTCGAAGCGTGTTTTGTAATATTTACCGGCTGCGGTGTTCAAAGCTAGCGATTATGTTTTTGGATCTCACTTTTTAGAAGTGACGCTTTTAGCAGCCATTTTCGTAGCAATCTCAGTTCGCTATAAAAACGTTCCCCTCTCAGTCACTGGAAATCCTCAAACAATAAATGCGCAGATAATTAATAAAATATCCAGTTACAGCCATTTTTTGATAGAGAAAGTCATCAAATGCTGGAGGCCCGCAAATAAAAACCTACTTATATCTCTTATTCAATTTCCATTTCGAATACTTTTGTGAAAAAGTTTTCTTAACAGTACTTTTTGAACTGAAAATCCCGCTATAGAGGGTGATTAAATATATATGGCCCAAATTTTACGAGGTGTTAGCACACACCAAACCCCGCGTTTTCGTCATAGTTTACGGGTTCGGAGATGAAACATAAAGGCGCCAGTGGGCACTTAATAGTGAAACCGTTGAAGTGAGGCGAAAACACGAGGATGTCTTAGAAGTTATAAAATGACATTTAATAAACAATAATTACAGTGCTGGTCCAAAAGAGCGACCGCCAACCTGAATGCACGTCTGACAGCGGCGATGGAGGAAATCGGGGATCTCTCTCGAACAGACCAGGCATGCCGTTCACTTCCGCATCAGCGGCCGACATTCTGATTTCTCCTACACGAGTTCCTCTTCAGATTCAAGGGGAGTGTCACAGACGAGACTCTTGAGATATCCCCCAAAAAAGAAGTCAAGATCCGACATATCGGAAGATCGTGTAGGGGGGGGGGGGTAATCTATGGGACCACCTCCCCAATACATCGTTCTGTAACGCCTTTAAGTTTCATTTTCGACCCTGCAAACTGTGACGAAAAATTCTTGATATGGTGTGTACTACAATCTCGTACAATTTGGATATCTGTTTTTAATCACCCTGTAATATGCAGATTTGGGCTGTTTACTTCAGAATATTTAACGTAATTTTGCACTCTCCACAATACATAATTTGCTATGTATAGGACATTCTTTCTTGTAGGAAACAGTCATATGCCAGAGAGGTGACTACAATTGTTTCGAGGGCATTATAAGTCCCCTTCATCGGGCAAAAATTATAAAGTTAGAACAATATCACTATTAATAAGAACTGAGAGGGAACTGCCTGGGAGTTAGTTTTTATTCACTTGCCTGGAAGTTCGGTCTCATTTTCTTATCACTTGCCTTCTCAATCCGTCTGCACATTGTTATTGTTCTTAAAATATACAAAACGGGACACAAGGATTTTTGGATGAGTTCGCCTAGCAAACACTTTTATCAGGATTTTTTCAAAACATGCCTTTATTGAGCTTGTCTTTCTAGCACTCAACGCCTCCTATTATCCATGACATTAAAGGTTGTTTAAAATTAATTCTATTGTAAAATATTTCCATCCTATCTCATCCATTTTCTATCTCATGCCAAAATTATGTCCAATAGTTTATGAATTGTCACATCCGTAAAATTTTTATATAACAACACTAAACATGCTACTTCTAAACATGCGGAGTTTTATTTGCAGGCAATGCCTAAAAAGTGCTCCGTATGAAGTGTATTATATATGTATATATATATATATATATATATATACGTATATAGCACTCGGTAGGCCCGGGTGCAATTGCACTCGTATGCCCAGGTCCGATTCCCTCCGCTGCCAAAACTGCCACCGTGTTCACACAGAGTACGATCACGTTAAACATCTGGATCCGTTAGTCCTTCCGAGAGATTGGTAGTAGAGGAATGAGGGTACGGTTCCTGTGGATGTCTCCCCCACTGGATTCTGGTCTAAATTGGGTGAATCTTCCAGGCTGTCCAAAATGTTACCTTACACCTTTTTGGTAGGTCGGACGGTCTGGGTCTCAACAACAACTGCACTTTAAAGATAACAGTCTTTCAAATACTTCATGACCTTTCATATAGCCAACCACAAACGCACACTGATCGTTGCCTGAAATGTCTATTGTTGTGTCCATTAATATTGGGGACTTCACTGCTTTCTTTTTACTTGCTGATATTATTTCTTTCATTTCTTCTAGAATGATTTGTATTACTTTCATTACAGTGTTAATACTAAGAAATGTAACAAAACTTCCTCTTCCCGCTACTTTGTCCTTCTTTCCATTGTCCTTCTCTTTACGTTCTCTTGCCTGATGGATTTGTTCACTTTTTGCTGTTATAGAGTCCAAATGTTTTTTAACGTTGTGTCATACGGTGATTAATTGACGGTGTAATACGGTGATTAATTACGGTGATTTATAGATTCATCAAGAGCTCGGAAATCAAGGCCATGTTTTCCTATCATGTTCAAAACTTCGACAATGTTTTGCACAATGTCTTCTTTCAAAAAACTTTGAATCCTCTTTTGCATTTGATTATTAAAAAGTAGATCATGAGTAGATTTCTTCTGTTTTTCTGCCATGAAAAAAAAATAACCGATTCTATCTGAGCTTTGGAGATCTCATGCTGTTCTATCCTTTGGTGAACATATGTCTCCAATCTTCAAATCCAGAGCAAAAATTTGAAATTCCACTGCTACGTACTAAACATGTAAAACAATACAATGTTTATTAAATAATTGGCCGCCACTTTTTGATGGAAAATATTGCTTTTGTTCTTTAAAAGGCAAATCTTTTTCTTTGGTTTATGTGGACGAAAAGAAAAAAATCTGATAAATCATTTTCACTGAGCCATTTAAAATAATTTTTTGTCTCTACTGGGGAAACTTCTACTTCCACAAATTCTATTTCTGATGATTGCAGAGGTGGTGGTAAAGGGATTAGTTCGAAGAAACGTTCTAATGTCGGCGTAGGACATGTTGTAATAAGTTCTTCAGTTTCAGAATCAGAATCAATCGTTGAAGTTTCACGCACACTGCAATTGCCGGCCACTCAAGAAGCAACCATAAGCCTTCGGGTTGGTCGTGTGGTCTGGGCTTTCTGCACACTGCAATTGAAATTTTCTTTTTGATATTCATTAAATGAAGAAATTAAATCTGTGACCGCTACTTGACTGTTTAATTGGAGGCTATTTTCATTTTTAGGATTTAGATATGCGCTTGAGTGCGGTTTGACATAAAAAGAGGTTAATTTAGAACATGCTTTTGCTGATTCATGCAATTCCTTAAATCTGTTGTCTTTTCTAAATTCATGACTACTCTGTCCATTTTAACGTCCATGTTCCACGCAGATCTGAAAGAGAGAAACACAATAATGCAATAACCCTAAGCTTCTTGTATACTATACTGTTTATAACAGCAAGAAAAAATTTGTTTAGCCTAAACTTTCATAAAAAAATAAGAATAGAAATAAAATTAAATCACAAAATGCCACTAATTATTCTTTTTTAACTATTCTTATTTCAGAAAAGGGGGACATTTTCGTTTTAAATTTTTTGAAATGATCAAAAGTTTTGCAAATCCGATAATTTAAATTCAAAATTAAACATATGTTAATAATTTTTAAAATATTTTAAGATTTGTACAAGATAAAACTTATTTAGCTATATTGCCCTTTATAAAGATAAATAATCCTTTGCGATTACAATTACGAACTTAATAATTTCAAAAATAAACTTTTTTAAGAATAAAAATAAATGAGCGATTTCTAAAATATAAAAGTTTTACCTCTTTAAAGTAGCCGAAGAGTCAGATCACGATTTTCTTTCTTTTCCCTTTTCTTTAAGGTGCCGTCCACGAATAAGGAAAACGAAAAATTATAACGTTCCACTATATCCATTGTGCAACGGTATCCGAAAATATCCACTTGCAAAACGTAAACTCTTGTGTCAATAAAGGCCCTTTTGACAATCACGAAGTCGGTCTTCTCCATGTTTTCAAACTACTATAAAAACTTTACGGGAAGTAAGCCGTTACAGTATCGATTCAAATAACACAACTGCGAGTATTTAAAACCTCTCCGACTTTAACAAGACTCCGATTCTGACTAACTAACTGAATCAATCGCTCACTGAGTGAATAGCAATCAATCGCTCACAGACTGAATGTAGGGCAATTTTTTCAACGACATTTTATAATTTAAAGAACAAACAAATTTATGTACATTCTGAACATGGAAAGTCGCGAATATTCTTCAAGATCTTTTTTTCCCGTCAACAGCGGGGAACTGAAAATATCAACGATTGATGCTAGCAAAAGCAGACTCAATGTTGCCACTACTCAGAAATCACAGACGATTCGTCACCCATGTCGGTGGAGTTCGAAACTAAGGAATCTAATATTAAAACTGCCCCAAAGTTAATATATATTTAAAATATTAAACTTTGCGCATCACAGTCTTTTTTGTAGCAGTGCAGTAATTTTTGTTTTAAAAAAATTAGCAGGCTAGAAAAAAAAAATAATTTCATTACAAAATTTTTCGAAGATTTCATTTTTTTTGTAGATGCTAATTAAATACTGGCACAATTTCCTTCTCTTGTTTAAGGCACCCCAGGGAGAGGAGGGCAGGAGGACATGTCCCCCTGCGCCCCCAGGCCAGCACTGGCCTGTCTGTGCATGTGAAAGGAGTTCATGTTTTACTGTTACTACACATTTTCTATTCTAATGTTATATGAATTATAAATTGAACTGAAATGTAAACTGTAAAATTGTGCTACTATGATAAAATATTTTTAATCGTTAATCGTAGACTACTATTTATGACAGTTGCCTGATAACAAATAAAATCTTTTACAAACTATTGCTGAAGCTTTGCTGTGCTGTGCTGCTATAGGATAGGGATTCTATCAGTAATACCTTTTGTCCTAAAATAAGAGTGTTATCTGGACGCAGGTATATATTTCTTCTTACTTGTAGTTTAAACATCTGATCCAGCTGTTTCATTCATTTGGCAGAAATATGTGCAGATATCTATGCCTGTTTAGTAGTCATTCATCACTGGTAATGTTTTAACGGATTTAAAACACCTTGCCTTTGCTGATTTTTCAATGACTAAAGAACTTTTCTGTCTCATTCATATCATACACAATTAAAATTGTTTTGATGATAACTGATATAGATTTAACATCAAATTCTGCAGGGGGTTTAGTAGGTTCACTAAAGATTTCCACTTCTAGAGATGTCATTTCCAACTTTAACTACTGCGGCATCATCATGTGACGTGGAAAGACATTCTCAAAGTATAAGAACATTTTAACAGTACAATCATTCTTTTTTACCAGCAAATATTAAAATGTTGGTTGTAGTAAATTACCCTAAATGAATGAGAAGAGCGAATACTTATGTGTCAAGAGATTTATCTTCGTAAGGTATGTTTTCAGATTTATAAATTTCCAGTAAAGATTATATGTTAGTGTAAAGATTTGCAATGAAAGCGCTTGAAACGTGACAGAGCATGAAACTTGAAGTAATAAGTTTTTATTCATGTTAAGCTGATGATTTTATTTTATGTTAAGCAAATTCATCTTGAAAAACAAAAAACAATCATTGCAGTTTGTATTCAATTTGCCAAGGAAATAGGAAACATATTAACAGTAATTCACATTAAGAGCAAAATAATAATCAAATAAATAAAATAAATTGTGTAAAACCAACCTCTTTAACATAAAATATAAAAATGTTAATGAAAAACTAGTGATTGGCTTTATACAGTGAGTCAGTATGTAGAGCAAATGAAAAATAAAATTTTATTTCTAAATAATGAATTATGTTTCTTTAAGTAGATGCTTCTAGTACTTTGACCGTGTTTGTATGTTTTAATGAGACACTTAATATACACATTTTGCACAAAAATAAATATTGACAAAGATTTAATTAATGTTAAAATTTTTTTGCAGCAACGACGACGAGCTCTGGGTGGATTAGCGGAGCACCTGGACAAAAATTGTCCGTATCTCCAGGATGTAGTGTGTCAGCTGATCTTTATATAATTTGCAATGCTCCAAGTGGGGAGGGGGAGATGAGTTATTCAAGCTGGATATAAGGTAGGTAAAGTGAGGTTCATACATAAGTCGCTTTCTCTTCGCAAAAAAAAGGGGGCCACACATTTTCAATTTTTTTTTTTTTTTTGCCCTCAGGCATCATGAAAGTGCATTAAAGTGCATTTTGCAGCAACATATTTCTCCGTAACTTATAACGTTCACTTTTAATCAATTATTGGTAGAAGTCAACTCAAATTAACTTTCCCCAAAACAATTTTACAGATAGGCTACATTTCCTTTATACAATACTGTAGACAGACACATTTAGCGATACTCATCTGTTAAACAACTTAACATTATTCAACGGAACATTTTTACATTTTATTTTAAATCAAATTCAATAATCTTTAAAAGGTACGTTGTAACTCTCTTTTTCTTTCTCTGTTTCACAACAGAGGGAAGCACTTCTGCTCTAATTTTCAAATCCGCTTCCAATCTTGGAAGGCTGCACATGTTCTTTTGCTGCATTTTCTTTCTTTTTTCTTATTAACTTACCCTTCTGCTCAAGTAATGTCACGAGTACACATATTATATTCATACCGGAGGTTAAAGTCTTTTATGACTAGGGACTCCACAACGTTGCACGTTGCTAACGTAAAGTTTTTTCTGCTTCATCAGATATGTTACTCTAGGGAATTGCGTTTAATACGGTCGCAATAAATCGAAATTGATCAGGAAAATGTCTAAAAAGAAAAGAGCAATATTAAACATTTGGGATTTTTAAATAGCTTATATGTGACATTTCAAAGATTTTTACAAATCGACAAACAATAAGACATTCAGATCTCTTTAACGAAAATATTTGAAATTTTCAGATTTTCTTTAGACAAGGCGTGAATATTGCAGTTTTAAATATTAGTGTGAAATAAATATAAGATGTGTGTAAGAAAAAGTTTATGCTTTACTGTTACTATAAATTTTGTGTTCTAATTGTGATTTGAGATATATATTGAACCGAAATGCAAACCGAGTAATATGCACCGATAATATTTTAAAAATATATACTATATAAAAATTGATTTCGATGAACTGTTATCAGTTAAGGCAGCCTCTTCGTACTCTAGGAAATTGCGGCTTAGCCGCAATAAATCGAAATAGAAGTAACAATTGGGGGCTAAGAGGAAACGTTTCGGGTGTCTTCTCAATCTTCAGTATAGTTCTTAAATTCTTGACGATGTTAATCACACTTAGTAGTTCTTATCGAATTTTTAAAGCACTTTTTTGAGCAGTTGCTTGCCCCACTGTTATACATATATTTACAGGATGAAATTGTATCTATTGTGTGGCAAAATAAAGTTTATTTATTATTTATTATTTAATTGTGAGCAACTGACCACTACATTGCTATTTTCTAAAGACCTATGAATATTATATGTCTGTACTTCTGGCGACACTACTACATTTTGTACACTAAATGCTTCATCCTGGCTAGCGCCGGGTATATCCGACATCCAATAAATGCGCCGCATTGGCTAGCAACATTTGCAGGAACGATACGCGAATTGGACACCACGCATTTATCTAGCGCACAAGAAAAAGTTCTTGTCACGAGTAAAGTGCATTTGTTTTCTACCTTTTTGTGGAGTATCACAGTTAAAAGTAAAGTAGTTAATGTGTATGATGTGCACTAACGGCACGAAGTCCCATTTTTTGGTGGCGTACTGATGGCTAGTTCAACCGTTGAATTGAACCGTTGAATTGATAATAGAAACATGTTTCATAATATTTGAAAGCTGCAATGTCATAAGTCAGAGGTTCTAAGCTAGCGGTTCAAAGTCAGCCTCAGTTAACTATAGAAACTTTCCCTTCGTAGGCACTGGAAATCCTCAAACTATAATTGTGCAGCAAATTCATAGAAATGAATAATATAATATAGCGTAAGAGCCGTTTTTCGTCAGAGAAATACAGCAAATGCTGGAGGACCCGCAAATAAAAACGAACCTATATTTCTTATCTAATCTCCAGTTGGAATATTTTTTTGAAAAATTTTCTTAACAGAAATTTTAGAACTGAGAGAAAACTCAGCTATATCCATAGTAACAGTAAAATATTACCTGCAATATTCGACCAATATGAAAATGTGGACATTTTCACGGAATTAGTCCAATATTGGCATAAAATTTTGGAAAAACTTTGGAGCAATTTTACGCTAATATTTCAAGTGTAACACCATTATTGGCGTAATATTGTAATGAAAATATTAGCCAATATTGGAGGACAATATAACTCCAATATTTAACCAATATTGGGATTACATTGAAAATATTTCCAATGTAATGCCAAGATATACAATATTGGTCCATATTGGACCAAGATTAAATGCTACTGGGGATGCAGCCTTATTCTGTTTACTTCATAATATGCAACGTATTTTTACATTCCTTACAATTTCATACTATTCTATGTATAGGAAATGCATGGTCACAGAATCGGGTATTGGAAATCGAGTTTATGTTAGATTTTCGGAATTTGTGGAAGTAATAACATGGCAAAACTATTTACAGAGATACGGTTGCTTTCGTGTATTCGTTTGTGCTTCTTTTCGGGCCGCTGAAATGTGATTGTGTATGTAGGTATCACCAATTACTCAAGAACTATCAGATTTTTATGAGATTTACAGCTTGTGCAACTTCCTTGCATAAATGAGTCATATGCCAGTTTGGTAACTATAATTGTTTAGAGGTCGTTATAAGTCCCATTCATTGGGCCAAAATTATGCAGTTAGCATAGGATGCATTCTTAACAAAAACTGAGAGTGAACTGCCTGGTAATTCGCTCTCAGTTTTTCTTCGCTATCAGTTTTCTCTCAGCTTCTGTCAATTTTCTCTCAGCTTTTGTTAAGGGTGCATACTGTTCTAACTGTCTTATTTTGGTCTGATGAAGGGGGATTATAATCGCCAACTGAAAAATTATTGTTGCCTAACTGACAAATGACTATTTTTTACAAGACTGTTGTGTAAGTTGCCTTACAAACAACAATTTGTTTTTAGTGAAATTTACTGTTGGTGATTTTCACTGGGGCTCATTGGATGTACTTCAGCATGGAAAAAAATAAGACGTATAATAGAATAATTAAAATAGAAGTAAAAGAAAAACAGAAGAAGAAAATAGAAGTAAAAGAAAAACAGAAGAAGAAAATAGAAGTAAAAGAAAAACAGAAGAAGAAAATAGAAATTTCTTTGCATCATGTTCTGAAAAAATTCGAAATATTTAAATATGATATAAGAAATACATTATATGGGCAAAAGTATCCCGACACCTCTTCAGAGAAATGTGTAGAGGATCCTACTTTTGGGGATGCCACTTTAAATAACTTTTAAGGTATCTATTTCAAAACGTCCCAAAATCATGCTTTTTTATTGACCAGTGTAATTTACTTCAATCTTAAACCTATTGACTAAAGTTCGACGAATGAACTACAGCATTAACAAACGACATACTTTATTCCAGCTAACTTCGCTTACAACTCAAATTATTATTGCATATACAGAATATTTACAAAGCTAGCACTACCATATCTTAACCTGCTGACATAATAATCTATACCGAAACTCAAGCTTAACATTTTACTGAACTGAATCTATACTAATCAAACTATTATACCATAGATATATACTCACAACTGGTAGGGGAAATAAACTCGATGCTGTCCTTCATGGATGATTAGAATATGCACACGCGAACTCGGAATAGAGGCAGAAGTTGAACGACGACGACTCACGATTTCATGCTGAAGACCTGACTTCTTATCTGAATACGAATACTCTGAAAATCTAACGTCTGCCCTCTTTATTGCCCTTGCCAGTCGTGAGTTTGTGGTTTTCGGAATCAGAGTTGAGGAGTTTCGTACATAAAATACCATAACGAGAAGTAAAATTACCATACAATAATCATGAATTCTTGAATCCTCACAAGTGGATGTGGCTATGTACGTCATAGAGCGAGATAAAAGTGTGCACCAGTGCCTCGACGATCATAAGCGTGAGTTAACAGACAATGAGTAAGCCGGCAGAGCTGAATGAGTTTGTACGACGTGGCATCATAATTGGATGCCATCATTGCAACAAATCGGTTTGTGATATTTCGGCATTGGTGCAGGTGCCTCTATCAACTGTAAATGCTGGACTGTAACATGGACAATTGTAACATGGACATGTCTGGGATCTACACTTTTGGCAGGCACTTTTGGCAGCGGAGGGAATCGAACCCTGGCCTACCGAGTGCAATTCCCGCCAGCTCACCACTGGACTACCTCGCCCTGAGTAACATCTGTGTAACAAATGTCAGTGATTAATCGGCATTTAAATTTTAATACGAATAAGAGACTGCTGCTCAGCTGACTTCTAAGATGAAATACAATGAATAAATATTTTCTCTCTAAATACTGTTTTTTTTTTCAAACCAACATTAGTAAAATCAATTTAATAATACAATACATGTTTTACTAAATATTATTATATATTTTTAGTGATAAGAATGGAATATATCAATGAAAATCAGCATACATTGGTTAAATGATGTAGCACTGAGTAAATTTCAATATGCTACGGGATTTGATTATTCCAGTGATTGATAACTTATATTTAAATGTAATTTTATATTTGTCAACATGCCACACCGTATACAAATGTATTAAGATGATTTATGGTAATGCCATGATTAATTATTTATGTTAGTTTAATGTATGGACTTAAAAGAATTTTCCAGTAAATTTGTTGGGACAGAGCCCTCATCTTATATCAAAATAATTTACCGGGCCGTTCTAATCCATATTTCCGGTATCTAATCCATCTTTCATATTCTGTTCCTTGCTTGAAACACATATTTTGTAGAAAAATGGCTTTTACCGTTTTAGAGCAGTAATCGCAGAACAATCACTTTTTCATGGCTGACCATTGAAGCTTCTCCTGGTAATAAAACAAGGTAGGTACGCCGAGATGTAGTGTAGGGAACAAAATGCGCTCTATAACTCACGGAAAGTGAGAGGATTTCCAAAAATATTTATAGTTTCTGTGAATCAAAGAAAGCATTTACTATCATAATTTTTTATTGGTCATTAAGTAGAGATTATAGATGGGATAATATAATATGGATTCAACAATGCACTGAATGATCAATAAAAAATTGCAGGTGAGAAAATATTTGGTCAATTAAACATAATCAATCAGGGAATACATGTGAAAATTATATCGATGGAACAATGAACTAAATAAACTATTAGAGAGTTCAAGTGAGAAAGCATTTGATCAATTTAAAGTTAAATTTAGCAATCAACTAGTATAAGAACCATTCTATGACGATAACAAAAAATTAAATAAGAGTTTAAGACAATTTAATTTAATCTCTCTATATGATACCATTATGCGAAATTTATTTTATTTAAAATGAATATACTTTGTACTTGATACTTTTGAAAAAAAAACATTTTTAAGATGAGGTCATATAAATATTTCCAAACTCATTTAAACAATTATTATGCTTTCTGGTGAAAAAAAGCCTAAATATTGAAGGCATCCTTACATTTTAAAACGTATGGCCCCAATAATCACATTACAGAAATCACTATTTGACATATTTGGTGGATGAAAATCCATATTCAAATATGAATACTAAATTTACAATATTATTAGCTGTTACCACTTTTCTGGTAAACTGCCTGGATATATAGTGTTCCACCAGTCTATCTACAAGAATTAAGCCAATTCATATATTAAAATTGATTTAATTTCAAGTATTTAATGGTAGATGAAAGAAATCGAGCATTTAGAAGATAATTTATATAATAAAATGGTAGGACTATTTATACAACGCAGCGTGTATTAATCATTATCGTTTAGTTTGGAATACTCCAAATAATAAGCACATCTTCTGAAACTGAAAAAATGTGAAAATGTTGACTGAAATTTCTCCCTAAAGTTTAATTTTATTCACTTATCCTTATTGAACCGCTAATTAAATAAAATACGATTGAAAAACGAAAGTGATCAAAAGGTATGTACTTTATTTATAAGGGATTTGTTATATGGCTTACATTATATGTAATTCTATAACAAATTGTATGTAAGTCTATAACTATCTAAATAAATATAAGATGAGTGTATGAAAAAGAAGTTCATACATTACTGTAACTACAAATTTTCCATTCTAACGTTAGATGAGAAACAAATTGAACTGAAATGTAAACTGTAAAATTGTACTGCTATGGCAAAATAGTTTCAATCGCGAATGGTAGACTACTTTTATGATAGTTGCCTGATAACAAATAATATCTATTTTTATTCTATTTAACAATAAAATATTGGATTATGAGAAATTAAAATTTAAATATTTTTTAGGCCTATCCATTAGTACCGATAATATTTAAGTCAGTAAAAAATAATAGCATTTTTTCTGTATGGCATTTCATATTAGAATTAATTCAGCCATTTCAAATTTAAATTTCATTTTATTTTATCTATAGATTAGCAGGTCATAGGTAAATTTTTTTAATGTAACTTTTATTTAAGCCTAAAATGTATATTTTTATACTATTTGACAACAAAGTATGGGTTTATGAGAAATATAAATAGAAATATTTTTAGGGCTATCTATAAGTTCCGATAATATTTTGAAAGCATATGTTATATAAAACCTGATTTCATTTAATCAGCGCAGGCAGGCATTAGCAAAGCAGTCAAGGAAATTGCGTCCAATACGGCCGCAATAAATCGAAATTGATAGAATTAATAACTGAGGGCTCTCCTCCAATAGATGGCTGTGAGGAAACTTTTTGAGCGACTTCACAATCTTCAGTGTAGTGTTGTTTAAATTCTTGCTGATTTTAATCGCGTTTAGTAATTCTAATCGAATTTCTAAAGCACCTTTTTCAGCAGTTCCTTGCCCCACTGTTATGCATATATTTATAAGGTGAAATTGTATCTATTGTGTGCAAAATAAAGTTTATTTATTACTTATTATTTAATTGTGAGCAACAAACCCCTACAGCACTATTTTGTAAAGACTTTTAAATATTATATGTCTGTACTTATGACGGGGCTGTATAGTTGCGTCTCAAACCACGGGCTGCACCCGGGCTGTGAAATAAGTTTGTAATCCGTAAAACTAACGCGCTTTTAACCCCTACAAGACTAGCACCGACTATATCCGGCATTCACTAAATGCGTCGCATTGGTTATCGACATTTGCAGTAACGATACGCGATTTGGACATCACGCATTTAAATTGCGCACAAAAAAGTTCTTGACACGAGTAAAGTTTATTTGTTTTCTATCTTTTTGTGGAGTATCATAGTTAATAGTAAAATAATTAACGTGTATGGTGTGCACTAATGACACGACGATCCATTCATTGTTGGAGTACTGATGGCTGGTTTAAACATGCTCCTGTATGTAAAATATGATTTTACGATTTAAATATGTTACTTTTATTTCATCGCTTTCCTGTATTGTAATTCGTTTAATTTAATTTTCAAATTCTAAAAAAAAATATGCTCTTTTGTATATTGAAATTAATTTTTTTACTTCTATTTTTTTGTTTGTTAAATTAAGTGTAAATGGAAATCTTTCACAGCTGGCATACTCGCACAATTCATCGAGTCATTCAAAGACTGACATTTCGATAATTTAGCTGAAATTATCCGAAAACGCAGAAAATAATGCAAGATACATCAATTGGAGATCAAATAGCATTTTACGTACCAAAATTTACATGTAAACAGACCGATAAAGTATGCGCCATTTTTATGCATTCATTTGGAACAGTTTTTGATGTTCAGAATTTTATTAAGAGCATAGGTGTCATACATAATTTCCACTAGACATTTCGGCCATGCGAAGAGCGAGTGTCAATTGCTAGTTATACGCTGTGTTTACTTTACCAATTGTCTACTCGATGACATGCATTATTACTTTTCATCCTAATTTAACAGAGTCAAATAACATTCCGCAATCGTCAAGAATTCATCAATCAAAACATTTCGACAAGAGATCGAGGTAACAGCTCTATAAGCGTATTTCATACTATAAAATAGGTAAATAAGCTTTGATAATTAAGTAAGGCGTACTTTAACGCATTGATTTTGAAAAAAAAAATCGCCAATCAGGATGGTTACGAAAAGGTCATAAAAATGGAAATCAGTCACGAATTTCAGGAAAATGTTACAAATTTGAAAACAGAGATTAATTTTGAGATCTGAGTTTTCTCATTCTCCTGGTAATCCGTTTCCGTACGATTGTGAAAATCACGCTTGTAAGCGGTGATTTCCACTGCTCTACGAAAGAGCAGATATGCCGATTACTACCGATTCCCGTACAGCCTCATATTACGGAATATGGAATTTGCATAGTTTCTGACGGAAAATTGAATTCTGTCAAGGGCAATGTCATTCACATCCCCATGCACGGTATTGAGAATCAAATCAGCATGGCAAAGGGGATATACTGTAGTGTGTAATGTAAATTAATATCGGGATGGCTTTTTTTTCATGAAAGTAATAAATATTTTCCTTAAAAAGTTGTCATTCGGCATAAATGTTTTTTTTTTAAATTATTTTCGCATAAATATTGCGATTGCGCAATTCTGATTATGTTCGTTGTTGTTGAGACCCAGACCGTCCGACCTACCAGAAAGGTGTCAGGTAACTGTTTGGACGGCCGGGAAGTGCCACACAATTTAGACCGGAACCCTGTGGGGGAGGCATCCACAGGGACCGTAACCTCCTTCCCCTACCACCGACCTCTCGGAATGACTCTCGGACCCACATCTTTAACGTGATCGTACTCCGCATGAACACGGCTGCAGTTGTGGCAGCGTGCAAATCCAGCGCGCAAACCACCGGGCTACCGCGCCCGAAAAGTGCCAACAGCACACGGTGTTCCCAGGAGGTCACCCACCCAAGTACTAACCACGCCCGATGCTGCCTTACAGATTATGTTAGTGTGAATTGTCGTGAATTCATTTTTCATCCATCTCCATCTTCTAAATATTGCATATTAAGTTACTAAACTAGCTCATTTTCATATTCTGGTTAATTATTACGGCTAATTTTTTAATTATTTTTTCATAAAGAATGCGATTACGCAATTCAGTTTGTTCGCGTAAATTGCAGAGAGTACATTAATATATTTTTCTATCCACCACCAATTTCTAATTATTGTATATTAGTTTGAGAAAACTAGTTTATTTTCGTATTCTGGTTAATTATTAAGGTACGCAGATTGCATATTTTCCTATTTTGAAAAATGGGTATGAACCATGTTACAGGATATTTTCCAAAAAGTGGTATTAAAACAATGATTTAGGCAAATAAAAAGCAACCATTTTTGGCAGCGATTAAAATTGATATATTCACTTCTTTTAGCACTGCTATATTTTATATCGTTAGTGAAAACTTTTACGAAACATATGCTTTTTATATATATGCTTAAACAATTTTATGTGCGTGCATGTTTGTGTTATGTAAGCGTATTCTCAATACATTTCGTATAATTGTGAAAATATTTTCAGCTTATGCAATCCGTTTGCATCGACTAAATTTCTATAACTATTACGCATTGAATAATAGCCGTTTTTCAAACTTATTTTTTAATGAAATGAAGACATATGTTGTAGCTGTTTCGTGAAAAACTGCATTTGTGCACGATCTCCCATATATTTCATTATATTGTAAATATATTTTTCACTTTCGTAATATGTTTGAAAGTGCTAAAATTCATGTTATTTTGTGTTTCATAGAGAAACTATTTTTCAAACGCATTATTAATGAAATGAACGTCAATTTTTGAATAATGGTATTAAAATAATGAGTTGAATATTTAGATACTCAACTCTTTCGAAAATATAAATTGGAATTTTCTGCATTTGCATCTAAATTTACATCTTTAGAATTTAAATTAAACTTATTATTTGTTTCATCATTTAGTTTAAATATAGTATTCCTAAATATAGTAAGATAACCTAATATAGTAAAATAACCTAATATAGTAACCTAATATAATACCTAAATATAGTAATCCTAAATATAGTAAAAATAATGGAAGTGTAAGAAAATATAGCTGGTTCAACAATAAAACTTACAAAAATGTTTTGACTTCGTCAAATGCATAATGTATTTTGTTGTTTTTCAAACAACTACAACACATAAAGAGAACATTTCTTAAATATTTTTGTGAACAAATACAAATAAAAATCTGTTGGGTAAACTTAAAATTGTTTTTATAATATCTGGAAACTTGAGGGTAATTGCTCATTTGTTAAAATTTACTCCTCAGGAAAAAAAAATATACGTCTTTGAAAAAAGCCAGAACGTATTAACACCAGTAACTCTTCTGAAAAAATTCTAGTACATGACCTGATTTCGATACATTATATATCGCAACACCAGCTCGTGATGTCGCTTGTTTAATACATATACCCCAAACCATTTTATGCTTCAGCAACAAGAAAAACAAATTTTAAATAACAATATTTATGTATTACTTTACTGGTAGTTACTGATAGAAAACACAGATTGTTTAAAAAACATTTTATATTTGCTGTCATTTAACTAAAAACAATTGATGTTGCCAATTCCTAACATTCTCCAAGGCATTGAATTCATATTTCCTTTCTATATTATTGTTATATTATTGCTTTCCCTGCAATACATGGTAATGTAGAGAGGAAGTATTGGAATAATGTGTCGAAAATGGCAACTCAAATTTTCGACGCTACACATTTCGAGCAACCTAGAACACGAAAATACTGTTTTTAGCGTGACGTTTGTGTGTGTGTGTGTGACTTTCTGTGCAATGTATGCATCCACTCTGACTCAAAACCTAATTGACAAAATATCAAACTTGGTAGATAAGTTGCTTGCGGGATATCGTGGTACTGGTTATATGTTGGTACTATTCGAAAAAGAACTTGCATTTTTTTTTACGAAGTAGACAGCAAAAAGCGTATGTATCCACTCTAGCTGAGAAAGTAATTGGCCAAATTTCAAACAATTTGGAAAAATAATTCACGCGTGAATTACACAGGTGTTGATTAAATTTTAATACGAAGGGAATCTACCTTTTTGTACGAAATGGCCAGCAAACATAGTATGTATCCACTCCAGCTTGAAAAACTAATTGACTAAATTTCACAAAATTTGGCAGATACGTTGCAAGTACCGTGGTGCTGGTTATATGTTGGTGCGATTCAGATAAAAATAATTTGTATTTTTTGCGAAATGGTCCTCAAAAATCACGGAGATCTAAAATAAAGTCTATATGTGCTCAAATATATCAATTAAATACTTGTTTTATAAATAATTTTTGACGACAGAACGAACAAGACAAGCTCCATTACTTTAAGATTGACCGTTCTCGAGATATTTAGGTTTAAAATTTTGAGAAACTGAAAGCGTTTTTCGCTGTAGTTAAAAAGCTGTTAAATGAAATTTCTGAAAAATTGGTAATTAAATTCCTTGATAGTTATTCTGATGTTAATTAGATTTCGACGTCATTCGACAAAATAACTGGCATTTTTTCTGCAAAATGACTCGGGTCTAGAGGATGAACCGTTTTCGAGATATTTTAGTTTTTCAGAATTTTGAAGAGATAAAGACTTTAAATTAAGTTGCCAAATAAAACGAAGATGCGTCGTAAAGGCAAATTCCATATAATGTCAGAAAATTATCTACGTTACATTCAGCAATTAAACCCAAATTTATAAGGAAATAAAAAAAGAAGAAAATGAGTTTGAATCTGCAGGGAAAGTCATGGTCTGCCCACATCAGAATTTTCTTATTGAGCATGTAATCGCATCATTCGACATAATGAATGCAAAATAAAACCTATACACTTTTCCATGAATAATCTATAAGCTCTTTTCCAGCGATTTATCTTGGAAAGAGTACTTTGTTCTTAAAGGCATACTTCGTAAATTGGTTTTCTTCAAATTTCCATAGGCGACTGAGTGCATTGCAACACAATGTCGGAAACTGAGCGACAGTTAGGGACATAACAGCTGCTAAAGTAATCCAATTTCGTATCAGACATGGTAAACATTTTCACTGTTAATTGTCAGTGCTCTTAACATATTGAAGGCGGACGTGGAATAAATGTAATTTAATATTTCACGGATAATCTTTAAAATTATTTTTGAGTTCCAGCAGACAGTTTTGTAGTTTTTCAGTGGTTAAAAGGCAGCAAAACCAGGCACCTAAATCTGCGTGTGCAAGTCTGGAAGGCAATCTTCTCCAGAAATAGAATACGTTGTGACGAAAAAGACAATTTTAAAAGATAAGACTGGAAGAAAATCTTGCATATACTTCTTCCTAAAAAATAAAAAATAAAAAAACAATACTGTATCGTTTGTAAACTCAATTTAATGGGTCATTAAATAACAAATAATAGTGAATTTGAATCTGCGGGGAAAGTCATGTACTGCCCACATCATTTTTTTTATTAAGCACTAGCCGCCTTTGGCGACCAGCCTGTTCGCTACCCTTGAAAATTCTGACGGTGGCAAATTCTGATCGTTGCAAACTCGCTGGCGCGACCTACCAGAAAGGTGTAAGGTAACTGTTTGGACGGCCAGGAAATGCCACCCAATTTAGACCGGAACTCAGTGGGGAAGGCATCCACAGGGACCGTACACTCCTTCCCCTACCACCAACCTCTCGGAAGGACTTACGGTCCCACATGTTTAACGTGATCGTACTCCACTGGGCTACTGCGCCTTCGCGACAATCTCCATAACTTTCTTTTTATTCACCCAATTTAGACCGGGACCCAGTGGGGGAGGCATCCACAGGGACCGTACCATCCTTCCCCTACCAACAACCTCTCGGAACGTCTTACGGACCCACATGTTTAATGTGATCGTACACCGCCTGAACACGGAGGCAGTTTAGGCACTGGCGGGAATCGAACCCGGGCCTACCGAGTGCATTTCCCGTGCGCTAATTTAAATTTTATAATGACCATATGCTAAGCTCTAATTCCATCATCCTCATTCCATCGTTCCATCATTTAAAATATCCATAAATTAAAACGTTCCATCAATCATCAATATCGTTCCACAAATACATAAATATAATAATTTCAAATACATCACCACAATTCAATCCACCATAATGCAATCATTTAAATTATTTAAAATATCCATTTAAAATATCCATAAATTAAAATATCCATTTAAAATATCATATAAATATAATCATTTCACCCGTTGTATACAACACATATCTTAATTCATTTAAAACCGGAAGGGCGGTGGTCTCCATGGAGACGGGGAGAAAATTCAACGGGTTAAAACGCGGTTCGCCGAGAAATTGGAAATCCTTAGGTCATTAAAATCGCGATCCTGTGAATATTTATAATTATTTCTTGACCAGAGTGGACTTGTAAGAATGCCAGATATTTGACCTTTCTAAAAATGTAAATTATTAGTCGAAATTCTGAGTACTTTTTACTATGCGAGAATTTAAAAACCAAAAATCGTTTTTTTGAGTCAAAAGTGACTTTTGCTTTAAAATCATAAAAAAATATTAGAATTTATCTCTGAGATTTGAAATTGATATATTTTTACTCGAAATTCTCTGCTCTTTCCGATGGTGTGATTTGTTTTTTTCTACAATGTCTGGATCGAGGAGAAAAAGGGGCAAAAAGGTCAAAAAACGGTCGAAATCGCATAAAACATTAAATAACAAAAAAAATAATTAAAATTTTAAAAATCGGTTTTCACGTGTCCCCTTCCCACCCTCCCGGGTCTCCGATTGCCAAATTTCGTAGCTCTCCGACGCGCGGTCCCTGAACGTATAGTGTATAAGACAGACAGACGCACAGACAGACATTGCCTTTTATTATATAGACTAGCCGCCTTTGGCGACCAGCCTGTTCGCTACCCTTGAAAATTCTGACCGTGGCAAACTCGTTGGCGCGACCTACCAGAAAGGTGTAAGGTAACTGCTTGGAAGGCCAGGAAGTGCCACACAATTTAGACCGGAACCCAATGGGGGAGGCATCCAAAGAGACCGTACCCTCCTTCCCCTACCACAAACCTCTCGGAAGGACTTGCAGTCCCACACGTTTAACGTGATCGTACTCCGCGTGAACACGGCTGCAGTTTTGGCAATGGCGGGAATCGAACCCGGGCCTACCGAGTGAAATTCCCGCGCGCTAACCACTGGGCTACCGTGCCATCCGCGACAATCTCCATAACTTTATTTTTATTCGGCAATTTTGGGAATCGAACCCGGGCCTACCAAGTGCAAATCCCGCGCACTAACCACTGGGGTACTTCACCCTCCGCGATATTCTTCATAACTTTCTTTTTATTCACCCAATTTAGACCGGAACCAAGTGGGAGAAGCATCCACAGGGACCGTACCCTTCTTCCCCTACCACCAACCTCTCGGAAGGACTTACAGACCCACATGTTTAACGTGATCGTACTCCGCGTAAACACGGCGGCAATTTTGGGAATCGAACCCGGGCCTGGTAACTGGTTGGACGGCCAGGATGTGCCACCCAATTTAGACCGGAACCCAGTGGGGGAGGCATCCACAGGGAACGTACCCTCCTCCCCCTACCACCAACCTCTCGGAAAAACATACGGACCCATATGTTTAACGTGATCGTACTCCATGTCAGTGGCGGAAATCGAACCCGGGCCTACCGCGTGCAATTCCCGCGCGCTAACCACTGGGCTACTTCGCTCTCCGCGACAATCTCCATAACTTTCTTTTTATTCACCCAATTTAGACCGTACCCTCCTTCCCCTACCACCAACCTCTCGGAAGGACTCACGAACCCACATGTTTAACGTGATCGTACTCTGCGTGAACGTGGCGTAAGTTTTGGCAGTGGCGGGAATCGAACCCGGGCCTACTGAGTGCAATTCCCGCGCGCTAACCACTGGGCTGCCGCGCCCTCCGCGACAATCTCCATAACTTTCTACATATTCACCCAATTTAGACGGGAACCCAGTGGGGGAGGCATCCACAGGGGCCGTATCCTCCTTCCCCTTCCACCAACCTCTCGGAAGGACTTACGGACCCACATATTTAACGTGATCGTATTCCACGTAAACACGGCGGCAGTTTTGGCAGTGGCGGGAATCGAACCCGGGCCTACCGCTAACTTCCCGCGCGCTAATTTGCAATTTAAAATGACCATATGCTTAATTCCATCATCCTCATTCCATTGTTTCATTGTTCCATCATTTAAAATATCCATAAAATTAAAATATCCATTTAAAATATCCAAAAGTTAAAATATACAAAATGACCATATGCTTAATTCCATCATCCTCATTCCATTGTTTCATTGTTCCATCATTTAAAATATCCATAAAATTAAAATATCCATTTAAAATATCCAAAAGTTAAAATATACATTTAAAAAATACAGATCGTCCCATCATTTAAAATATAAATATAATAATTTATATAGAGCAAAGGAGCTCTATTCAGAACCGTGACGTCACCTCCACCTTGACGTCCCCACCCACCACCTTCCCTGCTTCAGCGGGGGAGAAACGAACGGAACGCCGAGAAATTTAAAATCATGACGTCTTTAAAATTGCGATCCTGAAAGCAATTTTCATTATTTCTGGACCAGATTAGACTTGTAAGAATGCCAGATATTTCAGCTTTCTAAAATTGTAAATTATTAGTCGAAATTATGAGTACTTTTTAGTATGCGAGAATTTAAAAACCAAAAATCGTTTTTTTGAGCCAAAAGTGACTTTTGTTTTAAAATCTTTAAAAAATATTAGAAATCGAAATGGAGATTTGAAATTGATATATTTTTACTCGCAATTGTCTGCTCTTTCCGATGGTGTGAGTTGTTTTTTTCTACGACGTTTGGATCGTGGAGAAAAAAGGGCAAAAATGGCAAAAAAAGGTCGAAATCGCATAAAACATTAAATAAATAAAAAAATAATTAGAATTTTGAAAATTGGTTTTCACATGTCCCCTTCCCTCCCCCCAGGTCTCTGATTGCCAAATTTCGTAGCTCTCCGACGCGCGGTCGCGAAACGTATAGTGTATAAGACAGACACACAGACACACACACACACACACACACACACAGACATTGCCTTTTATTATTTACTAGCCGCCTTTGGCGACCAGCCTGTTCGCTACCCTTGAAAATTCTGACCGTGGCAAATTCTAACCGTGGCACACTCGCTGGCGCGACCTACCAGTAAAGTGTAAGGTAACTGTTTGGAGGGCCAGGAAGTGCCACCCAATTTAGACAGGAACTCAGTGGGGGAGGCATCCACAGGGACCGTACCCTCCTTCCCCTACCACCAACCTCTCGGAAGGACTTACGGTCCCGCATGTTTAACGTGATCGTACTCCGCCTGAACACGGCGGCAGTTTTGGCAATGGCGGGAATCGAACCCGGACCTACCTAGTGCAAATCCCGCGCGCTAACCACTGGGCTACCGCGCCCTCCGCGACAATCTCCATAACCTTTTTTTTATTCACCCAATTTAAACCGGAACCCAGTAGGGGAGGCATCCACAGGGTCCGTACCCTCCTTCCTCTACCAACAACCTCTCGGAAGGACTTACGGATCCACATGTTTAACGTGATCGTACTCCGCGTGAAAATGGCAGCAGTTTTGGCAGTGGCGGCAATCGAACCCGAGCCTACCGAGTGCAATTCCCGCGCGCCAACCACTGGGCTACCGCGCCCTCCGCGACAATCTCCATAACCTTCTTTTTATTCACCCAATTTAAACCGGAACCCAGTAGGGGAGGCATCCACAGGGTTCGTACCCTCCTTCCTCTACCACCAACCTCTCGGAAGGACTTACGGACCCACATGTTTAACGTGATCGTACTCCGCGTGAACACGGCAGCAGTTTTGTCAGTGGAGGGAATCGAACCCGGGCCTACCGAGTGAAATTCCCGCACGCTAACCACTGGGCTACCGCGCCCTCCGCGACAATCTCCATAACTTTCTTTTTATTCACCCAATTTGGACCAGGACCCAGTGGGGGAGGCATCCACAGAGACCGTACCTTCTTTCCCTGCCACCAACCTCTCGGAAGGAATTATCGACCCATATGTTTAAGGTGATCGTACTCCGCATCAGTGGCGGGAATCGAACCCAGGCCTACCGAGTGCAATTCTCGCGCGCTAATTTAAATTTATAATGACCATATGCTAGGCTCTTAATTCCACCATCCTCGTTCCATCGTTCTATCATTTAAAATAGCCATAAAATTAAAATATCCATTTAAAATATCTATAAATTAAAATATCCATAAAGGTGTAAGGTAACTACCAGAAAGGTGTAAGGTAACTGCTTGGAAGGCCAGGAAGTGCCACACAATTTAGACCGGAACCCAATGGGGGAGGCATCCAAAGAGACCGTACCCTCCTTCCCCTACCACAAACCTCTCGGAAGGACTTGCAGTCCCACACGTTTAACGTGATCATACTCCGCGTGAACACGGCTGCAGTTTTGGCAATGGCGGGAATCGAACCCGGGCCTACCGAGTGAAATTCCCGCGCGCTAACCACTGGGCTACCGTGCCATCCGCGACAATCTCCATAACTTTATTTTTATTCGGCAATTTTGGGAATCGAACCCGGGCCTACCAAGTGCAAATCCCGCGCACTAACCACTGGGGTACTTCACCCTCCGCGATATTCTTCATAACTTTCTTTTTATTCACCCAATTTAGACCGGAACCAAGTGGGAGAAGCATCCACAGGGACCGTACCCTTCTTCCCCTACCACCAACCTCTCGGAAGGACTTACAGACCCACATGTTTAACGTGATCGTACTCCGCGTAAACACGGCGGCAATTTTGGGAATCGAACCCGGGCCTACCGAGTGCAATTTCCGCGCGCTAACCATTGGGCTACTTTGCCCTACGCGACAATCTCCATAACTTTCTTTTTATTCATCCAATTTAGACCGTACCCTCCTTCCCCTACCACCAACTTCTCGGAAGGACTCACGGACCCACATGTTTAACGTGCTCGTACTCCGCGTAAACACAGCGGCAATTTTGGGAATCGAACCCGGGCCTGGTAACTGGTTGGACGGCCAGGATGTGCCACCCAATTTAGACCGGAACCCAGTGGGGGAGGCATCCACAGGGAACGTACCCTCCTTCCCCTACCACCAACCTCTCGGAAAAACATACTGACCCATAAGTTTAACGTGATCGTACTCCATGTCAGTGGCGGAAATCGAACCCGGGCCTACCGCGTGCAATTCCCGCGCGCTAACCACTGGGCTACTTCGCCCTCCGCGACAATCTCCATAACTCTCTTTTTATTCACCCAATTTAGACCGTACCCTCCTTCCCCTACCACCAACCTCTCGGAAGGACTCACGAACCCACATGTTTAACGTGATCGTACTCTGCGTGAACGTGGCGTAAGTTTTGGCAGTGGCGGGAATCGAACCCGGGCCTACTGAGTGCAATTCCCGCGCGCTAACCACTGGGCTGCCGCGCCCTCCGCGACAATCTCCATAACTTTCTACATATTCACCCAATTTAGACGGGAACCCAGTGGGGGAGGCATCCACAGGGGCCGTATCCTCCTTCCCCTACCACCAACCTCTCGGAAGGACTTACGGACCCACATATTTAACGTGATCGTATTCCACGTAAACACGGCGGCAGTTTTGGCAGTGGCGGGAATCGAACCCGGGCCTACCGCTAACTTCCCGCGCGCTAATTTGCAATTTAAAATGATCATATGCTTAATTCCATCATCCTCATTCCATTGTTTCATTGTTCCATCATTTAAAATATCCATAAAATTAAAATATCCATTTATATAAATAAAATATAATATCCAAAAGTTAAAATATACATTTAAAAAATCCAGATCGTCCCATCATTTAAAATATAAATATAATAATTTATATAGAGCACAGGAAGCTATTCAGAACCGTGACGTCACCTCCACCTTGACGTCCCCACCCACCACCTTCCCTGCTTCAGCGGGGGAGAAACGAACGGAACGCCGAGCGGAACGGCGAGAAATTTAAAATCATGACGTCTTTAAAATTGCGATCCTGAAGGCAATTTTCATTATTTCTGGACCAGATTAGAGGATCGAGGATTGTCTGGATCGAGGAGAAAAAAGGGCAAAAAGATCAAAAAAAGGTCGAAATCGCATAAAACATTAAATAAATAAAAAAATAATTAGAATTTTGAAAATCGGTTTTCACGTGTCCCCTTCCCACCCCCCAGGGTCTCCGATTGCCAAATTTCGTAACTCTCCGACGCCCGGTCGCGAAACGTATAGTGTATAAGACACACACACACACACACACACAGACATTGCCTTTTATTATATAGAAGATGTAATCGTATCCCAAATTTTATTAATTTCAAAATTTGATTACTACTATAAAATAAATGCATCCTCCGATATTACTAATGCAAATAAATCCTATACATTTTCCCATGAATAACTTATAAACGCTTTTCCACGGACTGAATTATTTTCCAAATTACTTTGTTCGTGAGCAAGTCTTACTTAGTAAATTGGTTTTCTTGGAAGTGCAAATAAAATGACCATCATCGACTGAGTACACTGCAACACAATGTCGGAAAGTGAGCTACAGTTAAGGATATAACAGCTGCTAAAAAAAGAACCAATTTCGTATCAGACATGGAAACAGTTCCCCTGTTAATTGTCAGTACTCTGGACATATTGAAAGCTGACGTGGAATAAATACAATTTAATATTTCCCAGATAGTCTTTCGAATTATTTTTAGAGTTTCAGTAATCAGTTTTGTAACTCCACATTTAAATTGCAATGGAATTTCAGTCTGTGCATGCAGGTCTGATATTAAAAAAATTTCCACGTATATAATAATTTGTTATGTTGAAGAAAAGATTAAAAGATTAAAGTGAAAGGAAAACTTTCAGACACTTCTTCAGAAATAAAAAATATGATGGGGCAGCACATGACTTTCCCTGCAGACGCAAATTAATTTTCTTTCATTTCTTTAATAATTCATTATATTAAGATTAATTGCACAAAATAACACTAAATTTGCAGTTTTAATTCAATTTTTATTTTTATTTGGTAATTGGACATTTTCCCGAAACTCGGCGTAACAAAAATACGAGAAATTTCAAATATCTTGAGAACGGTTAGTCCTAAAGTATAATGGAGTGCGTTACATTATTTTCCTCTTCAAAAATTGAGTATAAAACAAGAATTTAATTGATACATTTAAGCATACACTACTTCGTCTTTTTTTTTAGATTTTGGCGATTTTTGCGGGCCATTTCGGAAAAAAAGCTGGGTTCTTCTTTTCCGAATTGTACCAAAATCTAACCAGCACCAGAGTATCCCACAAATAACTTATCTACTAAATTTTGTGAAATTTGGTCGATTAGTATTTTAGCTAGTGTGGATATATGGAATTTCTGCGGGCCATTTCGTAAAAAAAGCGGGTTGTTCTTTTCCGAATCATACAAAATCTAATCAGCACCAGAGTATCCTACAAGTAACTTATCTACCAAATTTTGTGAAATTAGGTCAATTAGTATTTTAGCTAAAGTGGATACATGAAATTTTTACGGACCATTCCGCAAAAAAAGGCGGATTCTGTATTTTTTAATCCTACCAAAAACTAATCAGCGCCAGGGTCTCACCCAAGTGACTTACCTACCAAATTTTAGGAAATTCAGTCCAGTAGTTTTTTACTAGAGTAGATACATACATTGCACAGACAGACACACAGACACACACACAGAGAGACAGACAGATACACAGACTGACACACAGACACACACACAGAGACACAGACAGACACACACACAGAAATCACTCAAAAAATAGTTTTTTTCGTATTCTGGAGGTCTCGAAACGTGTAGATCCATCGAAAACTCGAATTACGATTTTCGACATGATTCCAATACTTTCCCTATACATTACCATGTACTGCAGGGAAAGTTATACATTAATTAATAAGTAAATAAAAATTATAGTAGTGTCGTTTGAAGAAGTCACTTTAATTGCAGAATAAAAGTTATTTGTTTTGGTAGTTCAGCTGTTATGAACGTCAATAAACTATTACATGGAACAGGATGCTATCTTGCTTAGAAAAGATATTCTATCTTGCCTAGAATGATATTGTTCTTCGATCTGAAATCGAAAGAGGAATAATGTATACTCAAAAGTGTTCCGTTCTTCTTTCCGGAAGAATTTATGTTCAAGAAATCCTTTGATAATATACAGGAAGCTTTATGTAGGTTTACTAGGAAAGCCCTTGGGTACTCCAATAAATTTGTAAGGAAATGTCTGTAAGTGTACTCGTTAGGTCTATATAGAGTAAAGTGACCATACCCGATAGGATGAAATCGAAAGCAGCGATCCCAGTGGAGAACTGGCGAACTGAAAAAGTTAAGATAGCGTACCGGGCAACAAAGCGAGATGGGCGAAAAAAAGCCAATTTCAAAGTTTTAGAGCATTGCCTAATAAGTAGTCTCTTCCTGTTGAAGATAAGTGGGCAATGTAAATTGCAAAAATGTTGAAAGTATGGTAGGAAGTAAGACTAAGTTAATGAAATAGTCCTCCCATTCATTTTCAAAATGTTACGCTTTTTAAATTTTTATACGATCCCCTTAGACAAATTGGGTCAATCAGAATTTTTTTATTTTTAATGCAACAAGATCATTAAAAAACCGCATATCTGAATCTTTAAAATCAACTGAATTATGATAAAGGAAAAAATCTGACTTATGCCACTTTTCCGTACCATGTGAAAGGCTGTTTCATCAGTGAAAATAGGGATCATACATAAATTGACGATGGAAATTGCTTAGATCAAAAGTACGTTAATATGTGTCAAAATTATTTAACACAAATGCATCTAAATAAAGCATTACACAGATAGAGATTATATAAAGGAGTGGTACTCACTACGCGGTTGGGTATCCTATGTATTATCATCCAGTTTCATCTTTTTTGTGATATGTCACAAATTCATTTCTTATTTGATATATGGTCCTCATTCACAATGTTTAATTTTCAATTAAATACAACTCGCTTAATTTTAAAGATACAGATATACAACTCAATGTGTTTAATATTTTAATATATAATAATTCCCGATTTACGCTAATTCGGCCATAATTATGAGTAATTTAATGATGCCACGCGGTCAAGCAGTATGGCGTTCAACTGTCGCAGCAGGATTGGGTCTGTTTCCATGTCGCCTCTAGGCTCACACGCCGACTGTCATTCGACAAACAGAACCAAGACTCGTCGCTGAAAACTACCCTGTCCCATTTATTCGTCCAAGAGGCTCGGATCTGACACCATTGCAATCTTTGACGTCGGTTTCTTGACGTCAATGGACGTCTTCGTAAAGGACGGATTGAGTTCAAGCTGCTTTTGGTCAATCATCGAGAAACTGCTCTCGTTGATATTGGAAAATCTAATGTACCCTGCAAATTCTGCAGAATGTCGACAGTTGTCGTCTGTGGGGCCCCCAACGCATGCCTTCCACAGCGTTGATCAACGCTTGCTGACCTATCTCCAGATGGACTTGTGCCATTGCGACGATTCACATGCCCTTCTTCAATCCATTTTCCCCAAATCCTTTGAACAGTGGACGCATCTACTACGAGTGTTTCATTGGCGATATGTCAGTACGGCCACCCAGTCGTACGTAGGCCTAAAATGAATGCTTTCGTACTATAGTCCAAATACTGAAATGGACTTCGGCGTCGATGGTCAGGCATCTCTTCAACAACACGTATCTTCTGAAACGATAAACAGCTCGGAAAACGGGTTTCCGTATGCGATAGACAGTAACAGCTGTTGGTACATCTGCTGTTTCCATCCCTTTTATACTACGCTATAATCACGTGACTTACTTGCATTTCAAATAATTTGCATACATCGGCCAGCTACGTTTGTCTCGAAATTTGCATAATGATACGGCCAAAGCTTCATGATATTGCATCTTCTATTGCGGGTAGTGTATGTTAATGTAAAGGGAAAATATTGTAATGGAACCAAAAATTCAGATCTTCTGATTTTGATGCGCCTACACATTTTAATTATCTCCGATTTTGATTCCACCATTTTTATTGATGTGTGTGTTTGTGTGTGTGAGGATATGATATCTCAAGAGTAAATTGAACGTTTTAAACATAATGCGATACGATTGCTACAAGCAGTAATGGCTGAAAGCATATTGATTTTAAATGCAATTGAATGTTCGAAGACCCTCCCCCAATTCCAATAGTCATATGATTTTTTGAAAAAATGAGTTAAAAAATCACGATCTTTAATAATGATGAATAAATAGTCATTTGAAATGTGATTTTGCATTAGAAACCAAATGACACAAATTTTAAGAATGCTAGCATAAATCGTTTTAGAGATATTGCACTTTTCTAAAATTAATTTCTCACAAAAATGACCAAAAAATGAAAAACGTAAAAAGCATCATCAATTATGTTCCCTTTCCTTATGTAAGTTTATTCAACGAACCTGTTAATACCCGGTTAGTTTGTTCCCTCCACGAGAGAAGTTACATTTTATAATAGTTTGGAATTCTGACGCTAAAGAATTCATAAATATTTTTTTATTTCACTGAATACTAATTAAGTATCTATTGTATTTTGATTAAGATTTTCCAGGTGAGTATGAATAAGTCATTCTGTGTGGACTAAAACTTTACCAAAAGCATCCGGTTTCAATTTACGAGGTGTTTGTTCATTTAATACCAGAAGCCCTGTGTTATAGAACTTGTATGCCATTGTTTCGCTGGATTATATAGTGAAAGATATGTGCTGATTACATTAGATTTTGTTAAGATGTAGTGGAACTTCATGTCATAGTAATTTTTATACGAAACTAGCAATTTAGATATGGAGATTACCAAAATTTTAGCAAATTTTATGAAACTATTAATTTTCAATCAAATTTAAAAATTAATCTACCAGTAATATTATAGAATATAAAAGTATATAAAACTAGATTTCTTTTGTTGATATAATTGTCTATTAGTGTAGTTGGAATCAAGATATCTGCTTCGAATAACGAAGCAGCAACTAAAAATAAAAATTGTTAACAAAACTGTATGTATGTGAAAATACTCTCACCTCACTAATAATAGTGTAAACTTCAGACAATTTTAGGAACTGCACATCGTTCAGTCTCGCCGAATCGTCATTTCCGAATTTGTAGCTAGAATGAAAACTTAGAATATATTAGACGTAACTTGGCAAAACCTTATTTCCAGGTTCTGTATCTCAAGCCCCTAGGACTTGATCGTCTTTTACATAATATGAACACGAGACTGACAAAAAAACAAATACTATTGTTGCGGTAGGTAGCACCCGAGAAAAAATAACTTTAAAAGTTCACTTTTCACAATTTTTGTCTCGACCTTCTTTTTTCTTATATGTTGATTAAGAATTTTAAAAAATTTAAATTGAATTTCAAAAACTGAACTGATTTTAAAAAACGATAAATCATCGTGTGTGTTCTAGTGGGAGTTACATATTTTTCTTTTAAAACTTGAAGGTACATTTTACTTTTACCAATTTTAATGAATCATGAATCATTTTGAGTGTTCTAGTGGGAGTTACATACTTTTCATTTAAAACTTAGATAAATTTTACTAAGAATTTTAAAAATTGAAAAATGAAACATGAATAAATGGTGACCGGTGGTAAATTCAACTTTGTAATGCCTCTATATCATTGTTGCGTCACCATGGTTATAGCAATTTCTACATAAAATATTGAAATCACAAAAAAGCACCACTTGCTTCTTGGTAAAAAATCCATCGTCAAGTACAGAGAATGAAAATCTCCTTCCAAAGCAGCTATGAAATTTCAAAATGGTTTGCGCCAAGTTTCTGCAAAACCGGAGCATGTCTAGTTACTGTGCAAAAGAATCCTAATGTTCATTCAAATCACACTCATTTAGTCGTAATCAAATAAAAACACTGATTACTACTGAAAAGGGCTAGGTGTAAAGTTATGTTGCAAGTTAGGATAGTCAGGTCATGGGGGCCAGACCTGAAAGTACAGCTTCGTTTCTACAGAAACTTGGTGCAAACAATTTTGATATTCCACGTTTTTATTGGAAAGAGGTCACTGTTTTTAACACTTTCCAATATAGTTGGAAATTGTTATTTCTGTCTTTGTTCATTCTGTCTGTCCGTTCGTACGATAACTGCCGTAAAAATGACTTTATCAAGATGAAATGTTAGTATGTTGTTGAGACGGTGTGTGGGACATATGGGAATGTAAATTATTAATATCACCCAATTAGTTTTGGATTGATCCCGGATTGAAAAAGTGAAATACATTGAACCCTATATGGGACCTAATTTTTCAAACATTTTTTAAGCGAACTTAAAATATACAAATTGCTTCGAAAATTTAAGAAAATATCCAAATTGTCCGATAAAATATATAAAAAAATTCAGCAAAATATGTTCGTTAGTTTTTAAAATAAAAATTAAAATAAGATTAACATCCATATTATATGAACAGATCACGTGACCCACATCAAAATAGTATATGGCATCCCTCTTTTTTCCCAGTATAAAAATCGTCATTTTTAAAGTTCTTTTATATTTACATTTAGTGTTGCATCCGTTCTAAAACCGCTTTACTTTTGCGTATTTTCTATGCATCTATATTCCCCACCAACGCAATTACAATATATTTGAGTTCAAATTAGCATCAAACTTTGATTATTTCTACAACGAAGCCTAATTTTAATGGATGCAGGATATATACAAGTGATTTTAAGATGAGTTTTATAAGAATTGCTGAATTTTTTACACGTAAAATTATTTAGCTCTGGAGTCTGGAATAAAAGTAATATGAATTAAATAGTCATTGCTTTTACTTAGAGTGCCAGACGATTTATATTTCGATGACGTCCTTTGAATAAAGTTAATTTTTTTCAATGAAGTTTTAAGTTTTCAAATATAATAAGTTATTGTACTACTGTGATAATTTAAAATACATTAGCGCTGAATGTATCGTACTTTAGAGATGCTTAAATAAAATTGCATTTCAGTTGGAAAATGTTTCATAATCAATACTTTATGCATGATTGATCTTTCTTGTTTGTTGTTGGAAGAATCTTTCTTACCATGAAGTGGTGTTTCTATAAGATCTGAGATGACTGTGTAAAACTATACATATTTCAAAATACAGTTTTAAATGTGGAACACATTACAAATAACAAGAAAGATCAGCCAAGCATAAAGTATTGATTACGAAACACTTTCCAACTGAAATGCAATTCTGTTTACATTTTAAACTGCTTCAAAAATTGCCATGGACAAAATTAATCTTAAAACATTGGGAAAGACAATGCTAGTTACACAAAATGAAATGGCATCGACAGAAATGTAATTTGCGAAGTGTTTACTATTCTTTTTCAATTCATATTATGTTATAATTATAATATTTCACATTATTATATAAAATATCTTGTTTGCTTATCTCACGTTAAATTTCCTCTTCGAATTTTTTTTAACTATGACAAACCCGTTATCCGTACGGAGTATATAATATAAAGAAACTTAAAATTCACAAGCATGTGCAACTTCCTATAGTGTACTAAATGATATTTTTAATCAAAATATTCTGTTAAAATATTTAATACAATGCTACTAAAAAGAAGTTTAAGAATCTCTGTTTTTGCTATACAAAATTATCTTCCCTGACAGATTTGAAGAATAAAACATCCTGGTCCCGTTTATAAACACATTTACAAAAATATGAAATTGAATCAATATATGCAAAATAAAAGTGCTAAAATTGTCTGGGACCCTTTCCACTTATATTCGCGAATATTGAAGGGTATACCCGTGTATTAGTATAAGATTACACATACTACAACACATGAGTTTCTAACATCTTCGTCAAAATAAAAAAGATGACGTAATAAATTGAAAATATCAATAATCCCTTAATCTTTAAACCTGGCGGCCGTAATTAATTCCAATATATGCCAAAATGTAAGCTCTACAATTATATAGAAATATATAACCGTACTACTTATTTTCTCGTCGATTAAAAGATATACCCATGTAGTAATAGAAGATTACACGAACTGCAATACATGGGTTTCAACCATTTTTGCCAAAATAAAAGAGATGACGTAATACATTGAAAATATCAATACTCTCAATAATATTTTAATCTGAATGCCATAACTTATATAATCCAGGCGAAAATGCAATTTCCATAAAATTTATTTTATATAAATTTCCTTATTATTTAAATCGGAAAAGATTTAATAAAAATCGTCTGCTGCATAAACATTAGATTTAAATCCGTTGCTAAGCAACACATCATTTTCTTCAAATAAATTTACGGGAAAACATATCGTCTGCATAATGCTATGTCTATGGAAAGTTTAACTGAAAATTTTTAATTACTACCTATACAACCTCTGGTCCCAGAAACCCGAAACGTGGACTAAATTTTAAGTGGGGGCTATTCCAAGGCTACCCACAAAATTTCAAGAAATTCGATTTATCCGTTCTCCTGTGATGATGAGACAAACATACAGATAGACAGATTGATAGACAGAAAAACAGACTGATTTTCAATTCTACTTATATAGACTAGCATGATACCCATTCTTGGTACGGAATATACATTATAAAAAAAAACATAAAATTCACAATCATGTGCAATTTCCTATAATATTCTAAATGACATTGTTATTTAAAACATTCTATCAAAATATTTAAGTTAATGCTCCTAAAAAGAAGTTTAAGAATCTCTATTCTCGCTATACCAAATTATCTTTACCGGCAGATCTGAAGAATAAAACATCCTGTGTCCCGTTTGTACATAAATTTACATAAGTTATGAAATTAAATCTATATATGCCAAAATAAAAGCGCTAAAATTGTAAGGGAAGATATATATCCATACTACATATATTCTCGTATTAGAAGATATAACCGTGCATTAGTAGAAGATAACCTGTACTACAATATATGAGTTTCAAAATTCTTTGCCAAAATTAAACACATGACGTAATAAAATGATCATATCAATGACCCCTGAAATATGTAAACTTGAAGACCGTAATTGAGTCCAATATATATCAAAATGAAAGCGATAAAATTGTATGGCAGGATATAAACCCTTACAACTTACATTCTCGCAGATTAAAATATATACCAGTGCAGTCATAGAAGATTATCCATACTACAATATATGAATATTAAATTTTAAGTGAGGCTATTTCACGGCTGTCCTCAAAATTTCATGAAATTCGGTGCAGCCGTTCTCCCGTGATGATGAAGACAAACACACATACATGCAGACAAACAAATTTTCAATTTTATTTATATAGATTATATCTAATTTCCAATTTTAATATGGATTTTAACTTTTCTTGCAATACATTGTAATGCATTGGGAAAGTATTGTAATAGTGTTGAAAATCACAACTCGAGTTTTCGACGGATCTACACGTCGTGAGCAGCACACTCTAGAATACGAAAAAAAACCTACTTTTAACGTGACGTCTGTGGGTGCGTCTGCAGTATTTCTTTCAGGACCTGTTGGCCGAGGGGGGGGGGGGGCGAATGAAATTTTAGAGGGGGCAAGTTTACTATTTGCCCTATATAAATATATGTAAATGGTGTGTTACATAAATAGAAACCTTTTTTTTTATGCAACACACCATTATAAAGGTTTTTATAAAATGTCTCGGGGGGGGGGGGCGAATACATATTTCCGGAGGGGTACTTCGTCCTCTCCGAGGAATGCCTGAAAGAAACACTATGCGTCTGTCTGTCTGTCTGTGCAATGTGTATATCCACTCTAACTCAAAAGCTAATCATTTTATAAAATTTAGTAGGTAAGTCTCTCGGGGATGACCCTAGTGCTCATTAGATTTCGGTACGATTCGAAAGCATAAAAACAAGGCCTATTTTTGCAAAGTGGCCTGCAAAAATCGTCAAAACCTGAAATTAAGGAAATGCAGCATATACACGAATGTATGAATGGAATTCTTGTTTCATTCGTAATTCTTGACGATGGAAAGGATAAGACAAGCATTATTACTCTATGACTAACATTATTCATATTTAGCATTATTAAGATATTTCAGTTTTTTTTTCGTATTTTTTGCAACATCGTCTTTGGAAACATGTCCAGTCACCAAATGAAACGAAAATTGAATTAAAATTGCTCTCAAATAGTGGACAATTCCGATATTTTTAAGAGCTCTTTAAATCAATTCATATTAAAAGAGAATTTCTTTCTGATTGAAATCAAAATTTGCTTGGATATTTGAAAATATCCAAGCAAAAATCTCTTAAAAAATTATTCATTGAACTATCAAGAAATCGAAAAACGCGAAATCTGCTTAAACACAAGACGTCACGATTGATTGGCTGTGACGTCATTTCGCCCTTTTGACTCATGATGCAATGTTTTATAATGTTGTCTTTACGCTATCTTGGATGAGATATCTGCTAAATAGTTGGAGTTTTATTAACACTTTACAACGTAGTTGAAAAGTGTTAATAAATTTGTTCATTCTGTCTGTCTGCCCGTTCGCACGATAACTGCCATAAAAATGATATTATCAAAATGAAATGTTCCCTACATAATGCAATGACTATACGGCAAAACCCAGCCATATTTTTGATTATTTTTTAATTGATCAATTTCATATTTTTTGTAAATGGGTTACAAACAGGATTAGGATGTTTGATCTTACTTTTAGAACACCCTGTAAAGGTAATTTTGTATAGTGAGAACAGATATTCTTATACTTCGTTTTAGGACCATCAAATGAAAAATTTTATTAGAATGGTTTGAATAACAATGTCATTTCGAATACAATAGGAATTAGGCCATAATTGTGAATTTTATGTATCTGTATATTATATGTTTCTCACGACGAACGGATATACTGCTAGTATTTAATATGGTTAAAAAGTGAATTGAGTTTCCATTAGTAATATTATGTGACAAACTTTTGTAACCATTCTCTTGTAACTAGTCTGTTCGGAACTAGTCTTGAATTCGAGTGAACACTTTGAAAATCTATAATTTTTTAGCTTAACAGCATAGGACAGAATATGACTTATTTGAGAGTGAAAGGTGTTATATATAGCATAATGATCGAGAAACTTCCCATTTTAAATAATTGTAGTAAAAAAAAAGCGGCAATACAATTTTAGTGTTCTTGGCGTTTTTAGACTCCGAGGGTGTACATTGTTAAACTTTGTATCAATTGGAAGACTTTTTCAAGCCCTTTAAAAATAAGTGTATTATGCTATAAAGGTAACATGCTATCAGGGTGACATGCTATAAGTGTAACATGCTATATAGTATATTCATTCTACGAAAATATATATTCTATTCTAAATCTATATTCTAAATCTATATTCATTCTACGTTAAATTACAGAAAATTTTAATTAAAAATTCTTTTGGCACCATTCTCTTGGGACTAGTTTGTTCCATTCACAAGACAAGACACGTCACCTTTATATTATGATGCCAAAATATTCGACCAATTCCATTTTCTTCAAGTTAATTAATGACAAACGCACTTTGAAGCGGATTGCGTACGTGTGCATAAATTCGCAATGTTGGTCAATGAAGTTCCCAAAAGGATTTAATTTTTATTTAATAAAGTAATTGCTACAATAGTACGTTCTTTTTTGTAAACTTAGCGCACTGTTCCCTAGAGCTGTACAAGGTTTCTCATGATTGGCTGGTAGTGGTAGTAAAATTCGCTCTCATTGGTTATATTAGTTACGGTTTGCACAGTGGTTAGTGTTACGTGGAAAACCACACGTCCGGTCAGGGTGCAAAGAAGGCCGCCATCACATAAAGTAGTAAATCAAGATTAAATATGCAAGTAATTAAAATGAAGAGACTTAAGTTAAATAATAACAAAAAACATTTATTCTATAAACATCATTACTAATAATATTTAACATTCGTACTTTACAAACAACATTACTAATAACATTTAGTACTCCTACTTTACGTCGTGCAGCTCTATTATTGGCCAAGGTCCCTTTTTGAAATTTAAGAAATCTAATCTCATGTTTTTAGGCGTTGAGAGTTCTCACGAGAATTTTCTATGAACCATGTGATAAATATTGACCTCTCGGGTCAGCAGTGTCAACCCCTTCCGTTCATCACAGCACCTGATGCTCACATGAAATTAAGAAGCCCCCCTTTCTTTTTCCGAACCATGTCCGGTACAGCTGCGTTCGAGGGAACGCCATAATTATTACCTCGCTGCATGAGGGACCGTCTTCTCAGGTCTACTTCCTCTTTTAAAACTGCAATGTTACATTATGATTAAAAATTTCAATGTAACAGTTAGATTTTGGACATTCGAGTATGTTGAAACAACTGCGAAATTTTGTTCTAGATATCTTGTGTCAGGAGTTTGACTTTTCGCAGTTAATTCAGCTTGTTGGTGTAAGTTTGAGAGAAAAATGGATTTTCATGGATCTTGTTTCGTCTGCGAACTGTAATTTCTTATATCATTGGGAATCTATGGGCTTAATTACAAATTGATATATCACTGGGATACACTATGAGCTTGATTACAAAGAAATATGATCGTTTTATGATTTTAGTATAGATATTTTCACGTGCTCTTAGGGGAAGGAGGTTTCTTGTGAATTCCTTCTTGTGGGTTGCAGGTGTAAAAGTTCTGCTTGCCCTGTAGGTATCACTGTATCGTGAGAACTGATATTAAATGAATTTCTTTTGCTTCCCATGTTTACTTCTTTCAGAGGTTTTAAAGAAGGCGAGTATTTTAAAAATGGTTTACATTTGAAAATTTATGCTAATTATTTTAAAAAATTAAATCTAAATGGCATGTATATTATGACACAAATAATAAAGGATTTTCGCGTAACATTATATCTGTGTATAGTAACAAAAAATCTAGAACTAGATAGAAATTTTTGGAATTCGAGTGAACAATTTGAAATTTTATATCTTTGTAACTTAACAGCATAGGGCAAAATGTGACATATTTGTGCGTGATAGGTGTTACATATGGTTTAATTCTCGCGGAACTTTCCAGTCTCAATCACTGTAGTAAAAATAGCGGTGATACAATTTTGGTGCTCTTGGCGTCTTTAAACTCCGAGGGTGTACATTGTCAAACTTTGTATCAATCGGAAGACTTTTTCAAGCCCTTTAAAAATATGTGTAACTTGCTATACAGGCAACATGCTATATAGTATATTCATTCCATGAAAAAGTACGTTAAATTACAGAAAATTTTAATTATAGATTACATGGCCTCTCAAAATACTGGTCGTTGCACATTATATCTTGCGGACAACGCAAATAGATGCAACAATTTACCAGGTGCTCATTTTTCGTCTTAGTGCATAATGAGACAAATTATTAGATAGAATGCGAATTATTAATCCTTTAATGACCGTAGTATAATAAACATATGTATAATATATGATAATACACATTTCCAACTGTTTCTGAAAAAAAAGTAATAACTTTTTAATGCTGTGTTTTGCTTGCAAAATAAAGCTTTGTAAACCAAAAGCTTTGTGTTGAAAATTCACTTATATAAAGATGCTAAGGTGATCCTTGGAAAATACGAAACTTGATATAAATTCACGTTGTGAAATTCGCATTGGCGTGAATTCTGCAACATCTAGATTTCTTTTTATATTTTTTTTAGCCAGACAGGTGGTCACAGGTAATATATAATTGAAAAAAATAATTTGAACGGATGTTTTTTAAACAAAAAATGGATAGCATTATTATTTCGCTTATATTATTATATCCCAATATAATGCACTATATCATTATATTGTAAAAAACTAAAGACGAAGTATATTTGAGTAATGTCCATATATACCGATAATATTCTAAAACTAAATTATATATAGTAAATAATTTCGATGAATTTGCGAACTGAAGGTAAATTTTTTCATCCAGAAAGTTGCAATAAATAAAATTGTAGCTAGTATGATCCATGAAAACGAAATGTTATAAATCTTCGTTGTGAAATTCGCATTGGCACAAATTCTGCAGCATTTAAATTACCTTTCTATTTCATTCATAGCTAGACAGAGCTAATGTTTAATCCACGGCATCCATTTGGACGGCCTTTACACCAAAAATGTATAGCATTATTAGTTTGCTTTATATATAATCGTATTTCGAAAAATTAAATGTAAAATATGTTTGCGCAATGTCCAAATATATCGATAATATTTTGGAAGTAAATTGTATATAAAAAGTAATTTCAATAAATCACTGATTGAAAGCGGAACTACATGTACTATATCTCACAAGCTACGACAAATAAAATCGTAAGTGCATGTACTATATCCGGGAAGCTACGACAAATAAAATCGTAGGTAATTGAAATGCATAATATACTTTCAGATAATGTTAGCAGGCTATGGTGAAATCTGGCATGAAAATACACTGTTTACAGTCGTGGGAAATTTCCCAATGGTAATCTGACGCAATAAAGTGCTACTTCGCTATTTCAGAAAAATCGTTAAATATTATAAATAACTTTAAAATGTACTTGGTTTTCGCAGAGATATAAAGTAGTGTTAATCACTGCTTTAAATCTATTCATTCAATTTTTCTTTTTTCATTTTATATAGTACAGAGAAAGTTTTGTTTTCGCGAACATTTTTGATTTCGAGATTTTATGACATTATATATTTTAAATCTCCTGAATAGGCTGTGGCTTTTTTTTGGAGTAATATCCGTCTGTCTGCCTGTCTGTGATCGATTTCTCTTGTAGACAATAGATACCACAAATATTAGTGGGTTTTCACGAATATTTATATCCGGCTTTGTTATAATAAAAATCTAGAACTGCATAGAATTTTTTTGAAATGCGAATAAAAAATGTTAACATGGCAGCATAGGAAAAAAATCACATATATATACATAAAGAGGTAATTATGGTTCAATGATCATAAAACTTAAACAGTTTCAATCTTTGTTGTGAAAAATAGCCGCGATGCAATTTCTGTGTTCATGACGCCATTAGCCTCCCCCTCAAGGGGGGCAAGTAACCCCCGTGCTGATGCATTGCCAATCTTGATATCAATTGTGAGATTTTTTCAAACCCTGTAAGATGAAGGATATCATACTATTATTAAAAATATTTGAATCCACGGTACACATTTTTGAATTTTTTCTTTTTTTTGCAGTAATGGGGAATGGGAGGAGGGGGGAGATCATAAGCTATTTCAAATTGGATTCTGGAATGAAAAAGTAGAGTTTAGTCACTTTCCAGTTAATTCAAAGGGTTTAGGCGCCTTTATGGTAATCCCTATTTTAAGAATATGCACAAAACATTCGTGTGCGCCCTAAATAAGAGACTTTGAAACATTGCGCAGGAGACGTTTGGCATTGTTCTGCAGTCTTTTATTGACTGGTACTTTAAAAATAATTTGATCCAATGTATATTTGAATTTAATTGTTGGCGTTAGCTCATTTAACTTTCAAAACCGACTGTTTTCCTTCAGCATTTGCTATATTTTCCTTAACTTGGCAACCTTTTATTCACTAATATTTTTAAAATCGTATATTATTTAAATTAGCTTGATTAAGTTATTTGATACAGCCCCCGAAATAGGCTACTACCTTCGTTTTTATCACATTCTTATTAATTCCGCAGACTTTTAATCATTGGTATGTTTAAAATAGTGGGATTACATATTATTTGAATTTTTATTCTATTTTATTTCAATTTTTTTTTATAAATTTCTTTAGTCTTGTATAAACTGGTATTTTTCAAATTTTATTTTATGCTATTTATTTAATTTTTGCTTATGAATTTCTTTCACTTAGCTCCCGAAACAGCTTTATCTCATCACTTTCGTTATACTACATATATACTGCGTAATAATGCTTTATATAGTGCATAATTTTAGAATCTTATTCATGAGTTTCTTACGATTATTTTCATGCATCTTTTTAAAGTTAATCTGTAGAGTTGAGCCTCGATCGGGCTTCATTATAACGTAATGATCATTGGTTATAAGCTTATTGCGAGGATTTATGTACTTCGCTATTTCAGAAAAATCGTTAAATATTATAAATAACTTTAAAATGTACTTGGTTTTGGCAGAGATATAAAGCAGTGTTAATCACTGCTTTAAATCTATTCATTCTATTTTTCTTTTTTCATTTTATATAGTATAGAGAAAGTTTTGTTTTCACGAACATTTTCGATTTCGAGATTTTATGCCATTATATATTTTAAAACCTCCTGAATACGCTGTGCCTATTTTTGGAGTAATGTCCGTCTGTCTGCCTGTCTGTGATCGATTTCTCTTGTAGACAATAGATACCACAAATATTAGTGGGTTTTCACGAATATTTATATCCGGCTTTGTTATAATAAAAATCTAGAACTACATAGTATTTTTTTGAAATGCGAACAAAAAATTTTAACATGGCAGCATAGGAAAAAAATTGGCATATATATACATAAAGGGGTAATTATGGTTCAATGATCATAAAACTTAAACAGTTTCAGTTACTTAAACAGTTCTTAACAGCGCGGGATTAGCTATCTGTAATGACTTAGGTTTGTCAAACAAACGCGACATAACTCATAATCTGAAATTACTGGATACACAGGACCTTGCGACTCAGGGCAATAATACACAATGTAATCAGTTAAATCAAAATACATTAATTAGGTTTTTTACCCAAATTATAGTAGCTGGCTGACGTGCCCATTAATTAATACAAATATATATCAAGAAATGCACTTTTACGAGCCTGGTGATATTTTATATTTAAGAGACCAGTGAACTAGTTATAAAGTGGACTAGTTATTCACTTTTCCTTAGTGCTTCTTCTTCTTGCCAATCTTTCCTAGTACCTTGTCTCGGCTACCCTGGGATACTAGATCCTTCTAGTCATAGTATAAGTTTGTGCGGGTTCCACGGCTTGTAATGTCCTTTCATCTTATGCACTCAGGGACTCTATTCCTCGCGATTCACCCAGATTAAAAAGGTCAATAAGCTTCAGCTTTCTCCAGCTTCTCTAACCTCACTTCTTACTAACTAAGCTTCTTTCGCACTAACCATCCTTCTAGTCAACCCTCTTACTCGCGATTCGAAACTTTATCCTGGATCGCAGAATGTTACTTGGCTCGGTGATTGATCTATGTAACCGAACCAGTTAGAAGTTGTCAAATTCAAGTAAACAAATAATAACTTAAATGAGGGTAATAATAACCAAAGATTATTTAGGCCTTACAATAATTTGACACATGTTGCTTCAAAAAAAGGTTCTTTTCCTATTCTGTGCTAAAAATTTATCCAAGAACTGCAAGATACTTAAATTCGTTAAATTTATTTGAACTGTTTTACTTAAAGGTGTGATGTTTTCGTGGCTCACAAAGTTATTTTCGCGAACTAGAAATCCTTGCAGTTTGAAGTACCGTAGCTACCGTAGTGTTCGAAGTTCGAAATCATAACTATCGTATCTGTGGCTGTCTTGCAGACACTCATGGTGTTCATACTGTCAGTCATGCCGATCGTAGATAGTCATGCAAAACTAAATCTTGGCGACATTTTAAGCAACCCATAGGGTTAAGCAACCCACCGGGCTAAACAACCCACCGTGAGCAATCCACCGGGCCCTATTCTGGGCTGTAGTAATGCAGTGGTTAGAGAGCAGGGATCGCACTTGGAGGATCCGAGTTCGATTCCTGCTCAACCTGTCCCCTATCTACGCGGTGTACGGGTACGTCAAATATGTGGGTCCGAAAGTCCTTCCAAGAGGTTAGTGGTAGGGGAAGAATAAATACTGTCCCTGTAGATATTGATCCCACTGGGTTCCGGTTTTAATCGGGTGGCATTGCCCGGTCATCCAATCAGATGCCTTACACCTTCGGGAATGTTGAGTAGTTTTAGTCGAAAGAAAGAAATAAACCTAACCAGTTGCATGGACGTATTTTGGGGGAGGTCAGAGGGGTGCCAAAGCACCTGTAAAGAACCATCCTGCCTCAACTGGGAATCGAACTGTTACAACGCAGCGGAGTAACAGAACCCTGGATCTCCAAACGGGCTAGCCGACGTTCTACCTTTGAGCTACTTGGACGAAATTGCAAGTTCTTATCATCGAAATGGAATCTGCATTCTCCACTCTCTCATATCAGATCGGTGACTGAAAATCTGACTGACCACCTCCTGCTACTTTTATCTTAGATTAGCTTCCTCCCACTACTAAGTTTTCTCAGATTAGTATCCTGCGTGGTCGTTATACCCTCAATCTTCCAGAGTACACTGAATCCGTACTAGTTGTACTGGAATCACATTCAGACCTCCGATATTTTTGCACTAATCAACAAGGTTGAATCTTTGGGCGCCATTTTAAAGAGCATTGCTGATCAAACCGGGAATCGAACCCTGAATCTCAGAAGTGGCCAGCTGATGTTCTTAAGTTGAGTCACTGGGACGAAATTGAAAGATTATTGTCGAAGTGGACACTGCATTCGCCCCTGGAAAATTATTAATTTAATTAATAGCCAATATGAAAGATAATAATGTTTTTTGGAAATTAGAACATTCAACACGCCTGTATGTTTTCTTCCATTAATGAAAACATTTCAACTTATACCTATATGGAAAACTTAAGATTATTGCATTTGGTATGTTTATGAATATCCAATCTATCAGTTTGGTTGATCTGTGTACAGGAAGGTCAGAGTTATGTCATGAAAGGGGGGAATATTTTTCAAATTTGGTATACACTAATTTTTAAAAAGGGGTGCAAAGTGAATTTTTAAATGTGCTATTCAAACTAATTTTTAAATTGTAATGCTCATATCACCTATTCACATTGACTTTCTAACATTGCATATTTCGAGTTAAAAATAATCTCTAAATTTAGAATGCAATCAATTTTAGCATCCCCCTGGGAACAGTCCTGCATACGCCGATGGCCAGTTGATTTTCCGCTCAGCGCGTTTTCCATAGCAAGTCAAATCTGTCAGGAAACGCTGATTCAACGGCCTACGCATACCACGTAATTTTGCAGTGGCCGAGCTGGTACTATTTCTAGTTAGCCATGGCCATGGCGAACAGAACGTTTTGCCGACATCAAACTGTTCACGGAATCCGAGAATGAGACGGATTTCCATTTAAACTGTGCCTGTCGAAACAAGGGATTAATGTCTTACTTTTTGGGAGGAACTCGTGGTGGAGGATTACCCATGCAATTTTAATCTGATTTTTGAAGTATATTAGTCGCTGTTGGTTCGATCGCCATGCGATTTTCACCCCTTACTTTAGGGCATATCACGCCTGCTGCGCATGTGTACGCTGAGTGCATATATTGGCTTAACGGCCTATAAACGCACAAAGTGGTCTCTTATTAACAAATTAATATTAGGCTTTTTGATTGGTGCTCGTGAGTACACACTCGTGGCGATAAATGAGCCCACAGCATAAAGCGGGAGGTCCGGACGGATCCGCCAACTTTTGTATCATGCCTGCATAACAGGAGGAATGAAAGAATCTGCGAAGCGAGCTCAGCGAGTGCCAGCGTGTTGGGGCAAGGTTATGTAGGAGGCTAAGTCACCGACTCGCGAAGTGAGTACCAGGGGTTGGCGAATTTTAGCGAGTGCATAAAAAGCGAAGAGAAATTAGAAAATACCAGTTGGACGTAAATATCTCCTTAATTACTCGAGGGCTCAAGAGGGAGTCTTTCACAACCAATGAGACTGAGTCCTAAGTAAATTCTAATGTAAGTTTGATCATCGTTCAACAATCTGCGGAGAGTTGAGGTCAAAAGTGCTCAATATATTACTCGGGAATTTACACTATTTCACAGGTTTGTAAATTTGAATAAAGGGATGGATTTTGAATAATAGTTCCGAATTTGTATCGCTTTATTATATAACAAGAACGATGAGTCATGCATAAAACATAGATTAGGAAATATTTTCCAACTGAAATGCAATTGCATTTAAACATCTCTAAAATGCGATAAATTCAGCGCTGATATATTCTAAATTATCATAGTACTCCAATAATTTATTGTATTTGAAAACTTAATACTTCATCGCAAAAAATGAACTTTATTCATACGACATCATTGAAATATAAATCGTCTGGCTCTCTATGTAAGAGCAATGAATGTTACATTCATATCATTTTTATTCCAGACTCCAGAGCTAAATAATTTTGCGTGAAAAAAATTCAGAAATTTTTATACAACTCATCATGTAATCACTTGTTAAAATTCTGCATCCATTAAAATTGACCTCGTTGTAGAAATAATCAAAGTTTGATGATCATTTAAACTAAAAAAATATTGTAATCACGTTGGCACAGAATATAAAAGCACAGAAAATACACAGAAATTAAGCGGTTTTAGGACAGATGCAATACTAAATACAAAAGAATAAAAAATCACGAGTTTTACACTGGGAAAATAATTGTATACCATATTTTATTTTGAAATGGGTCAAGTGACCTATTTATATAATATTGGTATAATCAGTGCTTTAAATTTCATTTAAAAACTACCGAAATTAGATCCCATCTAAAAAGTTCTAAAACATTAGATCACATACGGTTCAATGTATTTCACTTTTTCAACCCAGGATCAATCTAAAACTTATTGGGGGACATTATTCATTCACATTACAGTATGTCCTACAGACCGTCCCAACAACATACTAAAATTTCAATTTGATATAGTCCTTCTTACGGCAGTTATCGTGCGAACAGACAGACAGACAGACAGATTGAACAAAGTCATAAATATTTTTCAACTATATTGGAAAGTGTTAAGAATCAAAAGTCAAAATACTCTTTAAATATAAAAACTTCTTGAAATACGCAGTCTAATCAGGTGAAACATTTTTCATTAAGTTTTATCTTCTTACATATGAAAGCGGAATAACTGAAATTAAATACCTGATTAAGTCCGCAATTACAGCTTTAAATTTAAAAATGGCTCAACTGATTTCTATACTTTCGTTTGTTAAGATTATTAGGTAGCACATTTATCGTTAAAATGCAGTTGTAAATGTAAAATGCAATGTTTTGTACCTACACTGTTTATTTTATTTCAGCATTCTTCCATGCAAACGCGAGTAATTCTACTTGTTGTAAAAAAATAAATAAATAAATAAATAAATAATAACGGACAATATACACTCTGATGCAAAACAATACATGCACACATAAAATACTGAGCTAGCCACTAAACTCGGCATCAGTATCGTTTGAGAAGAAATGCAAATGATTAGAATTAAGGAGCTAAAGAGTGATTTATTAAGAAATGCTGGTAATGGGAAAATGACATTGTAGTTGGTAGCAAATCTTCCCCTGGCAGTTATACAAGCCGATATTCGGTGTGATCCAGAGCCAATTAAGTTATTTATGTTTTTCCGTGGAAGAGTCTGCCACAAACGTTGCAACTGGTCAGTTAATCCATTAATTAATACTCTGAGAAGGTTGCAATTTCCGTCCCAGCATGTCCCAGACATGTTCTAATGGTGATATGTCTGAGGATCTGGATGGCCATGAGATGGTATTAAATCCTTGAAGACATTGCTGCGAAAGGCGTGCAGTATGTGGGCGAACGTTGTCTCGTTTGCAAATGGAAGCTGTTCGGCTTGACAGTATAGGCAAAAAAGTCGGTTGCAAAATATCGTCGACGTGCAAGCAAGACGTCAGCTTAGTTTGTCGCAAAACTAGAGGAGACCGGCTGTCCTAGGAGATAGCTCCCTAGACTGTCACGCCACATGTGATGACCGTTAACAAATGTGGGGTCGGAACGCTGACCAGATTTTCGACATATATTTATGCGGCGCTCATCAGCACTGAGGCAGAAGCGGGATTTGTTGTTAAAGACAACATGCCTCCAATCGGACACTGTCCAGGTTGCCAGAGCCCGGTAACAATCCAGATGATCTGTCTGTGTTGATGGGTCAGTGGTAGGCGCCTTAATGGACGTCGACACACAATTCCCCTTCTACCAATCGTTTCCGAATAGTATTCCCAGATGCAGGATTCACGAAAGAGTGCAAATACCTTCGAATGGGTGATAGGGACGCATTGGTGTAGACGGGACTCCTCTCCGACTGCATGATCCTCTCGAGCAGTTGCCTGTCAGCAGACGTCCTGAGCTACTGCGACGGTTACCTGTGCCTTCTCTGATAAAATGCTACCAACACTTTGCAACTACCTTATCGCTCCGAACAAGATGTTACTGGTACATCTGTAGGACCAGTCAGTTTCCATTAGTCCTGTGATAGCGACCTCTCTCTATATTTGCAACTGTTTGCAGCGCCGTCGAGAATGTCTCAAAGATATTTTTGTATTCAACTTACTGTATCAAAGCAGTGAATGCAATTTCAATGGCCCGTGAGTGAGACGTTTTAAATGCTGGACGACGCGTCGCTGTCTTACGCTTTGCATGATCCCTATAACATCATTGGCGCTGACAGGTTGATTATTTGCATAACTCTTAGAAAAGACATTTGAATTCCGTGTTTCCGCAAACTATCTGGAAAGCTGCAGTTACAGACGTTCAACAGAATTCCAGTTTCATTTCTGAATAATTCAGTTAATTTTCGTCTGCCGAAGCGTTATTTTTGCATTGATATATATATATATATATATATATATATATATATATATATATATATATATATATATATATATATATATATATATATTATCATAACTATCAGGGACCTTACTCCACATTAGGGTCAGCAGATTCCCCGAAACTTTCAGTAACATGCTTGCAAATGTTTTACAGTGCATGAAACGAGCATATAATAGAAACATATGAGCATATATAGTCTTTTATTTTAGAATTTCGCATAAAAGGCAGTTTCTTTTTTTCGAATCATACCAAAATCTAATCAGCACCAGAGTCACCCACAAGTGACTAATCTACCAAATTTTGTGAAATTTGGTCAATTAGTTTTTGAGCTTGGGGAGATAAATACAATTGACAGACACACATACACATAGACGTCACGCGCTTAAAATAGTTTTTTCTTGGTCAAGTGTGCTCGAAACATGCAGATCCTTCGAAAACTTTAGTTCCGATTTTTGTACTTCACTTCTCTCATAAATCATTGAATTGAGTTTAATTGCACAAAATGGCACGTACATTCAGACATACAGATAGCAGACACGCTGACAGACAGAGAGAAATTGCAAATTTGATGAAGTTTTACACGAGGATTATTTCGAGAGGTTGGTGGTAGGGGAAGGAGGGTACGGTCCCTGTGGATGCCTCCCCCACTGGGTTCCTGTCTAAATTGGGTGGCACTTCCCGGCCGTCCATACAGTTACCTTACACCTTTCTGGTAGGTCGGACGGTCTGGGTCTCAACAACAACAACGAGGATTATTTCATTTTATATTCTCTGAAAAAAAAATAATTGAAAAAAAAAATCAAGAAAGAGAACATGAATTTTCTGCTGTACGAAAGGTATTATGTTGCCAACGTCAATAGTTTGAAATATATGACAAATAAAATAAAATTATTTTATACCATTTGTGTTAACCACGAGTAAAGTAGTAGAAAAATTTTGCATCAGTTATATTATTTTTACTAATACTGATGTATATGAATGAGTCTGCCTGACTCTTTGAATAAGCAACATCACTTTTCGAGGTGGCGTTGTAGTATGTAAAATGTAGAAAAAATTTGCGTAAAATTTTAGCTTTTCCCATTAACTTGTCTGGTTGAATTTCAGGCATTGCGCAGTTGCCTCCATTTCTGTTACCATTTCCAGACGTAAAGATCCTTGAAACAGGATATTTTCCAAACAATAGCAGTTAAAGCCGCAGACATCAACTTTATTGTATGTATGTCAATGCATAGTCCAATAGTCAATCATTCTACAATTTCTGTAAAAATTTTGTCGCATAGTCCTTCAGATAGAGCGGATACATGCATTGCATACACATACACAGATGTCAGGCTAAAATAGAACTTTCGTGTTTTAGAGACTTCAAAATGTGTAGATTCATCAAAAATTCGAGTTCAGATTTTTGATACGATTCCACTGTTTTCTCTGTACATTACCATGCGTAGTAGGGAAAGGGGTGTAGAAAAAATACGAAAAATCTAAAATGGCTCGAGAACAGCTAGCCGTAGTCTAATGGGGTTGGTCTTATTACTTAATTCGCTAAAAATTACGTGTAAAGCAAGATAAAAATGGATATCAATGGATATGTTTGAGCATTCGTAGTTTTTTATTTTAGATATTGGCGATTTTTGTGTGCCATTTTGCAAAAACAGCAGGTTATTTTTTTCCGAATCGTACCAAAATCTAATAAGCACCAGTTTGACCCACAAGCGACTTATTTAACGAATTTTCTGAAATTAGGTTTATTAGTTTTCAGCTAGAGTGGATACAGGAAAATTTTAGGGCCATTTAGCAACATAAGGCTGGTTCTTTAATCCCGAATCATACTAAAAATTAATCAGCGCCAGGATCCAAGTGACTTACATACCAAATTTTATGAAATTCGGTTCATTAGTTTTTGAGTTAGATTGGATCCATACATTGCACAGACAGACAGACAAACAGACAGACAGACAGGTAGACAGACACACAAACACACACACAGACGTCACGCTAAATGTAGTTTTTTCTAATTCTAGAGATCTCGAAGCGTGTAGATCCGTCGAAAACTCGAGTTGCGATTTTCGGCATTATTCCAATACTTTCCTATACATTACCATGTATTGCAAGGAAAGTAAAAATAGAGCCAAGTACTGATTAATATATGGATACATAAACAATTTAATGGAATTTCTCAATAACCATTTACGCACATTCAGACGATGCGCTGAAAATGGATATATTGTATTCTAGAGTCTGCAAAACGTGTAGATTAATCGAAAAAATAAATTTCGAATTACGACGCGATTCCAATAGTATCATGCATTGCAGAGAAATTTAAATCAATACCACTTTTTTATTCATGTTTTCCGAATTTTTTCTTATTTTTTCCGATTCGTACCAAAATCTAATAAGCACCAGCATGACCCACAAGCGACTTATCAAACGAATTTTGTGAAACTCGGTCCATTAGTTTTTCAGCTAGAGTGGATACAGACAATTTTTGCCGGGTATTTTGCAAAAAAAATGCGGGTTCATTTATCCCGAATCATATTAAAAACTAATCAGCACATTAAAGTGACTTACCTACCAAATTTTATGAAATTCGGTCCATTAGTATTTGAGTTAGATTGGATCCATACATTGCACAGACACACAGACAGACACACACACAGACGTCACGCTAAAAATAGTTTTTTCGCTTTCTAGAAGTCTCGACACATGTAGATCCATCGAAACTCGAATAAATATATGCATATATAAGCAATTTAATGACAATTCAAAATACCCATTAACACACACTTAGACGATGCGCTGAAAATGGATTTTTTGTATTCTAGAAGATTCAAAACGTGTAGATTCATCGAAAACATAAGTTACGAGTTACGACTGGATGCCAATAATACCATGCACTGGAGATAAATTAAAATCAATAATATTTTTTATTCATGTCCAATTAAATCCGGATGTAATAATTAAGCGCTTGTTATATTTACTTTTATTATGATAAAACGAATAATAACGAACCATTTGCATCTGACACTATTTTTGTAAGAGTCTTTACAATTCTGATCTATCATTAGTGCAATTTTAAAACAAGACAAGTGGTGAATGAAAGTGAAAATAAATTTAAAATTGCAAATTTGATGAAGTTGTAAGCGAGGATTATTTCATTTTATATTTTCTGAAATAAAATAATTGAAAAAAAATTCAAGAAAGAGAATATGAATTTTCGGCTGTACGTAAGGTTTTATATTGCAAAAATTAATAGCTTGAAATTTATTACAAACAAAATAAAATTATGTCATACCACTTCTGTTATCTGCCAGTAAGGTATTAGAAAATAATTTGCATGAGAAATATTATTTTTATGCTTTGCAATCGTAAAATCTTTTGTTCTAGTCTTTAAATAAACAACATCACTCTTCGAGGCGGCGTTGTGATATGTAAAATGTAGAAAATATGTGCATGTAAAATTTGAGCTTTTCGCACTAACTTGAGTGGTTGAATTTCAGGCATTGCATAGTTGCCTTCTTTTCTGTAAATTAGACGTAAAGATCCTGAAAATAGGATATTTTTCAAACAATACTAGGTAAAGCTGCAGACATTAACTTTTTTGTATGTTTTTCTATGCATAGTCCAATAGTCCATCATTTTGCAATTTATGTACAAGTTTTGTCGTATAGTTCTTTAGATAGAGTGGATACATATTGCACGTCACGATAAAATATATCAAATAATTGATAAAATAATTGCACGTCGCGATAAAATAGATCAAATAATTGATAAAATAATTGCACGTCACACAGACGTCACGATAAAATAGAACGTTCGTGTTTTAGAGGTCTCATAATGTGTAGATCCGTCGAAACTTCGAATTCGGATTTTCAACACGATTCCACTGTTTTCTCTGTGCATTACCATGTATTGTAGGCAAAGTAAAAAAGTGGAGTCAAGCACTGATTAATATATGCATATATAAACAATTTAATGGCATTTCAAAATGCTCATTAATACACATTCAGACGATGCGATGAAAATGGATATTTTGTGTTCCAGAGGCTTCAAAACGTGTTGATTAATCGAAAACATAAGTTACGAGTTACGACGCGATTCCAATAGTACCGTGCATTGCAGAGAAATTAAAATCAAAAACATGTTTTTTTATTCAAGTCCAATTAAATACAGATGTAATAATAAAGCGCTTGCTATAATTACTTTTATTATGATAAAACGAATAATAACGAACCATTTGCGTATGAAACTATTTTTGTTACATTTTCTAGTGTATTTACATTTCTGAACTATCATCAGTGCAATTTTAAAACTAGACAAGCGCTGAATGAATGTGGTAATAAGTTTAAGTTGCAGAGATAATGAAGTTTTAAACGAGGATTACTTCATTTTTTATTTGCTGAAAGGAAATAATATAACAAATCAAGAAAGAAAAAATGAATTTTCGGCTGTATGATGGATCTTAGGTTGCCAACTACAAAAGTTTGAAATATATGAGAAACAAAATAAAATTTTATACCATTTGTGTTAACTACCAGTAATATAATGCAAAAGGATTTGTATAAGATATATTATTTTAAGGAAATAAACTGCAAACTGTACAAAACCTAATGTTAAGATTTATTAGAAAAGCCCCCATGTATCTTCGCAACGACGTAATCCACCGGAACTTCGGAGTGCGTACTATCAAAGACGAAATTAAACATCTAGCTATGAACTTCTACAATAACATCCCCACAATTCCCAATCCTGAACTACTCAGCATTAAACCATATGACCCTCACCAGTGGAGATTCCGAAAGCGCCCTAGGGCAACCACATTGCTATCCTCACAATCCTAACAAACTTTAAAATAAAAAAAAATTGTATAATACATATAAATTGCGTATAATGATGTACAGACAGTGTTGTTACTGATAACTGTGGATTGTGAGCGAGCTAGACAGGGACCCTATGGTCATCCCAGCATTTGCTGTATCACTTCAACTATTGAGACATCCGTCCTTAGGGAGTATAAAGTATTGTTTTTCATTGCATATATCATTACAGGAGATGAAGCCCAGTGGGCTAGGCGCTCCAGAAGCGGTGTATCCACCAATGGGGAGTGAAAATTCAAGGCATTTGTTTCCATTCTTTAAATAAGCAGCGGCGCTCTTCGAGGTCGCGTTGGGGTATGCAAAGTGTTGAAAAAAATTTACGTATAAACTTTTAGCTTTTCCCATTAGCTTGACTGGTTGAATTTCAGGCACAGTTGCCTTCATTTCAGTGAATAGAATGTAACGATCTTGAAAATAAGACATTTTCCAAACAATACCGGGTAAAGGTGCAGACATCATCATTATTGTATGTTTGTCCATTTATAGTCCAATAACCCATCATTCTACGGTTTCTGTGCAAATTTCGTAGTATAGTTACAATTTCGTAGTATAGATAGAGCAGATATATACATTACACAGACACAGACTTCACACTAAAATAGTATATTCCTCTTCTAGAGATCTCAAAATGTTTAGATCTACCGAAAACTTTAGACACGATTCCACAGTTTTCTCTAAACATCCCCATGTATTGTAGGGAAAGTAAAAAAGTGGATACAAATACTGATTTATATATGCATATATAAACATTTTAATGGCATTTTCATATACCCATTAAGGCATATTTTTGATGACAAAAATGTGTCTTTATTGCAGATGCTTTAGAAAATAATCTCAGTAAATTTATTTTCAGTTAACTACGATAAAACTACTAATTATTCGAAGCATTATTTAAAAATTAATTTCTATTTTCACTATAGCACATGGTAATGCAGAAGGAAAGTATTGGAATCGTGTCGAAAATAGCTACTCGTATTTTTGACAGAGCTGCACAATCCGAGATCTCTAGAGTACGAAGATACTATTTTTAGGGCGAAGTCTGCGTGTGTGTGTGTGTGTGTCTGACTGTGCAATTCACCCACTCTAGCTGAAAGACTAATTGTTGAAATTTCACTAAATTTAGTAAATAAGTCATTTTAGGGTTATCATGGTGATTTTGGTAAAATTTGGGGAAAAAGAACCTGCCTTTTTTTTCACTAAATATCCCACAAAAATCGTATGTATTTTCTCCAGTACTCCAGTTATTTTTACTCCAGTTATAAACCAATTCAAATTTTACAAAATTATGTAGATTAGTCAACTTGGTTGGTGATCATTAGAATTTGGTATCAGTCAAAAAAAAACTTGCTTTATTTTGCCAAATGGTCGACAAAAAATGTCAACATCTGAGAAGAAATTACCAAATAGTATTTAAAATTACCAAACATTTATTTAATATTTCTCTGAATATTAAATAAATGTTTCGTGGTTCTTAGTTAAATTTTCATTTTCGATTAGAGACTGAACGTATGTTTACTTTCCCTGCAATACAAGGTACTGTATAGTGAAGTATTGGAATCATGCCGAAAATCGCAACTCGAGTTTTCGACAAATCTACACGTTTTGACACCTTTACATTACGTAAAAAACATTTTTAGCGTGACATCTGTGTGTCTGTCTGTGCAATGTCTGTATACATTCTGATTCAAAAAATAATTCACTAAATTTCATAGAATTTGCTAAGTCACTTGGGTTGAACCTGGTGCTGATTAGATTTTGGTACGATTCGGAAAAAAATAACCTGCCTATTTTTGCGAAATGAAGCTCAAAATTTGTCAAAATCTAAAAATAACTACGTATGCTTAAATATATCTATTAAATGCTTGTTTTATACGTAATTTTTAACGATGAAAAGAATAAGATCAACACCATTACACTAGGATTAGCCGTTCTCGAGATATTTTAGTTTTTTCGTAATTTCTCTACGCCACCTTTGAAAATAAGTCCAGTTACGAAATGAGAATAAAAATTGAATTAAAAGTGAATGAAATTTAATTAAAATAAAGAGAACGTGGATATAAGTTCGCAGAGAAAGTCATGTGCTGCCCATATCAGATTTTTACTTTCCCTGCAATACATTGGGGGAGTATAGGGAAAGTATTGGTATGATGTCGAAAATCACAACTCGAGTTTTCGACGCATCTGCACGTTTTGACACCTCTAGATTACGAAGAACCATTTTAAGCGTGATGTCTGTGTGTGTGTCTGTGTGCCTGTCTGTCTGTACAATGTATTTATCCTCTCTAACTGAAAAACTGACCGAATTTCGTAAAATTTGGTATGTTAGTTACTTGTGTGTGACTCTGGTGCTCATTAGATTTTGGTACCATTCGGTATGAAAGAACCTGCCTTTTTCTGTGAAATGTCCCGCAAAAATCTATCAATCCACTTCAGCTAAGAAACTAATTGACCAAATTTCATAACATCTGGTAGATAAACCACTTGTGGAATTCCCTGGTGCTGATTAGATTTCGGTATGATTCGAAAAGCTGAAACCTGCATTTCCTTATAAAATGACCAGCAAAAATCGCCAAATTCTAAAATAAAACTCTGATTGTGGTCAAATATATTAATGAGTGTTCTGTATGTAATGTTTGACGGGGAAAAGAATAAGACCAACCGCATTACGCTGGGACTAACCGTTCTCGAGATTTTTTTTTTTTTTTTTTGCACATTTTGTTACGCCGCCTTTGAAAAAGTTTCCAGTTACCAAATAAAAACAAAAATTGAATTAATTTGATTCAGTGTTATTTTGAGCAAATTCAACTCAATTTAATGAATTAGTAAGGAAATAAAGATAATTTGAATTTGGGTCTCGAAGGAAAGTCATGTGCTTTCCATATCAGATTATTAAAGGTGGTATTTCAAAGATGCTAAAAAACCTCATTATCTCGGGCACGCTTGACTCTGGAGAATTGAGATTGTTCTTATCCTTTTCCCATGAAAAATTACGTACGAGACAACCATTTTATTAATACATTTACTTATATTTGTTTTGTATTACAGAATTTGATTATATTTGCGAATAGTTTCATACAAACTGCATGTTATTATAGTCAGAAATTGTACCAAAATCTAATAAGCATCAGAAAACCAATAAGTCAGTGGTTCCCAAACTGGGGTCCCCGGACCCCTGGGGGTCCGCGACGAGGTTTTAGGGGTCCGCGAACAACACTCAATATTTAACTAATCAATAGTTAGCTTTAAGAAAAATAAAATTCATTATTTTTATCCACTCTTTTTTTAATTTTACTTTTTTTAAATAAAATAATAATGAACTTTTTTTCTAAATAATTTGAATTAAATACATTCATGAAATTAATTTCAAACTGATAGGTTATATCTTCAAACAGAATTAAATTGTTTGGGAGTAAGTTTCGTTTTGGCACAATTCTATGGTTAACGGTGACGATACTCTGATATAGCTCGGACGTCAAAGCACTTGTAACTTCGAGCATTATTACTAGAGACCGGACTACTAGAGAATACTACTAGAGACCGGACTACTAGAGACCGGACTACTAGAGAATACTACTAGAGACCGGATGACGTCAGCTTTGAATAGAGGGGGACGTAGCGAACGTCTCCCGCCTCTCCTCTTGCAATATGGTTTTAAGGGGTCCGCGAAAGTTTTTTTTCTCTGAGGGGGTCCGTGGACCGAAAAGTTTGGGAACCACTGCAATAAGTGATTAATATACCAAATTTTGTGAAATTTCGGTCGCATTGTTTTTGAGCGACAATGAATACATACATTGCAACGACACACAGCAGACAAACACACGCACACACTCAGACGCTGCGCTGAAACTGGATGTTTTGTGTTTTAGAGGTTTTAAAATGTGTAGATTCGACGAAATCTTCAGTTCCGATTTTCGACAGGGTTTCAACTTTATCACGCATTGCAAGGAAACTAAAATCAATAAAATTTGTTTTTATTTAATTCAAAATAAATCTAGATGTAATAATTAAGCGCTTGTTATATTTACTTTTATTATGATAAAACGAATATTAACGAACCGTTTGCGTCTGAAACTATTTTTGTTAGATTTTCTTTAGTCATTACATTTCTGATCTATCCTCAGTGCAATTTTAAAACTAGACAAGTGATAAATGAACATTACTTCATTCAACATTACTTTCCAATGCAGGGAAATTAAAATCATTAAAGTGTTTAAATTGAAGTCCAACTAAATTTATAATAATTCTGCGTTTGTTATACAGTAGAACAAGTTTAAAACGGATCTTGTAGGAAACAGAATACTGTGTGGTAATATTAGTGGTGACCCGGAACTGACCCACTATGAATGTGCCAGAACGCCAAATTTGTTTTCGATTGAACCCGGGTTGAAAAAATGAAATACATTGAACCATATGGGACCTAATTTTTTACACATTTTTAAGCGAATTTCAAATTCACAAATTTTAGGAAATATTCAAGTTATCCCATAAAAAATATAAAAAAAAATTCAGCAAAATGTGTTCGGTAGTTTGGTGACCCCACTATGGAAGTGCCAGAACGGTTTGCCCATTTTGTGGAGCTGACATGCCAACTTCAATACTTGGCAAGTTAATCGTCACCTCCAGTTACTTACTTAAAATGCTAAGATCCGTTGCGTGTGTTGCTTGACGCGGCTCGCTCGTACAAGAAGAACTACAAGTTGAAAGCTTTTAATAGTTTAATAACAAGAACTTTAACATAACACAGAAGCAGATTTATATTACGTGCTAGGCTCAACTGCCATAGCGTAACTCATCCAATTTAATACATGCATGTTCGAGTTGAGCTAACGAGACTCGTGACAACCAACGAGTCTGCAATTGGCGAGAAGAAACTTGATGTGGTGGAAACTCGAGATTGAAGTCGTGCCGATTGCATCGTCTTAAATATTGACTCTCAGATATGCGCATTACAGCATTTACTGGTCAAGCAGAAACTGCTTAGTTCCGCAGCAACGGTGGCACCAGAGTACCCCCCCCCCCCCCCACACACACACACAGACTAAAGTCCGATCTGGAAACGGACCACAGGATTACTGCTGTGCAAAATTAAAAATGTGCAATATCACGAGAACGGTTCATGTTGGCGTTCTAAAATTTATGTCAATCGTTTTCTAATGAAAACTTACATAAGAAAAGTATATTTGCGTAACTTTATTAGAGGTTTTGATTTTTTGACAATTTTTTCAAAATTTCACGCTAAAATTTAGGGGGATTCTGAACATTCGATTGCGGATAAAAACAATAGACTTCCAGTATTCGCGAAATGTAATTTTTGTGACAAATTCCATTCGAGTCAGTCCATTCGTTCGTCAGTTATCGTCTCCACAGTCTCACTGACACACACACACACAGCCATCACTTCAAAAATGTTCGATTCGTGATCAGGGATGCTTGAAACGTGCTCTCTCGTCGAAAACTCGAATTCGAATTTTCGACTCCGTCACAATACTTTCCTTATACATTATTGTATATAAGGAAGGTAACAAATACCTCATCCAACATAGACAAATATCAAACTCACGAAGAATCTATATATACTAATTGCCAAGTGTCCGTCTGTCTGTCTGTCCGTCTGTCTGTCTGTCTGTCACGCTTTTTTCAGGCACTTCCCGAATGGATAAAGACTTGCAATTTGGTACACGGCTCGGTCGTTCGATAAAACCCCCTGGAAAAATCGAATTTTCAGAAACGTTCTATAGAGGGGGTGCCCCACACCAAAACTTTCGAAAAATGAAAAGATGGGAAAGCATACTTTGCGATGAGATAGAGACTTCAAATTTGGTGTATGGGTAAATCATTCGAAAGGAAGAAAGTGTGCAATTTCAGATTTCCAATATTTTCTACTTAAGGGGGTGCCGCACACCAAAACGTTCGAAAAGTGAAATGATAGTGAATGATAGTGAATTTGGAAAGGAAAACAGGTTAACAGTAATTCATATTAAGTGCAAAATAATAAACAAATAAACAAATAAATAAAATAAATTGTGTAAAACCGACCTTTCCCAAATAAAGCTAAAAATGCTTATGGAAAACTAGTGATTGGCTTTATACAGTGAGAGTATGTACAGCAAATGAAAAATAAAATTTTATGTCTAAATAATGAATCATGTTTCTTTAAATAGATGCTTATAGTAACTTAACAGTCTTTATTGTTTCAATGAGACACCTAATACAAACATTTTGCACAAAAATAAATAATGACAAAGATTTACATAATTCGTGGTAAATATTTTGACCAGCAAGAAATTTCTCCTTAAATTAAAACCTTCACTTTTAATCAATCATTGGTACAGTTTAACTCAAATTAACATTCCCCAAAACAAATTTACAGATAGAATCCATTTCTTTCATACAATACTGTAGACAGCCACATTTAGCGGTACTTATCTGTTAAACAACTTAACAGTATTCAATGGAATATTTTTAAATTTTGTTTTAATTTTAAATAAATAAAACATAGTAATATTTTCTCAGTATAGCATGTTCTATTGGCACTAATTCATAGGTAAATTTTTTAAATTTCACTTTTTATTAAGCCCAAAATGTATATCTTTATTCTGTTTAACAACAAAGTATGGGATTATGAGAAATAAAAATGTAAATATTTCTGAAGGCTAACCATAAGTACCAATACTATTTTAGAAGAATATATTATATAAAAAATGATTTCGTTTAAGCTTCACTTTGTATAAATCTTTATCCATACTCTACTAAATTGCGTCTAATACGGCCGCAATAAATCGAAATTGTTAAAAGTAATAACAGGGGGCTCTCTTCCAAAAGATGGCTATAAGGAAACGTTGAGAGCGAATTCATGATCTTCAGTATAGGATTTCTTAAACTTTTGACGATGTTAATCACACTTAATAATTCTAATCGAATTTTTAAAGCACTTTTGTCAGCAGTTGCTTGCCCCACTGTTATACATATATTTGTAAGATGAAATTTTATCTATTGTGTGGCAAAATAAAGTTTATGTATTATTTATTATTTCATTGTGTTCTAAAATAGATTAATAATATTTAAGTGAGTTTTACAGGGACATGGTGACATGTTTTTAATTGCGAGGTATATTAAAAAAATTTACGTAAAATTTATTCAATCTTTAATTTTTACATAATTTCCCTTCTAATATATATTCGAAACATGTTTGATGCTATTTGCCAGCTACAGTGTCCAAAATTAGCGGTTCAAAGTCAGCCTCAGTTAACTATAGAAACGTTCCCTTCGCAGGCACTTGAAATGCTCTAATTATAAATGTGCAAATAATTCACCAACAGGAATATTATTATATCCCTTAAGAGCCGTTTTCCGGTAGAGAAAGTCATCAAATGAGACCCGCAATTAAAAACGACCCTATATCTCTTATCTAATTTTCAATGCGTATATTTTTTTTTAAAGTTTTCTTTACAACACTTTTACAACTTAGAGTTAAGCTATATCCCTAGTAGCAATCCGATATTTGCTGCAATATTCGACCAATATAAACAAGACATTTAGATGGAATTAGCCCAATATTGGCTTAAAATTGTGCGGAAATATTGGGGCAATATTGCGCAAATATTTTGAGTAAAACACCATTAATGGCGTAATATTGTAATGAAAATCACAGAATCGAGTATTAGAAATCCAGTTTTTGTTAGATTTACAGAATTTGTGAAAGTAATAACATGACAAAACAATTTATAGAGATACGTCTGCTTTCGTGCATTCGTTTGTGTTGTAAATCTTTTCGTGCAATTGAAATGTGATAGTGTAAGTAGGTATCACCTATTACACAAGAACTGTCAGATTTTTATGAGATAAACAGCTTGTGTAATTTCCTTGTATAAAGCAGTCATGTCAGGAAAAAAATGTCAGGCAAATGCTCAAGGCAAAATGGTAGAAGTGAACAGAACTTTAATTAAAGGTGCGCTAGTCTTATTAATAGAAGCTAATTTACCAATCAAATTTTGGGCAGAGGCCATGAATGCATTTACTTATATAAAAAAATAGAACTCCTTCAAAATCACGAAATAAGTACACACCAGATGAAATTTTTACTGGAAGAAAACCAAATGTTTTATACTTTCGAGTATTTAGATGTCAGGCTCATTATTGGAAACCAAAGCACAAATGAAGCAAGTTTGATAAAATTACAGACGTTGGAATATTCGTCGGATATTCTGAATCGAGAAATGAATATAGAATCTGAAATCCTAAAAATCAAGAGTAAGTGAAAACCCGAGATGTTAGATTGCTTGAAGAAATTAAAGAAAATGAACTTCTTGAATGAAATCGAGTATATTCAGATTCCCAGGCAAAAATCTTAGCTTTTGGTAAAACTCTGTTTGAGGATGACAATATTGATGCAGATGAAGAAAAATCGTCTAATGTTCAAACCGATCGACCGGGAAATGATCAAGATCCTGGTGATGGCTGTACAACTCGCAGTTTAAGACCTTGCACTAAATTTATAAATTATAACGAATCATGTGAAAGTGATGATTAAACTGTAGATCCATCTTATTATCCGTATCAAACCATACTAAATGCGGGAGATCGGAAAATAAACTATCAAGTTATGAAGAAGTTCTATGTTCTGATCAAAGGGAAAATTGGGTAGAAGCAATGAATAAAGAAATGGAATGACTAAAATTTCATAACTTTTGGACCTATTAAAAGATTCCAGAATAAATCAAACCAATAAACTGTAAATGGGTATACAACATTAAAAACACCCCAGAAGCATCTAACGTGACATTCAAAGCGCGATTAGTAGCGATCGGTTTTTCTCAGAGGTTTGCAGTAGATTATACTGAAACTTTTTCATCAGTTATTAAAAGTTAATTATTATCCGGTTAATTATTACATTACGGTAATATTATTACATACCGGATGTAATAATTAACTGCTCGTTGTATTTACTTTTATTATGATAAAACGAATAATAACTAACCATTTGCGTCTGAAACCATTTTTGTTAGATTTTTTTGAGTCATTACATTTCCGATCTATCATCAGTGCAATTTTAAAACAAGACAAGTGCTGAATGAAAGTGGAAATAAATTTAAAATTACAAATTTGATAAGTTTTAAACGAGGATTGTTTCATTTTATATTTTCTGAAAGAAAATAATTTAAAAAAAAATCATGAAAGAGAACATGAATTTTCGGCTATACAATAGTCCTAGGTTGCCAACATCAATAGTTTAATATATATGATAAACAAAATAACATTATTTAATACCATTAGGGTTAGCTACCAGTAGAGAAAAAGAAAAGAATTTGTATAAAATATATTATTTTGTTTTTATCAATTTTAGTTAAGCTAAAAATATCTCATTCTTTTAATAAGCCACGTACGTCACTCTTCAAGCAGGCGTTCTGGTATGCAAAGTGTAGAATAAAATTTGCATGTAAAATTTTAGCTTTTCCTGTTAACTTGACTGGTTGAATTTCAGGCATTGCACAGTTGCCTTCTTTTCTGTGAAATAGACGTAAAGATCCTGAAAGTAGGATATTTCCAAACAATACTAGTTAAAGCTGCAGACAAGAACTTTATTGTATGTTTATCTATGTACAGTTCAATATCTCATCATTCTACAATTTATTTATAAGTCTTGTCATATAGTTCTTTAGATAGAGCAGATACATGCATTGCACACACATACACAGACGTCATGCTAAAATAGTACTTTCGTGTTTTAGAGGTCTTAAAATGTGTAGATCCGTCGAAATTTCGAGTTCGGATTTTCGGCACGATTCCATTGCTTCCTCTGTACATTAGCATATACTGTAAGGTAAGTAAAGAAGTGAAGCCAAGCACTGTTATTATATATGAATATATAAATAATTTAATGCCATTTCAAAATACCCATTAACACACAATCCGAAGCTGGGCTGAAAATGGATTTTTGTGTTCTAGAGGCTTCAAGAGGTATAGATTCATCGGAACCATAAGTTCCGAGTAAGGACACGATTCCTACAATACCATGCATTGCAGAGAAATTAAAATAAATACCATTTTTTTATTCAAATCAATCTAGATGTATTAATTAAGCACTTGTTATATTTACTTTTATTATGATAAAACGAATAATAACGAGCCATTTGCGTCTGAAACAATTTTTGTTAGATTTCCTTGAGTCATTAGATTTCTGATCTATCAGTAGTGCAATTTTAATACGAGACCAGTGGTGAATGAAAGTGGAAATGAATTTGAAAATGGAAATATGATGAATCTTAAACTAGGATTATTTCATTTTATATTTTCTGAAAGAAAATAATTGAAAAAATATCCAGACACAAATTATAAATTTTCGGCTGTACGAAAGGTCTTGGGTTGCTAAGATCAATAATCGACAAATAAAATAAAAATACCCGTATATGACAAATAAAATACAATTATATTTTTACCATTTGTGTTAAATACCAGTAAATAAATAGAAAAAAATTTGCTTCATGTATATTATTTTTACTTATATGATGTTTAAATGCTTGATGAGATGTCTATTCCTTAAATAAGCAACATCACCTTCAGAGGTGGCGTTGTGGAATGTAAAGTGTAAAAAAAAATTGGTTGTCAAGTTGTCCTGTTAACTTGACTGGCTGAATTTTTGGCATTGCACAGTAACCTTCGTTTCAGTGAATAGAATATAAATATCGTAGAAATAAGATATTTCCCAAGCAATACCATGTAAAGCTGCAGATATCAACATTATTGTTGGTTTGTCCATGCAGATGTCCAATACAGATGTATGTTTGTCCATGCAGATGTATGTTTGTTCAATATGTTTGTTCAATAACGTCTCATATTATTCCACGAAATTAAATATCAAGATTGTTTAAAGCAAATTTCGTTGTTAAATACTTCTCGTCAATTTACTACCTAATGGATTAAAAGAATTATTGGATTAGGAATACCTTTTTGACTTAAATAAATATCTTGAGATAATCTGAAGGTCAATATTTTTTGTATTAAAGCTAAAATCGTGAGTGACCATTGGCCAAATAGATTCCGATAATACGTTTGTGACAGATATAGTGGATTTAATAAAAAGCCATTGTTTAAATTGAAATGCATCCTCTATATACAGTCAAAAGTTTTGAACTAATATACTAGTCGAGACACTCTTTCTCTATATTTAAAACAGTAACTGACGCCGCTGTTTAGTTTTGAGCTAGAGAGGATACATAAATGCGCATTGTCACACAGACAGATACACACACCACACACATAGACGTTAGGTTAAAAATTGTGCATTCGTGTTCTAGTTTATCCAAATCTTATTACGCGGATTATTCTAAATTACGTAAATCCCAAACATAAACGATAGAATGAGTGGATTACGCTAGATTACGTAAATTCCAAACGTAAACGACAGAATACGCGGCTAGGACGGGTTCTACCCGACTCTGCCCAAACTATCCCCGTGTTCATGCAGAGTACGGGCATGTTAAATATGTGGGTCTGGAAGTTTTTCCGAGAGGTTGTTGGTAGGGAAGGAGGGTACGGTTCCTTTAGATTCCGTTCCTCTCTGCGTTCCTGTCTAAATTGAGTGTCACTGTGCTGGCCGTACCTTACACTTTCGAGTAGAGTTGACGGTCTAGGTCAAAAGGAAGAAAATTCAATTGTGTATAGCCGGTACATGTATGTTGTTTATATGGCCACACCCACATTTCTCTACTCTCATTTTTAGTTTTCGGTGTTTTTACGGAGGAACTGAAATAGTGTTTATTTGCATTTAATAAGAAATACGGGGATTAAATGATTTTATTCCGCATAAATATTTACGTTAATGCTAAAATGAGTAAGTAAAAATATGTAAATAGCAAAAACTTTTCGGTGTGGATTTTTTATATTGGAACTATTTCTGCCGTTTCAATTCAAAGTTTCATTTTATTTTATTCATGAATTGACAAGTCATAAATAAATTTTAGTCTTCAACCATTCTGACGACCCTTTGATATGTCCTAACTGGATAATATATGTTAGTATAACCCCACAACGTATGATATTAAGTCTATAAGCACTTAAAAATTTAAAAGCACTTTGAAACATTAACTAAACAACTCATCTCTACACTTGATAAATTGAATAGCAGAACTGACAAATCTCCGAAAATTGTGGACGCTCAATCCCGGGCTCAAGAGGAGCCAGGACTTTTTGTCCATTCAAAATCTTTTAAACACCTTAGAAAACGGAGAACCTCATGGCAATGTCATAATACTTACCTCAACTAAGTAATACATATATATATATATATATATATATATATATATATATACATATATATTTTTTATTTAAAAAAATATCACTTCCCACCTAGTACTAGGTGGGAAGAGCTAGCTAGCTCGTTCCATTCATGAAAAAAGATACTTTGAGTAATACTTTTGTATTTGAACGCCAATAGTCATTTATCTGTAGTAAGAATAAATTATTTCTTAGTGCATAACGCTTGGCGAGATTTTGGCGACAAATTTGGCGGAATGTCGCCAACTTGGCGACTTTTTGAAATGTTGCCAAATTAACGAAAATCTCACCAAATGGATAAAAATGACTCTAAATCTATGAAAACGAAGACTAATTGTCAAAAATTCAATATCTTGGAAAGAATATTAGTATCTGCTATAAGAAACACTTATTTTTTTTACTGTAAGAGTAGTAAATTCATTACATTATATAAGGAAAGTCATGTGTTGCCCACATCAGATTTTCTTATTTCAGTATTCTTCCATGCAAACGCGAGTAGTTCCGCTTGTTGTAATATATATATATATATATATATATATATATATATATATCTGTTAGTATTACAGCAGAAAACAGAATTGTAATTTTCCTAAAATTGTAAAGTTATAAAAAAATGTTTCTTATTGTGGTTTAAAGAGCAAATAGAAGCTGTTATAATTATAATTACTTTATTGAAAAATATAATGTTTTTGACCCTAGAGCACAAATAACGGACAGTATACACACCTGGTGCAAAACAATACATGCACACATAAAATATTGAGCTAGCCACTAAACTCGGCATCAGTATCGTCTGAGAAGATATGGAAATGATTTGATATTGGTAGATAAAGAGCGTTCTATTAAGTAATGGTGGGAATGGGAAAATGGCATTTCAGTAAGAAGCAAATCCTCCCCTGGCAGATATACAAGACGATATTCGATGCGATACAAAGCCAATTAAGTCACTTATGTGCCTCCGTGGAAGATTCTGCCATAAATGTTGCAACTGGTCAGCTAATTCAGTAATACACTGAAAAGGTTGCAATTGCCGTCCCAGCATGTCCCAGACGTGTTCTAATGGTGATTGGTCTGAGGACCTGGATGACCTTGGCAGAGTATTAAATTCTCGAAGACACTTCTGAGAAAGGCGTGCAGTATGTGGTCGAACGTTGTCTTGTTGGCAAATGGAAGCTGTTCGACTTGACAGCATAGGCAGATAAATCAGCTGCAAAATATCGTCGACGTGCAAGCAAGCCGTCCGATTAGTTTGTCCCGCAAATAGAGGAGACCGGCTACGAGATGGCAGCCCAGACTGTCATACCACGTGTGATGACCGTGTGACGCTAATTAACAAATGTGGGATCGGAACGATGGCCAGATTTTCGTATATGTATGCGGTACAAGCATGCGGTGGTCAACAGCAATGAGAGAGAAGCTGGATTCGTTGCTAAAGACAACATGTCTCCAATCGGACGTTGTCCAGTTTGACAGATCTCGGTACCAAACCAGATGATCTGACTATGTTGATGGGTCAATGGTAGGCGCTTTACTGGATGTCGACACAGAATCTTACTAATCGTCCCCGAATAGTATTCCCAGATAGAGGGTTGACAGAAGAGTGGAAATACCTTCGAATAGATTATAGATATTCAATGGTCCATGAGGGAGAACACCCGCCGTTTCAAATGCTGCATGACGCGTAGCTGTCTTACGCTTTGCATGAGCCTTATAACACCATTGGCGCTGACAGTTTGATTATCTGCATAACTTTTAAAAAATACATTTGAATTCCAAATTTCGCGACCTTCGCTCAATTTTTTATGGGTGCATATATTCGTTTGAAACAGAGTGTATTTCAGTGCTTAAGGTACGTAGTTCGACCGTTGGATTTTTAGCAAGGTTTTCAACATATCCAATGTTAACAGCTTATAAGATGAAACCTTTTACTATGTGCCACTGACTGTCACAATTTTGAGTTTTACAAATTCAATAGATATTTTATATGTCCTGACAAAGAAAAATCATATTACGTCTGAAAAATATTAACTTTTTCTTTATTGCGTTAAATTCTCTTCCACCAAAAATATTTTACTTTCCAGTTGTTTTTCCCACAGTTTGATATATATTTTTTGTATCGATGCCATTACTCATATAAGTATTTCATATTTAATACATCATTATTTTTTCTTTTTCAGAAAAAGGTTCGAAACGTGTAGATCAGTCGAAAATTCGAATTGCTGTTTTCGACTTCATTCCAATAATTTCGCTTTGTGTTACCATGAATTGTAGGGAAAATAAAAATCTTATGGGTGCAGCACATGATATTAACTTAGGCTATTTTGTTTTATTCTTTTTGTAGTCGAAAATTCCTTATACTGCAAAACGTTTTACAACTTTTAATCATTTTTTCAGTTATATAGTTGATCATTTTGGCAAACTCTCAGAAAAGCTGCAATTACAGGCGTTCATAAAAATTCCAGCTTGTTTTCTAAAATATTCAGCTAATTATCATCAGTCGAAGCGTTACTTTTGTATATATATATATATATATATATATATATATATATATATATATATATATATATATATATATATATATATATATATATATATATTATCAAAACTATCAGAGACCTCACTAAACTTTACGGACAGCAGATTCCCTTGAAAATTTCAGTAACATGCTTCCAAATGTTTTACTGTGCATGAAACAAGCATTTAATAGAAACATATGAGCATATGTAGTCTTTTAATTTGAAATTTCATATAAAAGGGCGTTTATGTTTTCGAATTATACCAACATCTAATCAGCACCAGAGTCACCCACAAGTGACTTACCAAATTTCGACCAACTTTTGTGAAATTGGGTAAATTAGTTTCTGAGCTGGAGTGGATATATACAATTGACAGACACACAGACTCCACGCTAAAAATAGTTTTTTCGTGATCAAGTGTTCTCGAGACGTGCAGATCCTTCAAAAATTTCAGTACCTATATTTTTAAGATTCCAATATTTTTCCCATATATTACCATGCATTGTAGGGAAAGTAAAATCATTTTAGTTATGACGTCCATGTATCTGCGCATGTCTGACCTGATAAAGTATTAATTCCAGATCAGCACCTATCGGTCTAAATATTACGAAACGCAGTGAATTTCTTTTTAAGAAAATGGAGATGGATTGGTTTTATTTTCTGAGTGAATTATAAAAAATTTTATATGGGCTGCACGTGACTTTATCTATTAACTCACATTTCTTCTCTCTTTACTTCTGTCATAAATAATTAAATTGAGTTTAATTGCTCAAAATGGTACGTACATTTATTTGAAATTAATTTCCATTGCATGTACATTTTTAAAACATGTGTTTGTCATCAGGCGTTTTATGAGAGCGTTTTATTCTCGCAGAAATTACTAAAAAAAATATTTGAAACTTTCCTGAATTCGCGGTCTTATTTCCATTTTCATGTGGCGATTGGATGTAATTCCAAAGGTGGTACTGCAAAAATGAAAACAAACTGAAGTATCTCCAGAACGGTTCCCTAGAGAAATGATATTGTTCTTATACTCTTTGTCATAAAAACTTACGTAAGAAACAACTATTACTTTCCTTATTTACATAATGCATAAAAAAAGTATTATGACGGGGTCGAAAATTCGAATGCGAGTTTTTGACGGGAGAGCACGTTTCAAGCATCCCTGACCACGAATTAAACATGTTTGAAGTGATGTCTGTGTGTGTGTGTATGTGTGAAAGTATGTGTATGTGTGTGTGTTTCACTGAGTCTGTGGAGACGATAACTGACGAACGACTGATCCGATTCGAACGAAATTTGGCACAAATATCACAATCCGTAAACACTGGAAGCTTATTGGTTTTATACGCAATGGCATGCTCAAAATCCTCCTAAATTTTCAAGTGAAATTTTGAAAAAATCGTCAAAAAGTCAAAACCGCTAATAAAGTTACGCAAATAGATATTTCTTATGTACTGATTCATTAGAAAACGATTGACATAAATTTTAGAACGCTAACATGAACCGTTCTCTAGATATTACACATATTTCAAAGAAATTATCAAAAAGTCATTTAAAATAAAAACAAAATATTTCGTATTGAGAAACATGTTCACTTTTCATATTGAATACCATGCGATAAATTGGGTGACATCATTCTCGTAGATCTAGCTCGTTTCATTCATGAAAAAATATACTCTGAGTAATACTTTTGTATTTGAACGCCAATAGTCATTTATCTGCTGTAAAAATAACTTATTTATTCGTCCATAAATTTTGGCGACGAATTTGTTGGAATGTTGCCAACTTGTGGAGACGACTTGGCGACTTTTTTAAATATTGCTAAATTAACGAAAAACTCGACAGATGGATAAATATGACGCTAAATCAATGACGACTCATTGATGATGACGACATGAAAAATGAAGACTCATTGACGAAAATTCAATATCTTCGAAAGAATATTAATAAAGACTATAAAAATAATCTATTTTTTTTATTATAAAAGTAGTAAATTCATTGCATTATATAAGGAAACTCATATGCTGCCCACATCAGATTTTTTTATTAATAAAATTAAGTATATTTAGTTTTGTATAAATGAATTTAATGATTGTTACGGGATACTTCGCAAAATAGGCTGGTTATCTTAGTCTGAATCGTACTAAAATCTAATCAGCACCATAATGGCTCTTAAGTGATTTATATACCAAATTTTGGGACATTTCAGTGAATAGTTTTTGAACTATAGTGGATACATACATTGCACCGGTACTCAGGCACACAGATAGATAGACACGCAGACAGACTGATAGAAATTGCAAATTTGATGAAGTTTCAAACGAGGATTATTTCATTTTATATTTTCTGAAAGAAAATATTTGAAAAAAAATCTGGAAAGAGAATATGAATTTTCAGCTGTTCGAAAGCTCTTAGGTTGCTAACATCAATTGTGTGAAATATAAAACAACCAAAATAAAATTATTTTATACCATTTGTGTAAACTACCAGTGAAGTAATAGAAAATAATTCACATAGGATGTATTATTTTTTGAAGTGTTATCATCTACAGGGAAATGTATCATTCTCCCACTCTTTAAATAAGCAACACCACTATTCGAAGTGGAGTGTGGTATAAAACGTGTAGAAAAAAACTTGCATGTAACATTTTAGCTCTTCCTATTAACTTGACTGGATGAATTTTAGGCATTGAACAGTCGCCTTCTTTTCTGTGAAATAAACGCAAAGATCCTGAAAATAGGATAATTTCCAAACAATACTAGGTAAAGCTGTATACATCAACTTAATTGTATGTTTGTCTATGTATAGTCCAATAGGCCATCATTTTACAATTTAGATTACAATTTTGATTAGAACATGCACACGCGAACTCGGAAAAGAGGCAGAAGTTGAACGACGACGACTCACGATTTCCTGCTGAAGACCTGACTTCTTATCTGAATACGAATACTCTGAAAATCTAACGTCTGCCCTCTTTATTGCCCTGGCCAGTCGTGAGTGCGTGGTTTTCGGAATCAGAGTTGAGGAGTTTCGTACATAAAATACCATAACGAGAAGTAAAATTACCATGCAATAATCATGAATTCTTGAATCCTCACAAGTGGATGTGGCTATGTACGTCATAGAACGAGATAAAAGTGTGCACCAGTGCCTATCGACGATCATAAGCGTGCGTTAACAGACAATGAGTAAGCCGGCAGAGCTGAATGAGTTTGTACGACGTGGCATCATAATTGGATGCCATCATTGCAACAAATCGGTTTGTGATATTTCGGCATTGCTGCAGGTGCCTCTATCAACTGTAAATGCTGTGATTGTAACATGCACATGTCTGAGATCTACAACTACAGGAAAGCGAAGTGGTAGGCCGATTCATAGATTGTAGTCGTCGAACCATGAAGGTGGCCATAACATAACGTGATGTGCAGAGCCCTCTAGCGAGTAATGTATTGGACGAAGCGTACAGTGGAGCATGGGGGTCCGATTAAAAAGAAAAGATCCAAAAGTTGCCAGCAAGGAAATTTTGGCGCTGCTTACAGTGTAAAATACACTAATTTGCATAATCGCGTTCCGTGTAGCGATCGTATGTATAAAAGGGAAGGTTAGGAGAATTCTCATCATTCGGAGGCGATCTATCTAGTACCTTACCTTTCGATGGCCCTTACGTTACGTGTCCGTGCTTTGTTAGTCAAGCTTCATTATCAGAAGAAAGAGACCGTCAATGATTCCCTTTAACAATATCAGCGGTTGAAGAAGTTACGACGAGGACCGATGAGCTCAACAAATTTACGAAACATGATTCAACGATTTAAAACTAAAGGAACTCTAGCACGGTAACCAGGCCGGGGACGCAAAGAGGTCAGTCAGCAACAAGTTGAAGAATTTGCAACTGCTATTGTGGAACAGGAGATGACGAATATGCAGTGTTCCAGCAGTGCACGGGCAATATCTCGCCAAATGGATATTCCATACTCAAGGTGTGGAAAATCCTGCATTAGATATTGAAATTTTACCGTTATAAAATCTGTCCTGTTCAAGAATTGCTCCCTGGCGATGCGGCTACCCGAATTGAATTTTCTCTGAGATTCTTAGCACACATGGAAGTAGATGATGCGTGGCCGTGGCCCATTCTATGGAGTGACGAAGCGCACTTTCATATAAACGGTGGTATTAACACACACAACTGCCGCATTTGGGCTACGACTAATCCGCACGCGTGTCTGCAGAAACCTCTCCACTTGCCAAAAGTCACAGTGTGGTGCGGTTTTACGGCATCTTTTATCGTTGGTCCTTACTTTTACGAGGAAAGTCGGCAAAGTGGTCCAGTGACCTGTTCCGTCAATGCTGACAGGTATGCCGATATGCTACGCAGATTCATGGTTCCACAAATGCAGCAACGAGGATATTTTGATTCGACGACCTTCATGCAGAATGGTGCACCACCCCACATCGGACTTTAGGTATAGCGTTTATTAAGAGAACATTTCTTTGACAGAAGAATCATTAGTCTTGCATTTCCCAAGGCATGGCCACCGAGGTCGCCCGATCTCAATCCTTGTGACTTTTGGCTGTGGGGATCTCTTAAAAGCGTTGTGTATCAATGACATGTCCCCGATATCGCAAAGTTGAAAGATCGAATAATGTGACACAAGCGAGACAAATTACTTCTGATATATTGAGAATCGCAAAGTAAAAAATGTACTGCAACGTATGCAGCTCTTGGAAAATCACAATGATGGTCATATTGAACCTCATTTGTAATTAACAATAAACGCTGTTATGCATTGTTAGCAAAATTGACGTGTACTGTCTCATTTCGCATTTACTCATTAATTATTCACACTACAACACTTTTACCAAAATTCCCCATGGATGTGACTTTCGGAACCATTTTTTTAAGAAACAGAAACAGCATGTTCCACTGTGTACGCTACCTAATTTAGTTACGTTTCGTTTAATACAGTACTGTGCAGAGGGCTCTGAACACCTCATGTTAATTTATGACCGCCCGGTATATTGTTAGGAACATGTAAAACGCTTTGGAGTCAATTTTCCCTTTCTCACTTTCGTCTCGTTCGAAGACCAGATGGAGAAAACACCCGCGTAAGCTTTCTTTCCTATGACGTGAGTCTAGGGTTACCACATGTCGAAGTTCGATGAGGGGTTGCTAGATTTGACTATTTATCGTTCGACATTTGGAGATTTTCCAAAGCTTCGAGAAATACCTCAAAATTACCAGTATTTTACGAGATATGTGAATTTCCAGAAGTGTCTTAGAGAGTCTATAAAATAAAGTCATCACTCCGGTGCAGAGTAGTTGAGGAGATACCATCTACATTGAACTGTGACTTTCGTCATTGTTTTGAGATTAGTATCAGTTATTTTGTGAAATTAGTGAAGTATTTAAGTGTTGTTTTACTGTATATTGTTCCTGTTTACGCTGAGATTGTGAATAAACCTGTTAGTTATCCAGGAAGGTGTATTCCTTCTTGTATCTTGAGCGTACACCCACGATTCTAGAGGATACGTCGTAACAATATGAATATTATATAAATTCAAGGTGCTTTATCTTTGAGAATTAGAGGTTTATATCAAAATGCGGTGTTGCTCTTAAACATTAAATGGGTTCAAAGTTTAATAGGTGTCATATGGTTTTCCCCATTTTTCCAATACGTTAAGGTTTTATCAGGATTTACAAATGTTCGTCCCTGAAACGTTAAGGCAATATTTACCCTGCGCCTCATCTGGCTACCTGCTACACCAAGGCCGGAAGCAAGCTGAAGCTGTGGGTTTCTTTGCGGCCTGATAGTCAGAGGCGTTATGTTGAAGAAAGGAATACCGTCCCCTTTGCATTGGGGCGCAGTTAGGTCATAGGTTACGTGGGGCTGAAATGTCGTTGATAGCCTGAGGGGAAATATTGTCCAAAAGTACTCTTCCTGGGCCATAGGCGGGGCCACGGGGGTGTTAAGGGTGCTTCAGCACCATCATTACAAATTATGCAAACACTCCTTTTCACTTAAAAACTGCCTCTTATTCCAACAATTTTCAGTCTCTCTCACACACACACTCTCTCTCTATCTCTCTCTATATATATTTATATATTTATTTTTCGTTTACTGATTTATAAATCTGAGATCAGATCAGATATTTTTAGGCTTTCTGGCTAGACCTACTTCCAAATTAGTGCACATACAGTCTCAGACAGCTCAAGGCCGCAAAACTACCAAAACAACAAATAGAAATCGTATTCATTTCATTTAGAATGTAAATATTTCTTCATTAATTTATTACTTATGAATTGACTGAGTGTAATTAATTTAATTAGTCCCCACTCTAGGTGAGAAAGCTTAAAGGCCCAGAACATTTCTGCACATTTATTATTTACGCACACAAAATTATTTTAAAAATGTGAAAACTTTTTTCTTCGTTGTCCAAACACTCTGCCATCCGCTTCCCTTTTTCTCTATTGATGATGAATTTAGACAGCATACCAAAATGATATATCATAAAGTATGTCAGGAATATAGCGGAGGGCCTACTGCCCCCTCCCCTAAAGAAAAAAAGTTTTTTCGGTTAACGTGCCTGATATATGATCATATGTTCTATACGTAGCACAACAATTGTGAAAGCCTGGCGTCGCCTATGGCCTGAACATTGTTTTTAGGCCCAAGAGCCAATCAAGTAAAATTAGATGTGTGTTAATTTTCTGAATTTTTCTCGAAGAGAGAGAGTGAGAGAGAAGGGGAAGGAAACGAGGAAGAGGAGGTTTTGGTGATAGCAAAGTAAAAGGTACTGATAAAAGTCTGAGGATATCCCGTGAAAGATAACGGTCTTCGAGCGAGACTGTTTAAAGCCCGGTGTTTCTTCCAGGCATACCTTCGGAGGGGTTCTAAAACATCGAGAAGAGTATTCGCCCCCCACCAGGAGATATTTTATGTTAATCTAGTTTCATTCATGTGACACAGCATTTAGATATATTTATATAGAGCAAATAGAAATATACTTGCCCCCTAAAAATACTTGCCCCTTAAAATTCCATTTGCCCCCTCTGGCCAAAAGTCCTGAAAAAAAAAAAAATACTGGTCACGCCATTGCAGTCGACAGTCCTGGTAGGCGAATTCAGTAAAACTTTCTGCTCTATTTCTCGCACTCACACGCAAAAGCCTAATACCTGTCACACCTAGAAAGTGAAATTATGCGTGAAATGTGCCAAGTTTATTTTCCCCCGAATTATGTTGTTTTTCTCAGAAAAGGTATTAAGCAATGTTAGCAGATTTTTGGAAATTGTGTTTATGTAAAGCACTTTATGTTGTGTTCTTGGCTTTTATTATAGTAGATGTCAATAAATGTTTTGTGTTTTATAATTATTTAAAGGTGTCCTTATTGCGATTAATGTTTAATTGTATTCCTCTTTTTTTTATCACGGACATTTTCAGCGTTTCGTACAGGACGTGTGGTAAAATACCATGTGACAATAGGAATACGACCCTTTATGCAAATTAATTGCCCATTTTTTCATAGTAGACATTATTACGTGTCTAATGATGTATTTCGTCTCACCCAAGGAGTTGAAATGACACGCAATTTTTTATTTTTATTTTGACCGATTATACATTGCTATTGTTTCCTAAAATGAACAAAACTTGACATAAGGATTTTTTGATGAGTTTGCTTAGCTCAAAATTTTTAGAAGGATTTTTTTTAATACATATATTTATTGAGTTCGTTCTTTTAGCAAGTAACGGCCCATATTATGCCATGAAATTAAATATCAAGATTGTTAAAGCAAATTTCATTGTAAAATACTTGTTGTCAATTTACTATCTAATGCATTAAGAGACTTATTGGATTATGCATAATTTTGACTTAAGTAAGTATCTTGAAATAATCTGTAGGTCAATATTTTTTGTATTAAAACTGAAATCATGAGTGACCATTGGCCAAATAGATTCCGATAATACGTTGGTGACAGATATATTGGATTTAATAAAAAGCCATTATTTAAATTTAAATGCATCCATTATATACAGTCAAAAGTTTTGAACTAATATGCTAGTCGAGACACTTTTTCTCTGTATTAAAAACAGTAGCAGATGCCGCTGTTTAGTTTTATGCTAGAGTGGATATATAAATGCGCACTGTTACACAGATACACACACACACACATAGACGTCAGGTTAAAAATGGTGTATTCGTGTTCTAGATTATCCGAATCTTATTACGTGGATTATTTTAGATTACGTAAATTCCAAACATAAACGATAGAATAAATAGATTACGCTAGATTACGCAAATTCCAAACGTCAACGATAGAATACGCGGCTACTACCTAGAACGTATGATAGTATAAAAAATTACAACAAAACTAAATTTGCTCACGATCTATAGCTTCCAGTAACATTTTAATATTATATAGTAAATAAAAAATGATTTCATTAAGCTCTTAGACATAAGAATATCATTCCATCGTCTAGAAAACTGCACAGCAAAGCTCGCAGTTGATTGAGATTGACAGAATCAATATACAGGCATCCCAACCGCAATACCCTGCTATATATAAGGAAACGCATTTCGCGACTTGATAACACGGTTGCCTAAAATTGCACAAATGCTTTCAGAGCAATTGACCACTACTTCTTTATTTTGTATTCTTTAAATATTATATGTCTATACTTTTTCAGTGTTTTTCAGTTGCCTTGAGGGTCGAATCCGGTTGTGAAATAATTATGTAATTCGTGAGGTCAACATGCTTACAAAACAATTTGAACCTTCTGCAATTTCACACCTTAAATTTAATAACATTTAAGCATGGCACCATTGAAAAATTTTTTACGACAGACACGTAAGGAGGCTGTCGCAAAATTTAGACTAAAGACTGGCCACGACTGCATGGCAGAGCATTTAAATAGGATCGGAATCCTTCCTACGAACGTGTGCTAGATATGTAATGCGGGCGTTATGAATCCTAAACATCATGTGTGCCCAGGACTCGATCAAAGGTCTCAAAGATGTGGTGACCATAGCAAACTGTATTGGGACGCAAGGACTTGCATGAACTCTTGGTGACCGAACTCTACCCCTCTTTCTTCCCTGTTTAGAGCTGTTGCTTGTCTGTTTTCTCAGTTTGTAATTTGTTTCTTTCGTTGTTGTTTGATTGTTTCTGTTTATTATACTTTGAACTTTTTGTGATGTAATGCGTTGCCTATTCTTGTATGGATTTTATTTCGGATTAAAGCGTTATGGACAACAACATTTAAGCATGGTTTTTAACAGGGGCATGTTGGCATATTTCTTTTCTGCTTTTCTTTTCTAAATTCACTTTTCCTAATTTGTTTGCTTTTCCTTTTGGTTTTTAATAAATGTTCTTTTAATAAAAAATGTAGTTAACTATATTAGAGTCTGGATAGTTTCATTACTATATGTCTATGTGTATCGTCTATGTATGCTTTTGTGTATTGCCTTTGTCTATGTGTATTGGCTTAAAATATTGTAAATGTATATATTTCTTAGTGTTATTTCTGTATTTTTCCTGGCTACTCCTTGGACCAACTCATTATATTTTGGGTGAGCTGGACTGCCTGGGTAATTAAAAATGAATCCATTCTACCAGCTCTCGTTAAACTTTAATCACCTGTCGTCGTTTTAGAACTTTTGTGCCCGCGCAAGTCGAGGGCGGTGAGCGAGGGAAGGGACAGATAAGAGATGCGGCTGTGAGGGGGCGGAGGTCCTTTTGAGGCCCACTTTTGTTGCTTTGTGATTTTAGTGCCAACTGTGCGGGCACAGAACCTCTAAAATAACTTATTTATTACAAAAACTGATTGTAATATTAAGTGACTGCTAGTGAAAAAATCCGCCAGTAGTATGTCAGTCTCCGTAAGAGATCTCAAGATTGTGGCAGTGGCCAAGAGTGATAAAAACATTTCAGTTAATTTAAAAACTGTAAGGAAAATTTCAATGAGCATAGATCTGCATAACCATTTAGTCTATTACAGTAAAACCTCAGTACAGCCGAATAGGCTAGAACAGTGCCGCTAACAGAATTTTTTACTGAATTCATGCAACATATTGGCACCCAATATTGACAAATTTTTGGCCTTTGTCGTAAGCTGTTTATGCAACACAGAGCCACAAGCCTCCCAGGTCCCTATGCGAAGCATATTTTTGTTCCTACCGGTCGGCGGCTCTGGAGCCAAATGCGGTTGAAGAGGCGTGGAAGGGTTCTACAGGACGTTCCGAAACATTAGATGCCATATATACTACAGCGTATCCGGTAAGTTTAGTGCAATAACTGAATTACAACGAGAATAAATTAATGAGATGTTCGATAATGAGATAAACAATTTTGTTACAGTGGAACCCTGGTGTTGCATTTCTCTTTGGAGACTATAAAAAATCGTTATACGCGGAAGAACATAATACACGGGAAGCTCCATTTTAATTAGAATATAAATATTAAAGAAATCATGTAAGAAACTGAATTGACCTTTCACCAAAATTTACTTTTTCACTTGCTAACAATTTAATTTATGATTCTCTTAGAAAAATTTCAATCGTATTAAAAATGAGTATCTGCATATCACATATCTATAAATTACATATCAATAAATTACATATCAATAAATATTGTACATATCAATAAATATCGAAAAATATCGATTCCATACCTGCTCTGAAAAAAGATCGAAGTCCTTATAGTAAGTATCAAACCTCATATAAATTGGCGATTTTCTAAATCACATTTCCTATGAACTTTTAAAATGACTTAACAGATGATCCAGCAAATAAATACTATAGTTGGGGCATACAAAATCTGATGTGGGTAGCATATGACTTTCTCTGCAGACTCAAATTCATGTTCTCATTCTTTCATTAATAATTCATTAAATTGAGTTTTATTGCACTAAATAACACATTTAATTGAAATTACACTGAGTTTACACTTTTAATTCACCTTTTGTTTTCTTTTAGTAACTGGACTTATTCTCAAAACCTACGTAGCTAAAATGCGAAAAAAATAAACTATCTCGAGATCGGTTAGTCCTAGTTGGTCTTATTCCCTTCATAGTCAAAAATTACATATAAAACAAGTATTTATTTAATGAATTTGAGCATACGCAGTTTTTAAATTTTGACGATTTTTGCGGGTCATTTCGCAAAAAAATTCGGGTTATTTTTTTCTGAATCCTACCAAAATCTAATCAGAACCAGGATCACGTACAAATAACTTATCTACCAAATTTTGTGAAATTTGGTCAATTACCTTTTCAGTTAGTGTAGATAGAGACAATTTTTCGGGCCATTTTGCAAAAAAAAAAAAAATAAATAAATAAAAAAAAAAAAAAAAAAAAAACGCAGGTTCTGTTATCCGGAATTGTATCAAAATCTAATCATCACCAGCGTCACAGCGACGTACCTATAAAATTAGACATTGCACAATTTTTCCAAAACCATAATTTTCTGTATTGAATGTAATACGTACATGTATGTAGCTTACGTAAATCTTATTTTGTTCAAGTCCTTCGTACCATGATATTTCTCAATTAATATTTACTTATTGACAGAATAACCTTTTTAATCAATCAGTGGACTTGAAACTAAAGTTAGATGGTGTAACTTTTTTAAATTGAAATTTTGGATAATTCGAATTTTTTAGTGGTCCCTTCAGTTTCGAATTATCCAAGTTGCACTATATATCTTATTTATTATATATATATATATATATATATATCTTATCATAAAGTTCAAGAACCTTACTCCACATTACGTGCAGCAGATTCATTCTAAAACTTTCAGTAACATGCTTGCACATACTTTACAATACATGAAACATGCATTCAATAGAAACATATGAGCATATGTAGTCTTTTATATTAGAATTTCGCATAAAAGGCAGGTTTTTTTTTTTAATCATACCAAAATCTAGTCAGCAACAGAGTCACACACAAGTAGTTATCTACTAAATTTCGACCAAATTTTGTGAAATTTGGCAAATTAGTTTTTGAGCTGGAGTGGATACATACAATTGACAGGCAGACATACACACGGACGTCACGCTAAAAATAGTTTTTCCGTTGTCAAGAGTGCTCGAAACGTGCAGATCCTTCGAAAACTTCAGTGCCGATTTTTGACAAGTTTTCAATACTTTCCCCATCTATTAAAATGCATTGCAGGGAAAGTAAAATTATTTTAGTAATGACGTCCATGTATCTGCGTATGTCTGACCTGATTAATTATTAATTCCAGCTCAGCACCTATCGGTCTAAATATTACGAAACGATGTGAATTTCTACTTAAGTGTTACTCTGATACTGATAAAAATTTACTACAATTGGAAAATGGAGAAGGATTGGCTTTCTTTTCGGAGTGAATAACAAAAAAATTGATGTGGGCAGCACGTGACTTTACCTACAGATTCAAATTTATTCTCACTTCTCTTCTGTCACAAATAATTGAATTCAGTTTAATTGCAAAATATGACACGTACATTTATTTTAAATTAATTACTATTGCATATACATTTTTAAAACATGTGCTTTTCATATGGCGACTTATCGTTTTATTAAGCATTGTATTCTCGCAGAAGTTACCAAAAAATATTTAAAAATTTCCTGAATTCGTGGTTTTATTTTCATTTTCATGTCTGGTCTTTCAAGTTTCAGACTGGAAGTATTTTCAAAGCTGGTACTTCAATAATGATCGAATCGTACCAAAATCTAATCAGCGCCAGGATGACTCATAAGTGATTTATATACCATATTTTAGGACTTTTTTGTCGTATAGATTTTGAGCTACAGTGGATTCCTACATTGAACCGACTCTCAGACACACAGAAAGACAGACACGCAGACAGACAGAGAGAAATTGCAAATTTGATGACGTTTTAAACGAGGATTATTTCATTTTATATTTTCTGAAAGAATATAATTGAGAAAAAAATCCAGAAAGAGGACATGAATTTTCGGCTGTACGAAATTTCTTATGTTGCCAACATCAATAGTTTGAAATATATGACTAAAAAAATAAAATTACTTTATACCATTTGTGTTAACTACGAGAAAAGAAATGGAAAAGATTTGCATCAGGTATATTATTTTTCTAATACTGATGTATATGAGTCTGTCTGACTCATTGAATAAGCAACATCGCGCTTCGAGGTAGCGTTGCATAATGTAAAATGTAGGTAAAAATTAGTAAAATTTTAGCTTTTCCCATTAACTTGGCTGGCTGAATTTCAGGCATTGCACAGTTGCCTTAATTTCTGTAAAATAGACGTAAAAATTCTTAAAATAGGATATTTTCCAAACAATAGAGATATAAGTCGTAGATATCAACATTATTGTATGTTTGTCTATGTATAATCCAATAGCCCATCATTCTACAATTTCTGTAAAAATTTAGTCATAGATTCGTCAGAGATTCGTCGTATAGATTCGCTAAAAATTCGATTTTTGAGTTTTGACACGATTCCACTGCTTTTTCTATACATTACCAGGTATAGTTGGGAATGTAAAAATCTGATGTGGACAGCACATGACTTCCCCTGCAGACTTATATCCATTTTATCTTCATTTAAATTAGATTTAATTCACTTTAATTCAATTTTCGTTCTCATTTGGTAACTAGATTTATCTTCAACGTTGGTGTAGAGAAAATACGAACAAATTAAAATATCTCGAGAACGTCTAGCCCTAGTGTAATGGGGTTGGTCTTATTATTTGCTTCGTTAAAAATTACGTATAAAACAAGAATTTAATGGATATATTTGGGCATACTTAGTTCTTATTTTAGATTTCGACGATTTTTGCGGGCCATTTTTTCAAAAAAGGCAGGTTATTTTTTCCGAATCGTACCAAAATCTAATAAGCACCAGTGTGACCCACAAACGACTTATCAAACGAATTTTGTGAAGCTCTGTCCATTAGTTTTTCAGCTAGAGTGGATACAGGCAATTTTTGAGGGGCCATTTCAAAAAAAAATGTGGGTTCATTTATCCCGAATCATACTAAAACTAATCAGCACCATCGGTAGCCCATTGGTTAGCGCGCTGGAGTTGCACTCGGTTGGCCCGGGTTCGATTCCAGCCACTGCCAAAACTGCCGCCGTGTTCATGCGGAATACGATCACTTTAAACATGTGGGTCCGAAAGTCCTTCCGAGAGGTTGGTGGTAGGGGAAGGAGGGTACGGTCCCTGTGGATGCCTCCAACACTGGGTTCCGGTCTAAATTGGGCGGCACTTCCCGACCGTCCAAACAGTTACCTTACACCTTTCTGGTAGGTCGGACGGTCTGGGTTTCAACAACAACATCCAAGTGACTAACCTACCAAATATTATGAAATTCGGTCCATTAGTTTTTGAGTTAGATTGGATCCATTCATTTCACAGACAGACAGACACACACACACAGACATTAAGTTAAAAATAGTTTTTTCGTATTCTAGTGGTCTCGAAACGTGTAAATCCGTCGAAAAATCGAGTTGAGATTTTGGCATAATTCGAATATTTTCCTATACATTACCAAGTATTACAAGGAAAGTAAAATGTGGAGCCAAGCACTGATTAATATATGCTTGTATAAACAATTTAACGGCATTTCAAAATACCCATTAACACACACTCAGACGATGCGCTGAAATTGGATTTTTTGTGTTCTATAGGCTTCAAAACGGGTAGATAAATCGAAAAAATAAATTACATGTTATGTCGCGATTCCAAAAGTACCATGCATTGCAGAGAAATTAAAATCAAAACCATTTTTGTTATTGAAGTCCAATTAAATACAGATGTAATAATTAAGCGCTTGTTATATTTACTTTTATTATGATAAAACGAATAATAAGGAACCATTTGCGTCTGAAACTATTTTTGTTAGGATTATATTGAGTCATTACATTTCTGATCTATCATCCGTGTAATTTTAAAACCAGACAAGTGCTGAATGAAAGTAGAAATAAATTTAAAATTGCAAATTTGATGACGTTTCAAACGAGGATTACTTAATTTTAAATTTTCTGAAAGAAAATAATTGAATAAAAATCAAGAAAGAGAAAATTAATATGCGGCTTTATAAAAGGTCTTTGGTTACCAACATCAACAGTTTGAAATATAACAAATAAAATAAAATTATTTTATACCATTTGTGTTAACTACCACTGAAGTAATAGAAAATAATTTGCATAACATGTATTATTTTTAGGAGTGCCAACCCAAGAACTTCTGTGTGGTATAGTTTCTTTATATTAGGCAACATCACTCTTCGAAGTGGCGTTGTGGTATGCAAAATGTTAGCTTTCTCCATTAACTTGACTGGTTGAATTTCAGGCATTGAACAGTTGCCTTCTTTTCTGTGAAACAGACGTAAATGTCCTTAAAATGCACTCTAAATTTGGAAGGAGTGAAGAGCCTTAAAGCTGAGTTTCACTCTCTTAGAGTGGTATTTTTTGTCATTTCAACCAAGGAATGTGTGAATATTTCACTTTTAAACAAAGAGTGATATATTTCACTTCGTAAAAGAGAGTGAAATTTTTATCTACAATTCGAAAGAGTGAATTTCAGCAAAGTGAAAAGTCATGAACGGCGAAATCACTCTATTGGAGTGTTACTGTTGAAAACCCAGACCGTCCGACTCATCCAGTGCACATGACCAACTATTTGGACGGCCGGGTGGAGTGTTACTGTGTAAGATTTCACTCTATAACAGTGAATATTTCACTTGTCAAGAAAGAGTGAAAAGTGTTTTCGCTCCACGGTTAAATCCGTATTTCACACTGTCACTCCGAGCCGAGATTCACCTGTTGTATTTACGTTAATCGTACTGATCTAATTAATTGTTACTACTCTTAGATAATTTGTGTAGCTGATTCTTCAGCTATTCAAGTTATGGCTGAATGGAAAGAATTTCCCCAGGTGAGTCTTATTCTGATTTGTTTATGAGACGAATTAAAGTAATAATAGAATTCCTAAAATTTTTATCAGGCATAATTTGAGTTCTGATAATTGTGTGTTGATAGAATTATTAACAAGATTTCCTGCTATTTTAAAACGTTATAATAAAGAATAAGCTTGCTTATGCAAATAGGTAGAAGCTACATAATTTTTTTATATCTTGCATACGGCATATATATCCACTCCTCGTATATTTTCTACTGAAGGTTTTTTTTTCTGTGTTTTCTTTAGAGCTGCAGATTCTTCAAAATTTTCGTGATATGCTAAGCTGTTAACAAAAATGAATTCATGCGATACGTCATTTTTAATGTATTTTAAAAATATTAGTAGATGCAAACTGATTGCAAAAATGAAATTTTTTTAAAAGGAATACTATATTCTCTGACGATCGTGTTTAAATGCAAATTTTCGTGATATTGCTAACCATAAGTATAGCGTTCATTAAAAAATATATTTGAGAGAATTCTATCGAGCACTTTAAAAAAGAAGAACTGAATATTTGCATATTTTCTGGAAATGTGACTCGGAAAAAAAAATCTGATTTTCCCTCAGAAAATACATATTTATGAATCGTGAGGTGGAAGTGCCTTAAATCACATGTTATAGTTGTTATAAATATTTTCTTTTCACGTATCAACAAAATTTAATCTGGGAAAATCTATTGCAAAATACTTTTGATGTTTGGTAATTAAATTACCGCAAACTGAATTTTCATACCTTGAATGAGGTACTTTTCATTTTGTGTCCTTAAGAAATGTGCTTTGAGCACAATAGTGCAACACATTGTGATCAAAGGTATAGCCATATAAGCTATATTTCTTATATATAAGGGATATAAAAAGCCGAAGTACTTTTTTTTTTTACAGAAAATAAGATTTACTTAACAAAACCACGAAAATTAGACTAATGAAAAAAAAGATTGGAATAGTTGGCAGCTCTGCCCTCTCCTACACACTCAAGAAAAATGAAATCTTATTTCTGTTTAAAAAGCACAGTTTCGCAACTGGTCAGTTTCTAGTAAAGAATGGATTGACTTGCTGCAGTAGTTCATGATGAAGTCATTGCACTTATTTCGAGAAAAGCAATGCTTCTTAAGAAATTTTTGTGTAAAAACTTGGCTGTTAGGCATATTTTCGGGAAGAAAAATAGATCTGCAGAACATTTTCATCCCTATTACATGGGAATAATATATTTCTTGCAGTAGTGCAGAGTATGGAACTGCCATTGCATGAAAATTTCTCTGTACTATAATATTCATTGCGAAATACAGTACAGGATCTATGATCTAAAATGCTTGTGATTTCCGGGATTCCGAATACTGAATTTTTCCATAATTCGGAGCACATACTTAAACATTCTACAATCATAAATGTATTTACATAATGCTTTTTACAATATATATAAAAAATATACTTAACTAAAATCGCAAATATTACATATAATTATAGAATCAAATTTCGTGACAGTTAGTTAATTGATACCTCATAAAAAGCTTACTTTTCACTGGAGGTTTTACAGTATAATGTCCAGGACATGATTTCATCCATAGCAAATTACAAGTTAAAATAATTAATTGCTAGCAAGAGAAAAACTCTACAGCAAAGATTGTTAGTAACCTCATTGCATATACATTTTTAAAACATGTGTTTGTCATCTGGCGTTTCATGAGAGCGTTGTATTCTCGCAGAAATTATTAAAAAAAATATTTGAAACTTTCCTGAATTCGCGGTCTTATTTCCATTTTCATGTGGCGCCTCGAAGTGCTTTCAAGGATGGTACTGCAAAAATGATAACAAACTGAAGTATCTCCACATCGGTTCCCTAGAGAAATGATATTGTTCTTATACGCTTTGTCATATAAACTTACGTAAGAAACAACTATTTTATTTATACAATAAAGTATATTAATTTTTGTATTACGGAATTTAATGACTTTTACGGGATATTTCGCAGAATAGTCAGGTTATCTTAGTCGGAATCGTACCAAAATCTAAACAGTACCAGGACGATTCTTACGTGACTTATATACCAAATTTTGGAACATTTCGTCTAATAGTTTTGAGCTGCAGTAGATACATACATTGCACGAACACTCAGGAACACAGATAGACAGACACGCAGACAGATAGAGAGAAATTGCAAATTTGATGAAGTTTTAAACGAATATTATTTTATTTTATATTTTCTGAAAGAAAATAATTGAAAAAAAAAAATCAAGAAATGGAATATGAATTTTCAGCTGTTCGAGAGGTCTTAAGTTGCCAACATTAATAGTTTGAAATATATGAGAAGCAAAATAAAATTATTTTATACCATTTGTATTAGCTACCGGTAAAGTAATCGAAAACAATCTACATAAGATATATTCTTTTTAGTAATATTAAGGAATGTTTTTATTCCTCTCATTTCTTTAAGTAAGCAACACCACTCTTCGAGGTGACATTGTGGTATGAAAAGTGTAGAAAAAAATGTGTATGTGGAAATAAATTTATATTGCAAATTTGATGAAATTTGTGAAACAGACGTAAAGATCCTTAAAATAGGATACTTTCCAAACAATGCTAGGTAAAGCTGCAGCCATTATCTTTACTGTATGTTTGTCTATGTATAGTCCAATAGTACATCATTTTACAATTTATGTACAAGTTTTGTCGTATAGTTCTTTAGATAGAGTGGACACATGCATTGCACACACATACACAGAAGTGACGCTAAAATAGTACTTTCGTGTTTTAGAGATCACGAAATGTGTAGATACGTCAAAAATTTGATTTCCGAATTTTTACAGGATTCCACTGCTTTCTCTATACATATTGCCATGTATATTTCAATTATTTTTTGAATGAAAATAATTGGAAAAAAAATCAAGAATATTAATTTGAGGCTGTACGAAAGATCTTAGGTTGCCAACAACAATAGTTTGAAATATATGACAAACAAAATAAATAAATTTTTAATACCATTTGTGTTAGTAACCAGTAAAGTAATGTAAAAGAATTTGCATACGATATATTATTTTTTACCATTGAAAATTTGCGATCATGATCATTCGCTGATTGTACTTGGTAGAGGAAAGATGCTTTTTGCGGAGCTTCGTGAAATTTTGCCATTTTCGTATGTGCGAACCGAACTGTGTTCTGCTGCTTTCTTTTGGAGTGTTCTTTTTTGCTTCGGACTTGGCTTCCGGTACTTCTTCACAAACTGATATTTATGGTATTCATCCTGATATTGAACTGATCACATCCCGATTCCGGAATGGAAAATTCCCTTTGCCAAACCTTGCTGACGGTGGACAACTTGGACACCTGAACGATCTGTCTCTTACTGGAAACTTCCTGATGACCGAGTGGCACATAATGTCTGCTGGACACTCCGATCGCTTCCTGGACTCAGTCCGTGGTATGTGCCTTTTACTGACCTCTTATTTTGAACAGAGTTGTTCTATTAATGATTTAACAACCTTTAAATCCGAGATTGAAGCATATATCTCTCAACATGAGAGCATAATCAAAGCAAAAGGAGACCTAAATCCTAATCCTAGTGCACATCTTAAGTCTATTGTTAACTCACATCATAATCTTAATGTAAATCTCAAATCTGCAGTAATCTTAAATTCTAGTGATAAAACTAATGTTAATAAGAATGTCAACAATCCCGAGGATATGGAAGGATTCATACATCCCCACTACAAAAAGCAATGCCATTAGGCTAATATCACATATGGAAGTGACCCGATTATTGCTCGCAACGCTTTTGAAGCTCTCAATATGGATACCAACTCTCCCCCCGAGTACAATAACACACCCTTTGATAATGTTGCTAACCAAAATAACGCGACAAATCCCACCTCTAGTGAAAATGTTAACCCCGTAATCTCGCCCGTTGACTCCCCAATGCCGGAACCTTTTTACATGAACTGCCCAGATAATTGGAGAGGACTTGTTGTTGTTGTTGTTGAGACCCAGACCGTCCGACCTACCAGAAAGGTGGAGAGGACTTGTGAAAAGCCTCAATTTCCTTGTTACCACCTTCTACCAGAGATATAGGTAGACTGCGCATTGCTATTCAGAAGAGATTGAAAAAATGGCCACTGCATGTATTACGTCACTTTTGGTCGAACACTCCCAGACTTGGCGACTTATTGCTGCGCTTGGCGCTATAAAATATTTTTTTTCACTGGAGTAAAACAGTGCTGAATACCTCTTACGTTTCTGATGTAGTTCAAAATACATATTGTTTAGGTTCTATCTGATCAAGTTCTATTAATCACAGTAACATGAAATTTGGCATGTCGTTTTCTTTTGTGATATATTTTATTTTTCAAGCGAGAAGGTCCAAATTCAGTATTTCGTTGTCTTTTACGGTGCATATTGATTTCTTGGATTTTGAACCTTATCGGGTTAGCCCGTCCTGAGCCCGCCATATAAATATACTCATAATTCGGGAATAACTCAAGATTCGTTGTAACTAGAAAGATCATATCATATTTGGCATATGATTATCTTTCATGATATATTTTAATTCATTGGATTTTGATTTATCGGAGCAATTAAATTCATTGCTACTATCCCAGCCCGTCCAGGAACCCCGTTAGAGAAATGCTTTGAGAAATAACTTAATGTTAGTCTGAGGAATAACTCGGGAACCAGAGCAAACATTCTGTATACTGTTGTATCCATATATTTAAGTCACATACAACTAATAAAAGGGCGGTACTTGAAAAGAAAATACATTTTTACTTGTTTTCAATTCAATGAATAAAATCATCAGTTATGTCTTTAATTTCGAAAACAGCATCAATTATATTATTTAAGGTTGTTGATGTTTAATAATAATGCATCAACATTTTAATAATTAATAAAAAATTTTTATGAAGTTTGGGATTTTAAATATATACATTCAGCCATTAGAATTACCATACCTTTTAGTGTTTTAAAAGTGCCACTAAAATGATTTTCTTACTTCAGCAAAAGTTTATTTTTAATAAAATACTTTTTTTTTGTACAAACTGAAGTGCAAAATTTCCTCAATGTCAATTTTCTACCTTCGAAATGTAGCTGAGCAATGTACAACTGTAAATATTATTCCCACATTATGCAACAGTTATTTTATATTCCTTGAACAAAAAAAAATGTGTTTGAAAATATTTGGACACAATGTTATTATAATAAATCAAAATGTTGCTTGCAAGGCATTAACTTGCAAAAGATAATGACTTAAACTTTCTAATAAAATGACTTTATTAGTTCATATTTATTAATAGAATAACACCCTGTTAAACGCAGGGAAGGAGTGTGAAAGCCCCAGGCCGTCCGGCTCGTCCAGAGGACTTAGAGCAACAAATTGGACGACCGGGCAGGGAAGGAGTGTGGAATGAATAAGCATTTTAAAATATTTTGCAGTTTTGAAATTTTTATTGTTCATTTTTTACAAATATGTGGATGGAAAAGCCCCATTTTATATCAGAAGAGTGTATGTTACGTCAAACTCAATGCGGCAAATATAAGAAAAGGGGGAGTGCCACCCCAAGGGAGGAATATGGCCACAACCGGTGATTTGAGAACGACACTGAGAACTAACTGATAATAAGACTCGAGATGTGAGAGAAGAAGGAGTTCGACTATTATGATGAGCAACAAGGCATTAGATGGTGATGTAATATTATGAGTTACAGACACGAGTTGTATTATTAGCATGGTGACAGTAGATGGTGACATGAAAGTATGACATGTGCAGATAATAAGAGAAAGCAATAAGTGCGGGTGTGCGCGCCATGAGTAAAAGTTATCGTCGATATCACGAGTCGGTGAAAGAATACTGCGAGTTATTTCGGTGAGATGATCGGCTACTTACGTGGCGCTGACAAAACCCAAGACAGAGTTGGAGGTATGTGCCCATCATTAATCAAAGGTCATAGATACATTTTAAGTAAATTTAATAGTACTGGTCTCATATAGCCCCTCCGCCCCAATAATTAATGAGAAGAATTGTTGTAAGGCATTTAAGTAATATGATAAATTGTTAGAATTGAGTAGTTAAAGATGTAGGTTTTTTAATAAATGTCATTGTTAATTTCAAATTGGTGTCATCATTTTGGTAAAATATTAATTAATAATTTTTTTACAGGACTCACACAGATTTAAATAATTGGAGGGTTTATAGCGACACAATAAAGCAATCTACGATTTAAAAATACATCAAATATGTATGAATTTACGGCCATGTCAATCTTAATGAAATTAATATTTAAAAAATACATCTTTAAGTTCTTTTTTTCTTTTCGATTTGCGCACCACATAACCAAAGACAAATAGTGTTAGGATTTATAAGTACTAAAAATTTCAGAATGGATGGTAAAATAGGTACTGTAAAGTAAAAACAGACACTGAAATAGTCTAATTTTGTGTTCATAAAGTCATTTTCATATTGCGCTCTGTTAAAGAAGATAATAAAACAGCTGAATATTGCTGAATCTATATCAGTCATTACTGAGCTCTGTCCGTATTAGATCCTGAAAAATGAATGCTTTAAAACACATTTAATTAAACCAATTATATGGAAAAAAAATTTCCTCCAAGAAAATAAGTTAAAGTAAATACAAAAATATTGAACCTTTAAAAGCACGGACCCATAAAATAGGCATTTATTGGCACTATAAAATTTGGATAGTGGACCGACCCCTTAGAGCCAAATAAGATATGTATTACAATCCTTCAATTCTGTAGACAGAAAAATAGGCAAACAGGGCACAATCTGGGCTCCGCTTATTAGAGTTACAAATAATGAAGAGGTTGAAGTAGCATTACTGCTGTGAATCTGGGAATCTAGAAGGATGACCTTGCTCTTACACGAGCTACTTTACAAGAAAATAATTTTGCTAATGCTCTTCGATGTTAAGGCTTTTCTTAAGGTTCATGTGAATGGTTACAATGATTCAAGGACAGACCTGGAATGATTTGTAAAAAAGATTGTGAGGGAGCTGGTGTAGGCATAGAGACAAATTACCTTTAGATATTAAAGAATTATACAAGAGTCTGACACATTTAATGCTGATTTAATGCTGCTGCAAATTTCTTCCTATTCGAGCATCATACTTTATCCATAAAAGCTGTTTAATATTCTGGTGACTCTTTAATATTCTGGTTCTCTTTATTTCTTTAGTAATTTATTAAATTGCACAAAACAACCCTGAATGAAATTAATTCAATTTCTGTTTTTATTTTGTAACTGGAAACTTTTTCTAAGGCGGCGTTACAAAGTCTCAAGGGAATGCGGTTGGGGTCTTATTCTTTTTCTCGTCAACAATTAATTATCAAACACACATTTAATTAATACATATGAGCATACGTAGTGTTTTATTTTATATTTAGTGATTTCTGAGGACCATTTAGTAAGAAAAGGCAGACTTTTTTTTCGAATAGTACCAAAATCTAATCAGCACCAGGGTATCCCACAAATGACTTATCTACCAAATTTTATGAAATTCGGCCAATTAGTTTTTTATCTAGCGTGGCTATATCAATTTTTGTAGGCCATTTTGCAAAAAAGGCAAGTTCTTTCATACCGAACCGTACCACAATCTAATTAGCACCAGGGTCACCCACAAGAAACTTACCTACTAAATTTTATGAAATTCGGTCAATAAGTTTTCCAGTTAGAGTGGATACATACATTGCACGGACAGACAGACAGATAGACACACACATGCGTCACGCTTAAAATGGTTTTTTAGTAATCTAGCACCTCTAGATTCAAAACGCGTAAATTCGTCAAAAACTCGAGTTGCGATTTTCGACATGATTCCAATACTTTTCTTATACAATACCATGTATTGCAGGGAAAGTAAAAATAAATTCTGTCGCCAAATGAAAATGAGAATTTAATTGAGACCACGAATTCAGGGAAATTTTAAATAATTGTTTGGTAATTTCTTAGCAGATTTTGACGTTATTTGCGCGCCATTTGGCAAAATAAGGCAGGTTCTTTTTACACAAATTTTACATAAATCTAATCGTCAGCATGATAAGCAAAAAATGACTTATTTACCGAATTTTGTGAAATTTCGACAATTTGTTTCTCAGTTAGAGTAAATACATTCCTTGGACAGACAGACACACACATACACACACACAGATCCCACGCTCAAAATAGTATTTTAAGTAAGTTCTAAATAAGCTAGTTCTTTATTTTTTCGAATCAATGAGCACCTGCGCATCAGGCTTGCTATGCCTTAAAATAGAGTGAAAATTTACTGTTTTTAATATTTAAATACTGCAAGTTAAAGATGCCTTTAAGACGTACTTGCGTGCTCATAGGACGTTCACTCCACTTACACAATCCATGAGCACCCGCACAGCAGGCTTGATATGCCTTGAAATAAAGTGAAAATGGCATGGCAGTCGGAACGACTCTGGCTAAAATAGTTCAAAAATCAAACATGAAAATGCATGGGGAATCCCCCAAACTGTTAAAAAAATATAATAAACAATTTTCATATTTATGAGTTTAAAAATAAAGTGTTTTAAAGAAGAGGTTTTTAATAAATAACGGTATTTTATCTGGAATTTTATTTACTGTACTTTGAAAAAAAAAAATCATTTCAAAAACTATGTAAAATTCAATACAAATGATGCGCGAAATATTGTTTTCTGAACGCCATTATTATAGTAAGCAAACCGAATTTATGTATAAGTAATTTAAAAATTAGCAATATTGCCATATAAAACAATAATAATATTTTGACACTCGTTCACAAAATAGGTAGAAATTATGGCGATATTCAGTAAAGAATTTTTACCTATTGTTCTAGAGAAGTCGTAGTATATTTTAGTGGATATCATTCGCAATACAAAGGAGAAATAGAATAAATTCACATTCACCGAACCGATAGATGGTGGTTTGTAATTTTAAAATCAAAATTTTATGGTAATGCTCCAAGTCAACTTTAAACACAAACATTTCAAAAAAGCATGTAAATCTGGCGAGGACTGCTGTTTGCTGGTTCTTGCTTCAAAACAGGAAAATAAATTTGCAATATCCTGTGATTATTTACAGATAATTAAGTCTTCCATTTCTATTTCAGGAAAGATTTATGCTCAAGGAAGATAAAACACAGGAAGCTCTATATAGAATTCCTAGGAAAGTTTTTGAGCCCTCCAATAAATTTGCAAGGAAAGGTCCGTGATTGTACTCGTTATGTCTATATAGAGAAAGGTGACCATGCCCGATGGGATAAAAGTAAAGACAGTGTCCTTAGCTGGAGAACTTGAAAAATTAGGATAACGTATTTGGCAGCAAAGCGAAATGGTAAAAACGCCAATTGCAAACTTGTAGAGCATGGTCTAATAAGTAAAAATGTGCTGCAGAAAGCATTTGTTGGACACAATAGGTTTATTGGAGAATCACTGCTTATTCAGAAATAATAAACCAAGCAATTACAATCACGGCAATCTATTGTAAGACTTGTTTAAAACGCACCCCGTCAGTAACAATGCATCTATCAATTCGAGAAAATATATGAATACGTATCTTGGCAAGCATTACCGATGTCACCGTGTTACATGCCCCTATGTCGCGACTTTGACACATATGCATAGCCTTTCATAAACGCGTTTCCTGCGTTTCTGGTATCGATTCAAACTGATTATACAACTCTGTAATTGGCTGTTTTCATCTATCTTGCTAATTGGCTGTTTCATCTATCTTGCTTTGTTGCCGAGATCGTGATTAGAACTTCTAAAATTCAGCTCGAGGGACGCTGCAACTACTTTTATTCGATCAGTCATGGTCACTTTACTTAACAAGGGTGGGGGCACAATAACACATGAATTGAAACACCTAACACTATCAAATTTTGTGTGCAGTTACATTAAGAGAAGAACTAGAACTAGATATAATTTTTTGTAAATCTAATGGTTAGAACTCTATTTAATTAAAGTTTAAGACATTCTTGCATTATTTCCTATGAAAAACTACGATGACAGCACATTGCTTCCCAAACATTAAGTATATGACACTTATCATCTTTGAACCCTTCGTACAAAGTTCTTTGGGCTCTTAGGGACATTTCTAGTCTAATTTAAAGTATTTTGGCTCAAATAAATCTTATTTATTTTTAGCTCCAAAAGGCTGTATTAAGGAGTTTCTCAAGTACTCAATATATCTTTCTATTTAATGAGACCGAAAAATATAAATATCCTTATGACTGCGGGGAAAACTTTGACTATAATTAGCTTCATTTCTTTCCACAACAGAGAAAAAGTCTCCATTTTTACTTTTACATAATATATTTTTCATACTATAAAAATTATTGTTTTTTCATACTATAGAAAAAGTATTGTTTTCTTGAAAATCTTCAAATTCGAGATTTTGATGGATAAACACATTTAAAGACTTCCTGAATCTATTTCGAAATACGAAATACTTTTAGAAATACGCACATCTATGTGGTGGGGGCACAATAACACATGAATTGAAACACCTAACACTATCAAATTTTGTGTGCAGTTACATTAAGAGAAGAACTAGAACTAGATATAATTTTTTGTAAATCTAATGGTTAGAACTCTATTTAATTAAAGTTTAAGACATTCTTACATTATTTCCTATGAAAAAGTATGGTGACAGCACATTGCTTCCCAAACATTAAGTATATGACAGTAATTACGACGTAAATTAAAAGTAGCTATACTTTGAATAATCCCAAATTTCATTATGAAGTAGTTAATTGAGTAATATATTTATGAGTAAAATAATAAAATTAAGTAAAATAGTTTTTGGTATATTTTTCTACATTTTAAATGTTTAATTCTCTCTTAGAACAATCAGAAAATGTTTTGTATGTTAAGCAAACAAACTTTAATATGATATATAACCTCTACTAATTTTAAGACGATCAAAAGCAAATCTGAACCAATTTCTAACCGATTCCGATACATTTCCGCCGTCGACCCTTATGAGTACAGTAAAATCGGTGGAACATCCTAAAGAAAATTCAGCTCGTACCATAATACTACCACGACTAAAGGCGTTATGTTCAACGATGTTATTGGACAGGTTGTGTGTTCTTCCTTTTCTCCAGACCCGTACATGTTATTGTATGAGCCTAGGAGAAATCGCGACTCATCCGTGAAGAATGCATTGAACTCTTTTGACTATGTCGCATGCTGACGACACCACTTTAATCGTTCTCCTCTGGGATGCAGATTAAAGGGGCATTAACCGGTGGTACAGGGACATAAATATATTTGAGTTTTATTCTTAGCCTCAAAGTACACATGCAAATAGAATTTCCTATCGTGGTGGTAGCCATTGCTTGATGAGATAGGGCATTCGCTCGGCCATTACATTTGGCCAGTAATGCAATATATTAGTCAGCAGAGGATGTTGTAGCCCTAAGACTGCCTAGAACGGGTCTCCGTACAGCTGTGACACTTATCTGGAATTATTTTCATAAAAGAGGAATGACGGAATTGCACACAGAAAATAAATTGGTAACCTTCTTAAGGAACTATCCTGCTTCAAGCATCCCAACAATTCGTCAGAGTTAAAGTCTTCCAAATGCATTCAATTTGTCATAGCAAAGCTAATCTAACCCAAAATTGAAACATAACACTTATCGAAAAACAAAATTCTTTGAATATTGAATTCTTCATCGCAAATGAGTCCTTACTCCTAATAACGAACCCCAACTCCTAACTTTCGTGTTGTTCGCGGAGTAACTCGTTGTTGTCACATTATTTGATATTTGCATATCCCATCAACGACCACACCGAGTTTTACCTATTAAAATCCACGGATGCATTATCTATTTCAGAATTGGCATCGCTTGCTAAACTTTTGAAAGGCAGTGTTGCAGAATAATGTATGAAGAAAAGTAATACTTTGAACAACGCTATGGATATTAATAGATTCAAAACAGCTATCATATTATTCTGAATATTAAAACATTATTCTAGGATATACAACTCTTAAGGGAACGTTTGAAGCCTACTAATATGTATTTAAGTATAAAATTCCATAGACACTATATAAGTATGGAAAACACATCTAAATTAGTTTTAAAATATTTTCTAGCAAAGACTACAAATTCAGTAAACTGTATTTAAAAACATCAATTATGTACACGAAAAATTATATTTAAAAGTGTAGTAGTGCTTTTAGACGTCATAACATCCATTACAAATTTAAAGTGCCAGTGCGTTTTCAGACGTCATAACGTCCATCTTCAGTGGCACTGATCATAGACGTTATAACGTCTGAACGCGCTCTGGCACTCTAAATTGTAAATTTTCGTCTACGTCATTGATGGTGTTTTTAAATCCAGACAGTTTATTACATTTGTAGTCTTTGCAAGAAAATATTTTCCATAGACATAATATCAAAATAGTTTTTCATATTATCCTGACTATTGAAAAACTATTCTAGGGTTTATAACTGAAAAGGAGACATTTTATTTCTTCTAATAAGTGCCTAACATAATTCCATAGACAGGTTTATTAACATTATTTTAATTTTGTAAACTTTTATAAACTGATATTTCTGCAGTTTGCTGAATGAAAGTTTTATAGTTTTGGGGAAGTTAGATAATTTTGCTCTCGAATAAGACTATTTCGCTCCTTTTTGTTATACCCATACTACATAATTTCGTAGTCTTACTTACAAGTATTCTTGCAACAGAATTGTTGCGATTGTGTTCAAGTTATTTGATGATGTCCCTCATGTAGCATCAGACATAAGTTGCTTTCATAATTATTTTACCACAAGGTACCGAAGTTTGCAGTTTTACATCACTGAGAAGGTTTTTGATTCCTTCTACTGTCCTTTTTCTTGCCGTCTAGATTTTTCTTTTCTTATTTTGTAGTTTACGTTTGACTATCAATTTCCTAAGAACCACGATGGAATTATTTATATGCAGAAGTCTTTAAACTATGGCATTTGGTTGCACTGCATACTTTATTGAAGACGAGGACTGATTTATGAACGTGAAACCAGTTTGATACTTCAAATCGACTACTACAAATATGTCCAATAAAAAATATGTATCTCATATCCATAAAACACTTCCAAATCTAGTTTGTATATTAATGCGTCATGCGAGACCTTATCAAAGGCCTTCGAAATGGCCATAAGTAGAAAGCCAGTTGAAAGGCCGATTTCAAGTCCTTCAGAGATGAATTCGGTAACCCTTATCAACTGGTGTGTTGTAGAGTGCAGAGGGCGAAAGCCAAATTGTTCTGGTTTTAAGATGTGTTGTTCAATGAACTGTTTGATCCGCGTGTGTATTATTCGCTCCGAGAGTTTGCTTAATGTACTAAGAAGGCAAATTGGTCTAAAATTTTGGGGGAGGGTGTGATCTTCGCCTGGTTTCGGAATTCCAATGATTATGGCTGTTTCCCCTTTTTTTCGGAAAATGATGAAGTTTTAGCATAGCGTTTATGATAATAGTTAAATAGTAAGCAATGTTAATAGGGAGGGATTTAATAGCTTTATTGGAAATTAAGTCGTTGCCTGGGGCTTTTCTATTTTTAAGGTTCTTAATTTCTTTAAATATTTCAGAGGGGGGAGGGGCATTTCTATAAGGTAAGTGGGGGATGTTAAAGAAGGTGCTGAGGGTGTTCATCACTTCGTCTTCCGTCTCCGAACAATTTAAGTTTTGGTTTTCTGTGTATTGGTTCTCGTAACTATCCGCGAGGGCATTAGCTATTTCGATCTCTGATTCGGCTATTCCGCAGTTTGTTTTTAAGTGCTTGATTCTATTTCCTGGTATTTTGATTTTTTTCATGAATTCCCATAGTGAATTGTCCGTGGGGGGGTCAGCGAGTCGATGAACCTTTTCCTCTGGTGCTGCTTGTGCGCGTGGAGTTTACATTTTACTTGGTTGCTGAGACTGTTGAACAGGGCTTTATGGAGGGGGGGGTTATCTAGTGCTTTGCCAGAGTTGTCTGATGCGGTTTCGTTGTTTTATTAAATTTTTAATGTGGAAGGGAAGTTCGTGATGCGTGGAGGGGGGGGGGGGGGTTAAATGTGGTGGCCATTGCAAGAGCCGATTTAATTTCGTGAGTCAGTTTATCTACACATTTATCTATGTCCGTTTCATTTTGGATGTTTGTGTATAACAGGGGGGATTCTGTGAGCATACGAGTAAACTTTTTCCAATTTGTTGACCTAATGGAGAGGCGATAGGCAGATGTGAGTTTAAATATACTGTGAGCCTTACCGGGAAGTGATCAGAGTTTAATTCGTTGATGGTGCAGATTTCATGAGAGGAGGGAATGTTGTTCAGGAGGGCAAAATCGATGATTAATTTATTTCAGGAGTTGTACCTAGTCCTGGCATTCGGGTGAATGTGTCTAATATTGTTATTTGTAATATATGTGTTGAGGTCCTTATCATATCGATTTCTTCCAGGACAGCCCCAATTTGGGTGGTGGACGTTGAAGTCCCCCATCAATATTGCTTTGCTCTGGAGGCCAAAGAGAGCGGCAAGTTCATCCTGAATGTTAAGTGCAGAGTTTTTCTTAGCATAGCCCGAGCCTATCAATATGTGGTGTGAGTTCGGGATTTTAAGTTTTACTAGGGTATGTTCTATTATGTTGGTACTAATGACGTTAAGTTCTTTGAAGTCTAACTGGTTTTTTAGGTAGATGGCGGTGCCTCCATGGGGCGTGTTTGAATTGGGGCGCGAGGTGTGTAGAATTGTGTAGTTTGGAATTTTTATTCTGCTCGAGGGGCCATTTACAATTGTTTCCTGAATTAAGATTATGTGTGGGTGCTGCTCTTCAGCAAAGTCCCTTAGTTCTTGCATTTTGTTGGTTAGGCCGTTTGCGTTCCAAGAGATAATTGTAAAGGCATTCGGGGGGGGGGGGGAATGACGCTAGTTTAAATTTTGATTGAAGTGCTGGTCAAGGAGAACCAAAATTTTTGGTCCCTTGTCAACGATGGGGGTGTTTTCTCTGAATATACTGCTTAGGTCCTTTAAGAATGCCATGATTTTATTTAAATTTATAGTTTTGAAGATTTCTGCTACTTCATGATACATGCTTATTGCATCGCCTATGGGTGATTGTTTATCCTCCGTTGATTTCGGGTTGGTGTGATTGAGGTTTGGGAGTGTGCTTTTTTTGTAACTTCCTGCGGTTTTATGCTTGCAACCTGGGGGGGGATGCAAGTATCTTCTGTCTGAGTGTCCCTCTGAGATTTCTTCGGTTTCGACATTGACAATAATTTCTGGGTTTCTATTTTCCAAGATTTTTCCGTCCTTATTTCCAGTTCCTGATTTTGTTCCTGTTACCTCTTTTGAGGGGGGGGGGGGGCAACTTTCATGCTCTTCGGCGGCGGTGGTATTTCTTTCTGTGGTGCTTTCATGTGCGTCGCTCCAGTTAGCTCTAACGCTCGGGTTATATCTGCAAGCCAAGATTCAATTCAAGAAAATTCATCCACTACTGTTAAGAGATATTTAGCTCCTCCAAAAGAAGCTCTTTGTATTGAACCGATTAAGTCTATATGAAGAAGTTCCAACGGCATTTTTGATTGCTCACTGACTGCTTCCCTAAATTGTTTTCTAGTGTATTTCACTTGGATGCACGTCACAATCACTCGATTTTTAATCTTGCTTACATTCGAAATTATATACCATTGAATTTTTTAACATAAGTTTCATATAGCGTTCATTAATATTGCCTAATATTTTATGACACATTTCCCAAGAAGTTCTTTTAACCGTTTTAAGTATAAAATTCTTATCCGTGATTGCTTTCAAATCAGCAACGTAAAATTCCGATCGTTTTGTACTTAATATTGTATTTATTGCCTTTCCTATCTAGAATATGCCCTCCAGATTCATCAAATAATACATTAATATCATCATCTGTCAATTTTCGAACACATACCAGATTACTTTTTAGTTTAGGTACATAAAATACTTCCTTCAGAACTAAATTTGAATTAAATTGGCCACTTACTTCTCGTGATGTTACGGATCATTTTGCTTGAGAATAAGGATATCCTGCTATCGTCAGCTAACAAAATATTTTTTTATTTTCTAGTACTTCATTTAAGCAGTCAAGATTTTCAGTCATGTGACAAGTCGGTCCACTCTCTAAGATCCATTTGGCTTTTTCGCTGATGAAATCATTCTATTTATAAGCTGCATTAGCGCAATAAATTAAATGCATAGTGTGAAAGTCCAATAATAGAAAAGTGAGAAGCTGCAACTCGACAAACCTGACTTTCTAACAAACCTACAAAATAAAAGTATAAAACAGCAAATCTTCAATCAAATGGAAAAAATACAAATTTCGAGTCATCAAGTTAAAGAAAATCAACAAATTTCAATGGTATGGAAACGATAATAGAAAAACATAAAAAATCCAAGCATTATTGCTATACACGTAGACAAGGGCTAGGCCTTAAAAAATTGAATTGTTCACTTCGCCAAAACTCTTCATCTGGTCCAAGTATTTTGTCTAAGCAAACACAAAATATGTATGTTTTTGAAGAAATAGATGCATTATATCTATAAATTATTTCTACTTGGACAACAGACATAAAAAAGGAAAAATAAAGGAAATAAGAGTACCTGGAAAAAACACTGCATATGCCCGAAACAGTCGAACCATGGAACCCTGAATGAAGTGACCAAAGTTGCCATTCGCAAAGGAAAAAGAAATGATCCACTGTTGCCATTCGTAAGATATAAAAATCAGTAATGCGAAAAGGCAAGAAAAATTAATAATATGCAATAAGAGCTACAAAAAAGTGGTGAAATTCCAATGATAGAATAGAGAGAAGTTGCAACTCATAAAACCCTAACTTAAATATGCCAACAACTTAAAAAGAAGTATAAAATCATCAATAATAAAATGCATATGTCTAGTCATCAAGCTAAATATATTCAACTTATATCAATGGTGAGAAATCGAAAATGGAGGAACAAATAATAACTAAGCATTCAAACAATACACATGGATAAGCACTAGGCCTAAAAGTGTTCATTTAGAAAACATTCGTTATCAGATTCAAGTATCTATTCAAAATGAACAAAAAAAGCTTGTTTCTGAAGAAAGAGATAGATAATATATATATATATATATATATATAATTATTTCATAAATACCGTAGTTTGCTAAAAATATTAAGGATACTTCGCAAATATGAATATGTAAAGAAAATAAATATATTAAGTAAAAAGAAATGACAATGCAAAATACATTTAATTTATTGCGCTAATGCAGCTTATAAATAAAATGATTTGAAAAGTCAAATTATAGAAAAGTAAGAAGCTGCAACTCGGAAAACCTAACTTTCTAACAAACCTACAATATAAAAGTATAAAACAGCAAATCTTCGAACAAATGGAAAAAAAATACAAATTTCGAGTCCTCAAGTTAAAGAAAATCAACAAATTTCAATGCTATGGAAACGATAATAGAAAACCATAAAAAATCCAAGCATTATTGCTATACACGTGGTCAAGGGGTAGGCCTTAAAAATAGAATTGTTCACTTCCCTAAAACATCATCAGGTCCAAGTATTTTGGGAACCCCCTCCATCAGGTCCAAGTATTTTGTCGAAGCAAACACAAAATATGTATGTTTCTGAAGAAATAGCTAGATTATATTTATAACCTATTTCTACTTGGACAGCATACATAAAGAAGGAAAATTAAAGGAAACAAGAATACCTGGGAAAAGCACTGCATATGCCAGAAGCAATCGAACCCTGGAACCCTGAATGAAGAGACCAGTTTTGCCATTGTGCCCAGCTGTTCTTGTTTCCTTTATTTTTCCTACTTTATGTATGTTGAATAAGTAGAAATAGTTTTTAGATATAATGTATCTATTTCTTCAGAAACATACATATTTTGTGTTTACTTCGACAAAAGACTTGGAGCCGATGAAGAGTTTTGGCGTAGTGAACAATTCCATTTTTTAAGATCTAGCCCTTGTCTACTTGTATAGCAATAATGCTTGGATTTTTATGTGTTTCTATTATCATTTCCATACCATTGAAATTTGTTCATTTTCTTTAACTTGATGACTCGAAATTTGTATTTTTTCCATTTGATTGAAGATTTGTTGTTTTATACTTTTATTTTGTAGGTTTGTTAGAAAGTTAGATTTTTCGAGTTGCAGCTTCTCACTTTTCTATTATTGGACTTTCAAACTATTATATATATATATATATATATATATATATATGTGTGTGTGTGTGTGTGTGTGTGTGTGTTTCTGGCTAGACCTACTTCCAAATGACTGCACATTCAGTCTCAGACTGCTCAAGGTGTAGCTTTCGGTCTCAAAACCACCAAACCAACAAATAGAAATCGTATTCATATCCTTTTGAATGTAAATATTTTTTTCATTAAATTATTGCTTATGAATTGACAGTGTAATTAATTTAATTAGTTTAAACCCTGGAAGAGAAATCTTAAAGGCCCAGTACGTTTCTGCGCATTTAGTTTTTACGCACATAAAATTATTTTAAAATAGTGAAAACTTTTTTCCTGTTTGTCCAAACATTCCGTCATCAGTTTCCCATTTTATTTATTGATGATGATTTTTAGCATCATACCAAAATGATATATCATAATACATGTCAGGAATGTAGCTGGGAGCCTACTGTTCCCCTTCCAAAAAAGTGTATTTTAGGGCTACGTGCCTTATATATGATTTTATGTTCTATGCATAACACACCTAATTGTGAAAGCTTGGCGTCGCCTATGCCCTGGGCGTTGTTTTGGGACCCAGGAGTAAATCAAGAAAAGAGCAGGCGCGTGTTAATTTTCTGGATTTTCTGGAAGAGAGAAAGGGGGCAGGGAAGCGAGGGAGAGAAGGGTTTGATGATAGCAAAGTAAAAGGTCTTGAGAAGAGAGTCTGATGATCTCCCGAAAATGCTGACGATCTCCGAGCTTGACTTTTTGAGGACAGATGCCGCGAAACTGCAGTCGAAAGTCCTGGGAGGTCAATTCAATACACTTTCACACCTAGAAAGTGACATGTGTGAGACCTGCAAAGTTTATTTTCTCCCGGTCTGTTGTTTTGGTCAGTGAAGGTGTTAAACAATGTTAGCAGATATTCAGGAATTGTGTTTATGCAAAGTACTTCACATTGTGTTGTTGGTTTTCATTATAGTAAATGTCAATAAATGTTTTGTGCTTTATAATTATTTAAAGGTGTCCTTATTGCTGAATTTTTTTTTTATCCTGGCCATTTTTCACGCCCCGTAAAGGGCGTGTGGTGAAATATCCCATGCCAATAGGAGTATGACCCTTTATGCAAATTACTAGATCATTTTTTCATAGTAGACATTATTACGAGTCTAATGATGAATCTCGTTGTACCCGAAGAGCTGGAATGACGTTAAATTTTTTATTTTTATATTGACGGATTATAAATATTGACGGACATTGCAATTGTTTCCTAAAAATGAACAAAACTGTTTCAAGGATTTTTTTGTTGAGTTTGCCTAGCTGAAAATTTTTAGCAGGATTTTCTCAATACGTAAATTTATTGAGTTCATCCTTTTAGGGCGTAAAGGCCCACATTATCCCGTAAAATTAAATATCAAGATTGTTTAAAGCAAATTTCATTATTAAATACTTCTTGTCAATTTACTATCTAATGAATTAAAATAATTATTGGAATATGAATACGGTCTTCTTCACTTAAGTAAATATTTTGAGATAATCTGCTGGTCAAAATATTTTTTGTGTTAAAACTAAAATCATGAGTGACAATTGACCAAATAGATTCCGATAATACGTTGGTGACAGATATAGTGGATTTAATAAAAATCCAACATTTAAATTTACATGCATCCTCTATATACACGCAAAAGATTTGAACTCATATACTAGTCGAGACACTTTCTCTCTAAACAGTAGCTGACGCCGCTATTTAGTTTTGAGCTAGAGTGGATGCATAAATGCGCACTGTCACACAGACAGATACATACACACATAGACGTCAGGTTAAAAATGGTGTATTCGTGTTCTAGCGTACCCGAATCTTATTACGTGGATTACTCTAAATTACATAAATTCCAAACATAAACGATAGAATAAGTATATTACGCTGAATTATGTAAATTCCAAACGTGAATGATAGAATACGCGGCTAGGACAGTTTCTACCCAAGCGGTCCCCATGTTCCAGCAGATAGTACGTGCATGTTAAATATGTGGGTGCGGAAGTTTTTCCGAGAGGTTTTTGGTAGGGAAGAAGGTTGAGGTCTCTTTAGATTCCGTTCTCCGCTGTGTTTAGGTCTAGATTGAGTGGCACAGTTCTGGCCGTACCTTACACTTTCGGGTAGGGCGGACGTTCTGGGTCGAAAGAAAGAAGATTCAATTGTGAATAGCCGCGACATGTATGTTGTTTATATGGCCACGCCCACATTTCTCTACTCTTATTTTTAGTTTTTGGTGTTTTTATTGGCTGCACTGAAAACGTGTTTTTTTTGTTTTTCACTTAATAAGAAAGACGGGGATTAAACGATTTTATTCCAATAATATAATTTTAAATATATACGTAGATGCTAAAATGAGGAAGTAAAAAACATGCAAATAGCAAAACTTTTCGGTGTGGATTTTATATCTTGGCACTAATTCTGCCGTTTCAATTCAAAATTTTATTTTATTGTATTCATGAATTGACAATTCATAAGTAAATTTTAGACTTCATCCGTTAGCCCTTCGTTAAATCCTAAATGGATAACTTAAGTTAGTATCACACCACAACGTATGATAGTACAAAATGTTAAACAGAACTATATTTGCTCTCGATCTATATCTTCCAAAAATATTTTCATATTATACTTTTAATAATGAATGATTTCATTATTGTATTGCTTTATGGTAGTCCTCTACTCTAGAAAGCTGCGCAGCAAAGGTCGCAGTCAATTGAGATTAACAGGATTAATATACACAGACCATCCCAGCATTAGCTACCTATGAGGAAACGCATTTCGCGGCATGATAGTCCACAGCGCACGGTTGCTATATGTTGCACCAATGCTAATTCATACCGGTTACTCAGAGACCAGTATTATCACAGAGTTTCCATCCTGACACCATCAGAAAGATCGAAAAGTTTTCTTTAGAACAAACTTTGAACGGAATTCATACGATAAATAGACGAATTTTCAAAAATTTTTAATAAAATATACTTTTCGTGTGTGATACTATGATCACATATTTTTATACGTAACCCTGGGAAAAAAGGAAAGGTGTAATGTAATTGAAATGTACACTGTGTTTTGTGATTTATGTTTATAGCTAGGCCTTTGCACAGACGGAATTGGGATTTTTTGGCGCCGTTGGGTTGTATGCGCACTGACATGGGTTGTAAAGATTCGGAGAATTAATTGCAGCATAAATGTTAAAGTTGAGCTACAAATCTCTGAAAATTTATAGCCCTGTCAGGTGTGGCGCGCGTCGGGGTCCGGTCCTTTCGACCACCCGGTTTTGGTAGAAAGCCCTCTGGTTCTTGTGTTTGAGTGGAGCGCATAAAAAATGAGCGTCGCTGCAAAAACCAATGGTATGAAGCATTTTTGGACCGCCTTTTTTATTGCGTTTTGGGAAGCAGCGAATGGGAATTGGGGGACTTCCTCCCTGTATTTTTTGTCGCTCCCCTTGTTTTAAAATTCTGAAGTTTTTAGAAATGCAAAAAATTGATGTGATCCAAAGTGTTTAAGGGTAACGTTACGCTTCATTTGATAATTACCCAAATGAATGTCATATTTTTGTTTTCCTTAAAATTAAGTAATGTAGTACAAGTTTGGAAAAAAAATATACAAATTAATGCAAAATGAACTGTGCATCCCGAGGTCAAGCTTAGGTAAATTGGGAACTCTTTTGTAATTGTGTATTTTGTTATTTAATGCTTAATTGAGATTTCATGTGTTCTGTAAATAAATTGTTAGATGGCCACAAAAATGGGAGTGATTATTGATTGAGTAAAACGCAATGTACTTTAGGTCCAATCGGACCCCACTATACATAACGCGGTTGAGCCGGGTGGAACTATTGGTGAGGATTTTAATGTATTTATGTGTTTAAGTTTTGTTGTATTTATGTGTAAAATTCACCTCACCACATAGACCACAGGGACGCGCGTCTTAAACCTCTCCAAATTCTATATTATTATAAAAAAATTGGTGTGCGAACCAAAGTTTATATTTTAACAGCAGCTCTAAATATATCATAGACTATTCCAAAAAAATATTTCACAAACCCACCCGTTGACTAATTATAATTTTTCAACCTTTTAGATTATTTTTAATGAACCAACCGTTTCTTCATTACCCTTTTCCTGGCTGATCTACTTATTGAGGTTACGCACGGGGGAAGGAACCTAGGGCCAGCTACTAAGACCAGCAACATACCCACACTTGGGAATTAACCGCGTTCAGAAATTCGCTGTGAGTTGCTGTTCAGAATTTATCAGTTTGAGCTATTTTAGTTTGCACTTTAAATCCCGGGCAATATTGAGTACATTTTTTAGAATGAAATGAAAGTCAAACTATGCTTAAATTTATTGAATCAATGCTTGTTTTAAGAAGGATATTTTTGTCATTCAACGAGTAAGATCAACCCATTATTCCAAGGTAAACGGATATCGGAACAGGTACTTTTAAAATTTTTTTGCAATTCGGCGTCGTTTTAAAATGAGAGCAAAAAATTTTGGCTACAGATATAGTATAAACCTTTTTTCATTCTTAGCGATTTTAGTGAGATTCTGGCACCCCCTACTACGATTTGGAGAACATTCTATTCTAACAACCCTTTTCGCGTCTTTTGTCACCCTTTTGCTGTCGTTTTCCACCCTTTTGTCGCCAAGGTAAGAATTGCAACACTCCATTCTGGAAACCCTTTCAGCGTCTTCTGTCGCCTTTTGTCGCCAAGGTAAAAATCGCAACACTCCATTTTGGAAAACCTTTCCGCGTCTTCTGTCGCATTTTTGTCGCTAAGGAAAAAATTAGAAAATTTAAAATTTTTCTGATTTTCATGTGCTTTATGAGCTACAGAACACCTGTTGCACAAAGAGTTGTTGCTACATACGACCTCCGACATCCAACGGGACCGGATTCTGTGACGTTTTTCAGCGGGCATAGGCCCATGTTTGAAATGCCATAGATCAACTGTTGCATAAATGACGCCAAAAGGGCTATTTTTACCTTGGCGACCACAGGGCGCCAAAAGGCGTGAAGATGGCTACCAGAATAGAATGCTCTCCAAATCATTGCAGGGATTGCCAGAATCTCACTTAAAATCGCCAAGAATAAAAAATGGATTATACTACATCTGTTCCAAATTTTGAAACTTCACGACGGATATAATGGTATTTAAAATATAAGTGGTATTACGAATAAAGTGATATTATGAATTAATAATAAGATAAATAAATATCATTTCAAAAGATAAACTTTGTAATTAATGATAAATGTGTTGTTTATAGCTATGGTAAGTGGGCTCTTACTTGTGAGGTAAATCTGTGTGTTACCGTGGACACATGCAATATACTAGGCTATATAATCGCAATAAATATTATATTTTACCATTTGCGGTTCAATATATAATTCCACTTTGTTCATAATGCCACACATATTTGAAATTCCACAGATTTAACTCCAAACATTGTATTATAAAAGATAAGGAAAAATATTACAAATTAATTTAAATCTGATGTGGGCAGCACATGACTTTCCCTAAAGACTCAAATTCATTTTTCTTTATTTCTTTAATCTATATAAATAAAATTGAAAATCTGTCTGCCTATCTGTCTGTTTGTTTGTCTCATCATCACGGAAGAACGACTGAACCGAATTTGATGAAATTTTATGGGTAGCCTTGAAATAGCGCCATTTAAAATTTAGTTCATGTCTCGAGTTTCTAAGACTAGGGATTGTCGAGATATTAATGAAAAATGAAACTTTTTCCTAGAATTTCTACTCTCTAACTCATTGGTTCCTCCAAACGAAAAAGTTTGAAAATCGCTGGTTTGAAAAATGAAAATGAATTAAAACTCTATCTCTGAGTTTGGAGGGAGTTTATTGCGCTTATTCGTCTCTTTTGAAAATCACGGGTCTGAAACATGAATTTAAATGGTAACTCTATCACAATGGTTTATTTTTTACAGGCTCTTACTCAAAAAAAAATTAAAATTGTTATTTAATTATCAGCATATTATGAGGATCATTCTTTCTTATATCATATTGTTCAGCAACGCAATTAAATCAAATGTATTTGTTAATTTTTATTATTATTTATATCTTTGTTAATTTTATTATTAAATATATCTTATAAATGAACGGTTTAATTTTTTCTTTCAATTATATTAATTACGGACTGCGTACATCATTTCCATTTATTTTGGCAAAGAGTTTTCAAGCTTATATATTGTGTTTAGCTATATAATATTTTGAATAAAAAGTCATTTAGAATACTATAGGAATTTACACATAATTGTGAATGTTAAGTTTCTTTATATTATATTTTATGCACGAAGAACGGGTATACTGCTAGTTCTTTAATAATAATTCATTAAATTGAGTTTAGTTGCAGAAAGTAGCACTGAATTTGTACTTTTAATTATTTTTCTGTTTTTATTTTTGCAACTTTTATTTTTATCTAAAATGGAAAAACTACAATATTTTGAGAATGGTTAGTTCTAGAGTAACGCCATCGGTCTTATTCTTTTATTGGGCGAAAAGTATGTATAAAACAAGCATTTAGTTGATACATTTGAGTATATGTAGTCATTTATTTTAAATTTTGGCGATTTTTTCGGGCCATTTCGCAAAAAAGGCGGGTTTTTTTTTATCCCGAATTTTACCAAAATCAAATCAGCACAAGGGTATCTCATAAGGGACTTATATACCAAATTTTGGTCAATTAGCTTTTAGTTAGATTGAATACGTGAGATTTTTGCGGTCCATTTCGCCAAAAAAACGAGTTATTTCATCTCTAATCGTACCAAAATCTAATCAGCATCACGGTCACACACAAGTGACTTACCTACCAAATTTTATGAAATTTTACCAAATTTTATGAAATTTTATGAAATGAGGTTCTTGAGTTAGAGTAGATATATACGTTGCACATACCGATACACAGAGACACACACAGACCTCACTCTAAAAATAGTGTTTTCGTTTTTCTAGAGGTTCCTACACGTGTAGATCCGTCGAAATCTCGAGTTGCGGTTCTTGACACGATTCTTATACTGTCCCTATACATTACCATTAATTGCAGAGAAAGTAATAATGAATATGAATCTGTAAGAAAAGTCACTTGCTGTCTACATGATATTTTTATTTCTGTGGATGTAACAAATGTGAAATGCGATGAACATAAATTAATCCCATTGTCCTCCATCAGACGCACAAACAAACAAACAAATAAACACGCAGCATTAAAAAGGAGGGTTTACAGCAGACTAAAATTGGTAATTTATACATTATCGTCTGCGTTCTTGTCGCGTTAGCCTCACCCAGTTTTCCTCTGCAAACAATCAGGGTATTAACGAACCTGCATGATGTGGACGAAAATAAATGTCACCGATTTATTAATGCCGGGTATTCAACTCGCATCAAGGTAAAGACGTTTCAGTCCAGATTATTCACTGCATGTGCGAATGCCAATTCCGTTAAAGATAAATAAATAATAATTGGGAATAAATTCAATGGCGCGTGCTTCTTTGGATTTAAAGAAGAATTTATCAGTGGCGTATCCTAAAGAGACGGCAATTAAAGCAAGGTGGTAATTCCATGTATTTATTTGATAAGTATTTTTTGCCCGTGACACAAGCAGTGGAGGATTTTGAAATTCAATTTGATGGGGGGTGTCAGTTTTTAAATCACTTTTTGAAGTTTATATCAATCTCAAGGTGTTTAAGTTAGAGATCTGCACGAGCTCGAGCATGGCTCAAGGGCGTAAGCCTGACCTGAACAACAGGACGGACTACGTTTCATGAAGTTAGGGTTGGGTTGTATCGGGTCAGATACCGGGGTCAAATTAACTATAAAATCCAAAAATTAATCAAAGTTGAAACAGAAAAATTTGAAATTACATATGAAATAAAATTCTCAATTAGCGAATGAAAAAATACCTATCTCATGTTAAGTAATAAATGCTTGTTCTGTACAGAGTACAAACACAAATAGATAAATTAGAACCGGATGCAGAAAAATGATAACTTCTGATGATTAGAAATTGAAGACCTTTTCATTCAAAGACATTCTGCAGTGAAAATAAACTATTGCTCTTTGAAAATTTCATCTACAGATTTGAATCGTTTTATTTTCCGGAGCAGTACCGAAAAAATTAAGTTGTTTGACCCCTTTCCTCCTGCCAGAAATTTTTTCTGGCAATGCTACTGACCACTGATGTCAAGAATATTTAGTGATAATGAGTATTAACAAGAGGGGTATAGCATTGTTCACTGATAACTTAAATGGGTGAATACATCAATTGTTAAACATAATCTCAGTGAAGAGCCGTTTTCTTATTTCACCTCTGATAATTCAACCAAAATGACAAACTAAAACTCACTTTATAGAAAAGCTCATTCTTAACATGTATAGATTTTGCAAATTTCGGTTATTTTACTTTCCCTGCAATACATGGTGATGCATAGGGAAAGCATTGAAATCATGTCGAAAATCGCAACTCGAGTTTTCGACGGATCTACACGTTTTGACACCTCTCGATTACGAAAAAATTATTTTTTACAATACTTTCCGTACACTATGTATAATAAGGAAAGCAATAAAGGACGATTCTTGGAAATCGAAATTATGAGACTGTTCGATGCTCAGCGACGACTAGGATTTTCGCCGAAACTACAGCACAACTGGAAAGGACCCTACGTGATAATCTAAAGAATAAATAGTGTCGTTTATCGAATTCAAAAATCGGCTTCAACTAAGCCAAAAGTCATGCATATCGTCCGATTAGCCCCATAATTTGGACACCAGTAAGTTGATACTGCCCGAAACGTGCAGTCTTAAGGAGAGGACAGTGTTACAAACATGAAAAATTCCTTCACTGGAAGCTATATTGATTCAGAAGAGAGAAACACTGCAAATACAACTTTCCCTATGTCGTGAATCCAGAGTTGCCATATCAGAACTGTCCGTTCAGTTTTGCCAGGAGAATTTTGATTACAATTTGAATATTTGAAAACGCTCTCGAAATAACGAATATTTTACGGAATAAGATCCTCTTTTGGAAGTTTCTACTGAGAGTATATAAAATGAGTCATTGCTCAGTTGGAGCAGTTACGAACTATAAATTACTGATTTACTATACCTAGCAGTTTTTTTGTGATCTTGTAAGATAGTTACCGAGCCATTTGCTGTATATTGTTCCTGTTCACTTTGTGCTTATAAATAAACATGTTAGTTATACAGAAATTTGGACTCATTCTTCTATACCGAGAGCACAGAAGCAATTTCGGAGAATACGTCGTAACAATATTCTTAATTTTAAGTTTCTAGAGGCCATAGAACATTTAAAAAGTCTCAACAATGCGAAATGACATCTATCTTCTGCAGCAATTCGCACCTTAATATAAGTATTTGAATTTTCCTGTGTAAAAATAGCTCCCGAATAGCGAAATTGTCTGCTATTTTAAAATCCTGCTCATTTATATCGATTGCTTCCTCATCTGTGAATCTACCACTGTCTCTTGTACATGTTAAGTATTTAGTCTTCTCTGTGCTAACCAGCAGACCATACTTGCCAACGATTCTAATTATTCAAAACTATATACTAATTTAAAAGTAAAGACAACCAAAAAATTTGGCCATAATTCGCTTGAAACAGAGTATATTTCAATGCGTATTTCAATGCGTATTTCAATGCGTAAGATACGTATTTCGACTTTGGATCTTCAGCAAGGTTTTCAACATAGCCAGAGTTGACAGCTTATAAGATGAAACCTTTTACTAAATGCCACTGACTGTCACACTTTTGAGTTTGCCAAATTCAATAGATGTTTTATATGTCCTGACAAAGAAAATCATATTAATTCTAAAAAATATTAAACTTTTCTTTATTGTGTTAATTCTCTTCCAACAAAAATATTTTACTTTCAAGTTGTTTTTCCCACATTTTGATATATATTTTAAATTAATACCATTACTCATATAAGCATTTTATATTTAATATATCATTATTTTTTCTTTTTCCGAAGATTGTTCGAAACGTGTAGATCAGTCGAAAACTCGAATTCCAATTTTCGACTTGATTCCAATAATTTCGCTATATGTTACCATGTATTGTAGGGAAAGTAAAAATCCTATATGTGCCGCACATGACTACAGACTTATATTCATTTTCTCTTTATCTATTTTGCTGATTGCAATGGCTTTGCACCAGACGTATGATAACATTGCAAAAATGCAAAAAAAATAAAATATCAAGAATGATTTAGATAGTTATCGAGTCATTTGCTGTATATTGTTCCTGTTCACGCTATGCTTATAAATAAACGCGTCAGTTATACAAAAATTTGGACTCATTCTTCTATACTGAGAGGACACAAGCAATTTCGGAGAATACGTCGTAACAATATTCTTAATTTTAAGTTTCTAGAGGCCACAGAAGATTCAAAAAGTCTCAACAATGCGAAATGAAATCTATCTTCTGCAGCAATTCGCACCTTAATGTATATAGTATTTGAATTTTTCTGTGTAAAAATAGCTCCCGAATAGCGAAATTGTCTGCTATTTCAGAATCCTGCTCATTTATATCGATTACTTCCTCATCTGTGAATCTACCACTGTCCCTTGTACATATTAAGTATTTAGTCTTCTCAATGCTAACCAGCAAACCATACTTGACAACGATTCTAATTATTCAAAACTATATGCTAATTTAAATATAAAGACAATCAAAATATTTGGCCATAATTCATTTGAAACAGAGTATATTTCAATGCTATATAAATGCAAAATACGTATTTCGACTTTGGATCTTCAGCAAGGTTTTCAACATAGCCTGAGTTGACAGCTTATAAGATGAAACCTTTTATTAAGTGCCACTGACTGTACACAGTTTTGAGTTTACCAAATTCAATAGATGTTTTATATGTCCTGACAAAGAAAATCATAATACTTCTAAAAAATATTACACTTTTCTTTATTGTGTTAAATTTTCTTCCACCAAAAATATTTTACTTTCAAGTTGTTTTCCCCACAGTTTGATATATATTTTATATTAATACCATTACTCTTATGAGCATTTTATATTTAATACATCATTCTTTTTTCTTCTTCCGAAGATTGTTCGAAACGTGTAGATCAGTCGAAAACTCGAATTTCGATTTCCGACTTGATTCCAATAATTTCCCTATATGTTACCATGTATTGTAGGGAAAGTAAAAATCCTATGTGTGCAGCACATGACTTTGACTACAGACTTATATTCATTTTCACTTTATCTCTTTTGCTGATTACAATGATTTTGCACCAGACGTATTATAACATTGCAAAAATGCAAAACTATAAAATATCAAGAATGATTAGTCTTAGGATATTTTTTTTTCTTTTTTTTTTGTAGTCGAAATTTTCTTACACTGCAAAACATTCTACAACTTTGGATCATTTTTTCAGTTACATTGTTAATAATTTCGACAAACTATCAGAAAAGCTGCAATTACAGGAGTTCATAAAAATTTCAGCTTCATTTCTGAAATATTCAGCTAAATATCATCTGCCGAAACGTTACTTTTGTACATATATATATATATATATATATATATATATATATATAAGAATATATATATATATTAGAAACATGTAATAATAAAAAATTCAAGGAATATTAACATCGCCATAGAAGAAAAACCACGGTCATAATCCCAGTAAGAGAAAAAAAACTGCACCGATCCAAATTCGATCATTAATCAGAATTAAATTCGTCTTCGGGTCTGAGTATTTAATTCTAATTAACTCAAACAAATGCCTGTTTCTGATTGAGCAATTGTACATTACTATAAACGCTCACTTAGACTACAGGCATCAAAAGACGAAGAAATGAAGATAAGAAAATTTGTATTACCATGTGGCATGAACCCTTCTTCTTTCACCACGTGTATACGCGATCAACTTCGACAACTTAAATTATCCAGAAGCACCGTAATGAACAAGTCGAAATACAACCAGGGAGGCAGTACGAACGTCCACAGCGACACTCCCAAATCCGTCCAGTGTGTCAGAGCAAGAGACAAGACAATTACTCGTATAAGCAAAAAGGAATATGAACATGAAGCGAACCTGAAAATTCTTGCTAAACAAGATATTCATTGAAGAAATAGATAAACGAGGATGCCACTATACACTATTATAAGGGCTCTCAAATATATATATATATATATATATATATATATATATATATATATATATATATATATATATATATATATATATATATATATATATATATATATATATTATCATAACTATCAGGAACTTTACTAAACATTACGGACAGCAGATTCCCCTGAACTTTCAGAAACATGCTTCCAAATGCTTTACAGTGTATGAAACAAGCATTTAATAGAAACATATGAGCATATATAGTCTTTTATTTTAGAATTTCTCATAAATGGCAGTTTCTGTTTTCGAATTATACCAAAATCTAATCAGCACCAGAGTCACCCACAAGTGAATTATCTATCAAATTTCGACCAAATGTTTTGAAATTTGGTCAATCAGTTTTTGAACTGGGGTAGATACATACAATTGACAAATACATATACACAGAGACGTCACACTAAAAATAGTTTTTCGTGGTCAAGTGTGCTCGAAACGTGCAGATCCTTCGAAAACTTCAGTACCGGTATTTTTAAGATTTCAATATTTTCCCCATATATTATCATGCATTGTAGGGAAAGTAAAATCATTTCCGTTATAAAGTCTACGTATTTGCGTTTGTCTGACCTGATTAAGTATTAATTCCAGCTCAGCACCTATTGGGCTAAATATTTCGAAACGAAGTGCATTTCTTCTTAAGTGTTACGCTGGTACTGATAAAAATTTACTACAATTAGAAAATGGAGAAAGATTGGCTTTATTTTCGGAGTGAATTACGAAAAAAATTGATGTGGGCAGCACCTGACTTTATTTACAGATTTAAATATATTCTCTCTTCACTTCTGTCATAAATCATTGAATTGAGTTTAATTGCACAAAATGACAGGTACATTTATTTGAAATTAATGTTCATTGCATATACAATTTTAAAACATGTATTCTTCATCTGGCGACTTTTCGTTTTATGAGAGCGTTGTATTCTCGCAGAAATTACCAAAAAATATTTAAAATTTTCTTGAAATCGTGGTTTTATTTTCATTTTTATGTGGCGACTGGAAGCATTTTCAAAGGTGGTACTTCATAAATGATAACAAGAACGGTTCGCCCTAGAGAAATGATATTATTTTATATTCTTTGTCATAAAAAAATACGTAAGAAACAACTATTTTATTTATACAATTAAGTATATTTTGTTTTGTATCATGGAATTTAATGATTTTAACGGGATAATTCGTAAAAATGCAGATTAGTTTAGTTCGAATCGTACCAAAATCTAATCAGAACCAGAATGAATCTTAAGTGATTTATATACCAAATTTTGGGACATTTCGATCAATAGTTTTTGAGCTACAGTGGATAAATACATTGCACCGACATTCAAACACACAGATAGACAGACAGAAAGAAATTGCAAATTTAATGATGTTTCAAACGGGAACATTTTATATTTTCTGAAAGAAAATATTGAAAATAAAAATCAAGTTAGAGAACATGAATTTTTGGCTGTACGAAATGTCTTATGTTGCGCCAATATCAATTTGAAATATATAACTAATAAAATAAAATTATTTTATACCTTTTGTGTTAACTACGAGTAAAGTAACAGAAAAAATTTGCATCAGGTATATTATTTTTACTAATACTGATGCATATGAGTCTGTCTGACTCCTTGAAGAAGCAACATTGCTCTTCGAGGTAGCTTTGCAGTATGTAAAATGTAGAAAAAAATTGGCATGCAAAATTTTAGCTTTTCCCATTAACTGGGCTGGTTATATATATAAACAGGATATATTACTAACAATAGCAGATAAAGCCGCAGACATCAACATTCTTGTATGTAATGTCTATGTATAATCCAATAGCCCATCATTCTATAATTTCTGTAAAAATTCTGTCGTATAGTTCTTTAGATAGAGCGTATACATGCATTACACACACATACACAGATGCCACCCTAAAGTAGTACGTTTGGTTTTTAGAGATCTCAAAATGTGTAGATTCGCAAAAATTCGAGTTCAGATTTTGACACGATTACACTTCTTTCTCTATACATTACCATGTATAGTAGGGAAAGTAAAAATCTAATGTGGGCAGCACATGACTTTCTCTGCAAACTTATATCCATGTTATCTTTATTTTAATTAAATTTAATTCACTTTTAATTCAATTTTTGTTCTCATTTGGTAACTGGACTTATTTTCAAAGGTGGTGTAAAGAAAATACCAAAAACAAAAATATCTCGAGAATGGCTAGCCTGTAGTGTAATGGGGTTGCTCTTATTATTTGCTTCGTTAAAAATTCATATAAAACAAGCATTTAATAGATATATTTGAGCATAGTTAGTTTTTATTTCAGATTTCGACGGTTTTTGCGGGCCATTTTGCAAAAAAGCAGGTTATTTTTTTCCGTATCCTACCAAAATCTAATAAGCACCAGTGTGACCCACAAGCGACTTATCAAACGAATTTTGTCAAATTCGGTCCATTAGTTTTTCTGCTAGATTGGCTACTGGCAACTTTCGTGAGCCATTTCGAAAAACAAAATGAGTGTTCTTTATCCCGAATCATACTAAAATCTAATCAGCACCAGGGTCACATCCACGTGACTTACTTACCAAATTTTTTGAAATTCGGTCCAATATTTTTTGAGTTAGATTGGAACCATACATTGCATAGACGGACATACAGACAAACTCATAGACACAGAGACAGACAGACACACACACAGACTACACGCAAAAAATAGTTTTTCGTATTCTAGAGGTCTTGAAATGTGTAGATTTGTCGAAAACTCGAATTGCGGTTTTCGGTATTATTCAAATATTTTCCCTATACATTACCATGTATTGCAGATACAAACACAGACGTCACGCTAAAAATAGTTTTTCTTATTCCAAAGGTCTTGAAACGTGTAGATCCGTCGAAAACTCGAATTGCGGTTTTCGGGATTATTCAAATACTTTCCCTATACATTACCATGTATTGCAAAGAAAGTAAAAAGTGGAGCCAAGTACTGATTAATATATGTATATATAGACAATTTAATGACATATCAAAATATCCATTAAAACACGTTCAGTCGATGCCTTAAAAAAGAGGATTTTTTGCATTCTAGAGGCTTTGAAACGTGTGGATTTATCGAAAAAATAAATTTCAACTTATGACTCGACTCCAATAGTGCCATGCATTGCAGATAAATTATTATCAATGCTATTTTTTTATTCATATCCAATTAAATCCGGATGTAATAATTAAGCGCTTGTTATATTTACTTTTATTATGATAACACGAATAATAACGAACCATTTGCGTCTGAAACTATTTTTGTTAAATTTTATTGAGTCGTTACATTTCTGATCTATCACCGGTGTAATTTTAAAACGAGATATGTGCTGAATGAAAGTGGAAATAAATTTAAAATTGCAAATTTGATTGAAGTTTTAAACGAGGATTATTTCATTCCATATTTTCTGACAGAAAATAATTGAAAAAAAAAATCAAGAAAGCGAATATTAATTTTCAGCTGTACGAAAGGTCTTAGGATGCCAACATCAACAGTTTGAAATACAGGGTGACCATAGATAACTTTCCCTGTTTGAAGGAGTCTGCAGCTGAAACTAATGAACGAAATGAAACCAAATGACAAATGCAGACAGTGGAAAGAATGCGGAGAAGAATTCCGCAAAAAAAAAAAAAAAAAAAAAAAAAAAAAAAAAATAAAAAAAAAATAGTTCCAAAAGTCGCAGTTAGGGGAGATTTTGGTGCTAAATTTATGAAACTCACATAAAATAATCTCCATAAATTCATTCATAAGTGTATGGTGTGTTTATTTTTTATTACAAAAGCATTATTGGAATTCTGAATACAATAATTAGCTTGTATTCACTGTAAATATTCTCTCATTTTCGGTTCCGACAGCGCCAAAATCTCCCCTATCAGCAAATTGTGGTGCTATTTTTCTACGGAATTCAACTCCCCATGCCTTGCACAGTCTGTATTTGAAATTTGGTTTCATTTCGTTCATTAGTTTTAGCTGCAGACGCCTCCAAACAGAGAAAGTTATTTTATGGCCACCCTGTGTATGATACACAAATTAAATTTATTTTATACGATTTGTGTTAAAGACCAGTAAAGTAACAGAAAATAATTTCCATAACATATATTATTTTAGAATTGCTACGAATGCCAGCACGCCAATTCATATGCCTTAAATAAGCAACATCACTCTTCGAGGTGATCGTTGTGGTATGGAAAGTGTAGTAAAAAATTTGCATGTGAAATGTTCGCTTTTTCCATTAACTTGAGTAGTCGAATTTCAGGCATTGCCTTCTTTTCTGTGAAATAGACGTAAAGATCCTGAAAATAGGTTGCTTCCCAAACAATGCTAGGTAAAGCTGCAGACATGGACTTTATTGTATGTTTGTCTATGTATAGTACATCATTTTACAATTTATGTACAAGTTCTGTCGTATAGTTCTTTAGATAGAGTGGATACATGCATTGCACACACATACACAGAAGTCACGCTAAAATAGTACTTTCGTGTTATAGTGGTCTCAAAACGTGTAGATCCGTCGAAACTTCGAGTTCGGATTTTCAACACGATGTCACTACTTTCTCTGTACATTACCATGTATTGTGGGGCAAGTAAAAATGTGGAGCCAAGCACTATGATTATATATCCATATATAAACAATTTAATGGCATTTCAAAATACTCATTAATGCACACTCAGACGATACGCTGAAAATGGATTTCTGTGTTCTAGAGGCTTCAAAACGTGCAACTTCATCGAAAACAAAAGTTACGAGTTTCGACGGGATTCCAATAATGCATTGTAGAGAAATTAAAATCAAAACCATTTTTGTTATTTAAGTGCAATTAATTACAGATGTACTAATCAAGCGTTTGCTATAATTACTTTTATTATTATAAAACGAATAATTACGAACCATTTGAGTCTGAAATCATTTGTGTTAGATTTTCTTGAGTCTTTACATTTCTGATCCATCATCAGCGCATTTTTTAAAACGAGACAAGTGCTGAATGAATGTGGAAATAAATTTAAAATTGCAAATATGATGAAGTTTTAAACGATGATTATTTGATTTTATATTTTCTGAAAGAAAATAATTGAAAAAGAAAATCAAGTACGGGAAAATGAATTTTCGGCTGTACGAAAGATCTTTGGTGCCAATAGCAATAGTTTGAAATATATGAATAACAAAATAAAATTATTTTATACCATTTCTGTGAACTACCATTAAAGTAATACAAAAGAATTTGTATAAGATATATTATTTTTTAAGAATGCTAATCTGGAGGAATTCATTTTAGTTATTAAATAAGTAACGTCGCTCGTCGAGGTGGCGTTACAGTATGCATAGTGTAGAAAATAATTTATAGGTAAAATTTTAGCTATTCCCATTAACTTGATTGATTGCATTTCAGGCACAGTGGCCAAGCACTATGCCTGAAATATTCCTGAAATTCATTCCAGTGAATAGGATATAACGACCTTGGAAATAAGATGCTTTAGAAAATAATCTCAGTAATTTCATTTTCAGTTACCTACGACAAAATTACTTCTAATTATTTGAAGCACTTTTTAAAAAAAAAGTAATTTTTATTTTTTCTATAACACAATGTAATGGGTAAGGAAGACATTGGAATCGTGTCGAAAATAGCTACTTGTGTTTTCAACAGACCTACACGATCCTGACACTCTCGTATCCAAAAATACTATTTTAGATTGAGGTCTACGCATGTGTATGTGTGTGTCCGAATATGCAATGAATACATCCACTCTAGCTGAAAATCTAATGGTCGAAATTTCACAAAATTTAGTAAATAAGTTATTTTTGGGCTATGCTGGTGCTGATTAGATTTTCGTACAATTCGGAAAAATAATCTGTCTGATTTTACTAAATGGCCCTCAAAAACCGTGTATGTTTACTCCAGTATAAGAATTATACCAAATTTTACAAAATTATATAGATAAGTCACCTTGCGGATAATTAGAATTTGATATGATTCGACAAAGTAGAACTTGCTTTTCATTGCGAAATGGCCCGCAAAAATCGTCAAAATCTGCGCAGAAATAACAGAAAATGATTTAAATTTACCAAATAATTACTTAAAAATTCCCTGAATTCGTGGAATGAAAATACTATTTTTAGCCTGATATCTGTGTGTGTGTCTGTCTGTGCAAGGACTGTATTTACTAATTGACTGAAAAACTAATTGTCGAAATTTCATAAAAGTTATTAAAATTGATTTTGGTAAAATTTGGGGAAAAAGAACTTGCTTTTTTCCCCCACAAAAATCTTATCTGTTTACTCCAGTTTAAAAACTAATTGATCAAATTTTACAAAATTTTGTAAATATATCAACTTGGTGATCGTTAGATTTGGGTATGATTCGAAAAAAAAACTAAAAAAACTTGCTTTATTTTGCCAAATGGACGGCAGGAAACGTCAAAATCTGCGAAAAAATTACTAAAAATTATTTAAAATTTCTAAACAATTATTTAAAATTACCAAACAATTATTTTAAATTTCCTTGAATTTGTGGTCTTAGTTAAATATTCATTTTCATTTGGAGAACGAACGTATTTTTACTTCCCCTGCAATGCATGGTACTGTATAGGGAAAGTATTGGAATCACGCCGAAAATCGCAACTCCAGTCTTCCACGAATCTACACGTTTTGACACATCTAGATTACGAAAAAACCATTTTTACCATGACATCTGTGTGTCTGTCTGTGTGTCTGTCTGTGTGTCTGTCTGCGTGTCTGCCTGTGCAATGTATGTATATGTTACTGTGAAAGACCGATATCTGGCAAATGTCGATATTCTCCGGTGAATGTCAGCATTCACATAGTCACTTATTGTATATCCGAAATATTTCCTGAATATCATTATTTCTCACTTACACCGGCAAATGTCGACATTCAGCATGCACTGATGGTGGATGTTGAATCAAAATATTTTTGTTACGTTAAGACAAAAATGCAACTTTTTTAATCATACTTTATTATTAAAACATATTATGATATATGTAAAAATAGACAAAGCTTAAGTAACAGCACATATAAATAAGCTGTTGAACCTAAGACGAACAGTACATTCTAAATGAGAAAAGAAAATAATACCAATAATAAACTTACACATGAATTATGTGATTAACATTATACAATCGTTTTTATTACAACTTAAACTGTTATGACATTTTGAATTGTCCAATAATTCGACACCCACCAGAGCTTATCTGTGGTTATTGACATACACCGGCGATGATCCGAATATATAAGAATATAACCAAATATTCGATCTTTCATCAACGTATTTGGTATGTTGTTGTTGTTGAGACCCAGACCGTCCGACCTACCAGAAAGGTGTAAGGTAACTGTATGGACGGCCGGGAAGTGCCACCCAATTTAGACCGGAACCCAGTGGGGGAGGCATCCACAGGGACCGTACCCTCCTTCCCCTACCACCAACCTCTCGGAAGGACTTACGGACCCACATGTTTAACGTGATCGTACTCCGCATGAACACGGCGGCATTTGTGGTAGCGTGCAAATCTAGCGCGCAAACCCCGGGGATACCGCACCCGAGATGGCCAACAGCACGCGGTGTTCCGAGGTGGTCACCCACCAAGTACTAACCGCGCCCGATGCTGCTTGACTTCGGTGATCTAACGAGAACCGGTATTTTCAGCACGGTACGGCCGTTGGCCCACGTATTTGGTATGTGTCGACATTCACCGGAGAATATTTACATTCTATAATTTCGGTCTTTCACGGTAACATATACATTCGAATTCAGAAACTCTCTTTAATTCACCAAATTTCATAGAATTTGGTAAGTAAGTCACTTGGGTATGATACTGGTGCTGATTAGTATTTGGGACTTTTTTGCGAAATGACTGTATCCACAGTAGCTGAAAAGCTAATAGAACGTAAATATGAGTCTGCAGGGAAAGTCATGTACTACCCACATCAGAAATTTTTACTTTCCCTGCAATACATGGTAATGTAAAGGGAAAGTGTTGAAATCATACTAAAAATCGCAACTCGAGTTTTCGACGGATCTTCACGTTTCGGGACCTCTAGAATACGATAAAACCATTTTTAGCGTGACGTCTGCGTGTGTGTGTGTGTCTGTCGGTCTGTCTCTCTGAGGAGATGTTATATCCAATCTAACTAAAAAACTTAATTGACCGAATTTCAGAAAATTTGGTAGATAAGTCACTTGTGGGCGAGTCTGGTGCTGATTAGGTTTAGATACGACTTGGGATAAAAGAAACCGCCTTTCTTTGTGAAATGGCACTCTACAAGCATGTATCCACTCTAGCTGAAAAACTAATGGACCGAATTTCACAAAATTTCCGTTGGTAAGTCGACTGCGGGTCACACTGCTGCTGATTAGATTTTGGTACGATTCGGAAAAAAATAACCTGCCTCTTTTTACGAAATAGCCCACAAAAATTGTCAAAATCTAAAATAAAAGACTATGTATGCTCAAAGATATCCATTAAATGCTTGTTGTATACGTACTTTTTAACGAAGAAAATAATATGACCAACCCCATTACACCAATACTAGCCGTTCTCGAGATATTTTAGTTTTTTTTTTTTTTTTTTTTTCCCTACGCCACCTTTGGAAATAAGTCCAGTTACCAAATGAGAACAAAAATTAAATTGAAAGTGAATTAATATTAATTAAAATAAAGAGAACGTGGATATAAGTCTGCAGGGAAAGTCATGTGCTGCCCTCATCAGATTTTTACTTTTCCTGCAATACATGGTACTGTATAGGGAAAGTTTTGGAATCATGCCGAAAATCGCAACTTGAGTTTTCGACGAATCTACACGTTTCGGGACTTCTACAATACGATGAAACCATTATTAGCGTGACGTATGTGTGTTAGCGTCTGTCTGTCTGTCTGTCTGCCTGTGCAGATTTTGTATCCAATCTAACTAAAAAACTAATTGACTGAATTTCATAAAATTTGGTAGATAAGCCAATTGTGGGATACCCTGGTGCTTGATTAGATTTTGGTACGATTCGAAAACTTAAACCTGTGTTTTCTTATGAAATGGCCAGCAAAAATCGCCAAAATCTAAAATAAAACATTCTGTGTGCTTAAATGTATTAACTAGTGTTATACACGTAATTTTTGACGGGGAAAAGAATAAGACCAACCGCATGCCTCTGGAGCTAACCGTTCTCGAGATATTTGATATTTTTTGCATTTTTGTTGCGCTGCTTTTGGAAAAGTTTCCAGTTACCAAATAAAAACAGAAATTGAATTAATTTAATTCAGTGTTATTTTGAGCAAATTCAATTCAATTTAATTAGTAAAGAAATAAAAAGGAAATGAATTTGAGTCTGCAAGGAAAGTCATGTGCTTCCCACATTAGATTTTTAAAGGTGGTATTGCAAATATACTAAGAAACTTTATTATCTCGAGCACGGCTGGATCTCGAGAGTTGAGATTGGTCTTATCCTATTTTCCATCAAAAATTAAGCATGGAGAACAACCATTTTATTAATAGAATTAAGGAATTTTTTTTTGTATTACAGAATTTGATTACTTTTATTGTGATAAAACGAATAATAACGAACCATTTTCGTTAGACTGTCTTGAGTTATTATATTTCTGATCTATCATCAGTTCAATTTTAAAACGAGACACCTGCTAAATCAAAGTGGAAATAAATTTGGAATTGCAAATTTGATGACATTTTAAACGAGGATTATTTCATTTTATATTTAAATCAATATTGACTTTAAAATCAATAAAAACTTTAAATTGAAATCAATAAAACTTTAATTAATTAAAATCCATAAACTGAAATCAATAAACTTGAATTGACTAAATCTATATGTAATAATTAAGCTTTTGTTATACTGTCGAACATGTTTGAAACAGAACCTGTAGGAAACGGAATACTGTAATAAGCGGAAAATATGTTTAGAACCGTTCAAAACTATTGGAAAATATGTTTAGCCCCGTCCATAAATATGGAAAAATATTTTTAGCCCCGTCCAAAAATGTAGGAAAATATTTTTAGCCCTGTTCAAAATATATGAAATTCATGTTATTTTCCCCTGTGTGAAACGGAACATGTACAATGCGGGAACGGCCGACCGATGTAAAGTATTTTATTAATAAAAGCATCTGATGTAACGAACAGTGAATGGAACAATCATCCAACTATTTTAGCCATTTATTTCCATGAGAGCCATTTCGCACAGAACATTCTATTAAATTTTATCACGATATTTTGAAAGACATTTCAGGACTTCAAGAATTTTTCGTTAATCTAAGAGACTCTGAAATGCTAAAAGTATTAATCAATGCACGGTTTTTAACTAAAGATCGCATTATTAGTAAGAAACATGTCCAAGAAACAATGTTGGATTATTTTAAAAGTTCATCTCACACTTTTTTTAACACTTTACAGCAAAGTTGAAAAGTGTTTATGACTTTGTTCATTCTGTCTGTCTGTCTGTCTGTCTATCAATTAGCACGATAACTGCCTTAAAAATGACTAAATCAAAATGAAATTTTAGTATGTTGTTCAGACGGTTTCTATCCTATGGGAATATAAAAGAATAATATCACTCAATTAGTTTTGGATTGAACCCGGTTGAAAAAATGAAATACATTGAACCCTATGGGACCTAATTTTTCAAACATTTTTTAAGCGGATTTAAAATTCACAAATTGCTTCGAAAATTTTAGGTAATATTCAAATTATTCCATAAAATGTAGATTTCAGCAAAATATATTCAGTAGTTTTTTAAATAAAAATTAAAATAATAATTACACCTCTTATATGAAGCGATCACCTGAACATGATATGAAAAAATCATGTGACCCACTTCAAAATAAAATATGACATCCATCTTGTGTCAAAATTGTGATATTTAAAGTTCTTTTTAATTCATATTGAGTGATGTATTCGTCCTAAAACCGCTTTATTTTTGCTTAAATTCTGTGGATCTGCATACTGAAACAACGCAATCACAATATATTTGAGTTTAAGTGATCATCCAAATTTGATTATTTCTACAACGAAGATTATTTTTTAACACTTTACAACAAAGTTGAAAAGTGTTTATGACTTTGTTCATTCTGTCTGTCCGTTAGCACGATAACTGCCGTAAAAATTACTTAATCAAAATGAAATTTTAATATGTTGTTCAGACGGTCTGTAGAACCTATGGGAATATAAATGAATAATATCACCCAATTAGTTTTGGATTGAACACGGATTGAAAAAATGAAATACATTGAACCCTATGGGACCTAATTCTTCAAACATTTTTTAAGCTGATTTAAAATTCATAAATTGCTTCAAAACTTTTAGGTAATATTAAAATTATTCCATAAAACATATAAAAAAAATTTCAGCAAAATATATTCAGTAGTTTTTTAAATAAAAGTTAAAATAATAATTACACCTCTTATATGAAGCGATCAGGTGAACATGATATGAAAAGATCACGTGACCCACTTCAAAATAAAATATGGCATCCATCTTGTCTCAAAATCGTGATATTTAAAGTTCTTTTTAATTCATATTGAGTGTTGTATTCGTCCTAAAACCGCCTTATTTTTGCTTAAATTCTGGACATCTACATACGGAAACAACGCAATGACAATATATTTGAGTTTAAATGATCATACAAATTTGATTATTTCTACAACGAAGCCTATTTTTCACTAAATCACCTTTCATGTAAAATGTAAACAGCAAAATATGTAGGATGAGTTGCATAAAAATTGCTGTATTTTTTAACGCAAAAGTATTTAGCTCATGGAGTCTGCATAGCTGATATGAATGAAATATTCACTGATTTTACAGAGAGAAGGACGATTTTTTTCGATGAAGTTTTAAGCATAGAGTTTAATTACTTGTAGCTTCATGGTCTTAAGTTTTTAAATAAAATAAATTATTTAATACTGTGATGAATGAAATGATTGGGAAAAAGTTATGAATGAAATGATTGGGAAAAAGTTATGAATGAAATGCTGCTTTTATAGAGAGAGCCAGGCGTGTTATTTTTTCTATGACGTCATTTGAATGAATGTCAGTTATTTTCGATGAAGTTCTTAAAAATAATAAATTATTGTAGTATTATGATGATTTTAAAAATATTACCGAGGATTGTATCCCATTTTAGAGATGTTTAAACCATTCAATTTATATTTCAATGCCGTCATTTGAATGAAGTTCATTTTTTTCGATGAAGGTTTAAGTTTTCAAATATAATAAATTAATGTAATATTGTGATAAGTTTTAAAATATTACTTATGAATGTATTGCATTTTAGAGATGCTTAAATAAAATTGCACTGAAGTTGGAAAGTGTTTCATAATCAATGCGTTAAGCATGATTGATCTTTCTTGTTAAACTTATATTTTGTTGTATGGTAAGCAGTGATATTTTGATTGTCAGTCATCTAGGTTTTAAGGTATGATAATAAGTTAAACGTTAAGGAAATGAGTTACAACATATTTTTTTTGCATATACTCTTATGATCGCAGTATGCAAAAATGTACGTATATACATATTTAAAATAATTAAATTTGCTATTATGGTATAATATAGTATTAATAGGATTTATCTAAATATACTTTTTAGAATTTTTAAAGTCTGGTGTGTAGGTGAGAAATTACACATGGACTATCAGCATTTCCAGCTAAACATTTTAATTTCGCCTTTCCTGAAGTGACATGAAACGGAATTCTTTTAAAGCCGGAAAATTCTTCCGGTCCCCTGAATTCCGTTTAAGGCAAGTTCGACTGTAGTTACTTCAGTTATGATCAAACAAATAATAACGAACCCTTTGCGACTGAAACCATTTTCGTCAGATTTCTTTGAGTCATTACATTTCTATCAATTTGTCAGCATTGCAATTAAAAAAAATATCTGATGTGAGCTGCACATGACTTTCCCTGCAAACTCATAGGCACGTTCTCTTTATTTCTTCAATAATTCATTAAATTGTGTTTAATTGCACAAAATAATAATTATATTAAATTACTGAGAAATGGCACTTTTAATTAAATTTTCGTCTTCATTCGGTAACTGGACCTATTTTCAAAGATGGCGTAGCGAAAATGCGAACAAACTAAAATATCTCGAGAACGGCTAGCCCTAGTGTAATGGGGTTTATCTTATACTTTTTCTCGTCAAACAGTACGAAAAACAGTACAGAAATTACGAGGAGTATTAGAAGAGGTTTTAAAAACAAACTCAAAAGAGTAACCGGCATCCTGACCAAGTTTAAAAATGAAATTAATTTCACTGTTTAATGACGAAATAGTAGAACAAACGTTAAAAGCACAGTTAAAGTACGCATAAAATAAGGCTTTTTTAGACGAGATGAGGTGAAAAGAATTAGCAGGGATTCAAGTGTTAGTAAAAGTGGATTTACGAAAAATAGAAGATTGAAAACCAAAAGAATTACCAGAAATAAGAACGTCCAAAAACGACCAGAAACAGTCGGACTCATGCTCGACAGTAAAATTAATAGAGGGGTAAAAATTACTAACAGTATCCAAAAGATTAAGAAGATCCTTTAAACTATGATCCCAAATAATAAAAACATCATCAACATAACGTTGCGCCAAAGAATAGCCAATTTTATTCCATGCGAGTCACATCTTTCTCGATTCCATGCGAGTCGAACCTTTGCAAAGTTACCTCTAAAATATTTTTAAAACCTCTTTTGGTTATGTATATTTGTGATTAATCAGAATTATGACAATTTGTATTTGTAATTTTGTGAATTTTAAATCTGATTCTAGTGATTTTGTTGTAGATGCATTAAAGCGATGCCAATTTTATAATATGCAAATTCAAATTGCAAGTAAGTAGTATTTAAGCATGTTAACATGATTTTTTATTTAATGCCACTGAGGAAGGTTATGATGATACCTGAAAGCGCTCTGGCTTTTAAATTTTATGTACGTCTGATAGATGTTTAATAAAATGACGTTTAAAAATCTAATGATTTGTCATTAATTTTTTAATAAAATCGAAAGTTTTAATTTTTGTTGTCCCAGAATGTTGAAATAAGTCATTTTGGTTGGACAGTTTTCGCTGCATAAGTCAGAATTTTGTTCAAAAATATTTGAAACCATTAATTTTTGAATGAAACATCGAATGAAGTTCCTACTCTCTCTCTAATCTTTACGTGCCACGTAGCACTTGCACAGTGGGTAAAGGTTTTTAACGCATATAAAATTCGGCGATGATATTTTTCGAAAAATTATGTGATTTCAATCAAATTTGTCTTGATAATTTTAATTGAATTAAATAATTAGCCAACTGACCTTAAGCAAAATCAGCTAAGAAAGAAGTTTTAATTTCTGTCGTCCTAGAATGCCGAAATTTGTAATTTTTGTGGAAAGTCGTGCTGTAAGCCTTTGGGCCAGCCGAGTGGTCTGGGTCTTCAACTGTATAAATCAGAATTTTTGCGAACATATTTAAATAATTAATTTTTGAATAACGCATCGAATGTTTAGAACAAGGTTCATTATAAGGTTGGGCGCTGAGTCCGTCAATCAATTAAAAAGTTGTCAGCCTGATGTCAACGATTTTATCATTTCGCTATTCGTGACACCGCGGATCAGGGACGAGTTTGATAGTCGTTGCCAAACCACAGCAAGTTTTTCCATTATTGCAATTAAGAATTGTTTGTTAATTTTGAAGTGGCGCAATTCAGACGTAAAGAACCTGTTCAGAGATTTTTAATTCTGCTCTGCACATCTTCCTCAGTGACGTCCAAAAATATTATCAGTCTCCTTAGAGAGCCCGAGAACAAAATGCGAGCGTTTACTATTTCCGTGACATAACATGCGCAGAGCTATGTAAAAAGAATTAACTCAGTCATGTCCGGGATAGGAGTCCACTGGTTCCGAGGTTGTTTCATCGATTTTTAACTGAAAATATAGTATCTCGGTTTCTTTTGTGAAATATATGAAATGAAGTCAAAATCTGATCATCAAAAAAGAAATATATATTAATGTGTATTTTTACCATTAAAATATTCATATTGTTACGCGTATCCACGTATCCTCCGTAATCGAGGATGTACGCTCAGGAAACAAGAATGAGTTCAGATATCTGGATAACTAACACGCTTAAGCACAAGCACAGCTCAAACAGGAAAAATATACAGTAAAACAACACTCAAATGCTCCACTAGTTTCACAAAACTGCTGATACTATTTTCAAAGCATTGACGTATTTCATTTCACAAAACAGTAGCTACTGGTCTCAAAACATTGACAAACATTTCGATTTAGCTCGCGTCACGTCAACTGCTCTCCAACGGAGTGGTGATTCCTTTTATAGACTCTATAGTAAATTCTGGAAATCTTCATATCTCCCAGAATATTGGTTATTTGGCAGTCTCTCTCGAATCTTCGAAAAGTCGACACATGTTGCCAAATTGAAGATAAATCGCCAAACCTCGTGACCCTTCTTCGACATTCTGGCAACTCTACGCTCACGTCATGGAAAAAGATGCCTGTAGAAGTGTTTCTCACTCTGATCTTCGAAAGAGACGAAAGACTCAAGTGAGGGACTATTACACGTTCGCAACAACATCTATTGAAACAATTATATATATCTCAAATTTATTCTCAAAACATTGACGAATATCACAGTTCAATGTAGTTTGTATTTCATATCTCGTAGTTTGTATCTCATATCTGGCAATTCTGTCATATCTCGTAGAATATTCTTTATTCCGGGGTGTTTCTCAAACGATCTAAAATTCGCCAAATATCGCTAAATTGGCCTGCAACCAGCTTTCGAACTTCAGTATCTGGCAAGCCTAGAATCACGTCATAAGAAAGGATGTTTTCGTCGTCTGGTTTTAAAGGTGACTCCAGTGAGAGCATCTTACACGTTTATAACAATATATGCATATTTTAATCAGGGATTACCTACGATTTCTTCCCAGATATGTGGTGTATTTGGCAATGCAATCATATTTTGTCCTATCTTCTTGATTCCAAAATATGACGTTTAACTGTCTCCCTACTTCTACAGAAAGCATTATCTTAGTCTGTGATTTAATATAATTCAGTGAAGGAGAACACCGGCTTGATACATGTGTATCCATATCACCTAAGGAAAATATTCCATTTAAGCCAATATTGTTCATTTTTTAAATTGTAATTCATATACTTTTGATAAATTATACTCAAAATGACGTTTCTCGACATAACAATCATTTGCACAGAATAGCACATTCATAGGTTTCCGGATTAACCATAGATATACGTATAATAATACATAAGTCTGCAGCGCAAGCTGCTATTGCTTACAAAAATCTCATGGAAAGAATCTTTGAGACTCATACTGAATCATAAATGCAATTCTGCAATGTCTAAAGTCCAACTAAAAGTTAGGAATTTAACAAGCAAAATTGTTTATCATATTATACACCAGAACACTGCCTCAAAGCTTGATGTTTCGTATATACAGGGTGATTCAAAAGTTCGGAGCAAAAGTAAAACGCTATAAAAAATTATCTATAAGTTGGAGAGACATGCGGTTTGCAGATTAATATTCACCGTCGTGGGGGATTTTGTACGGCAAGAAAAAAAATTAGTTAAAAATCTCGACACTAGGGGGCGCTTCTGCAGAGAAAACAATGAAAGTTAATAATTGTGAAATGGAATATTTTATTTCAGCATGATTTACAGCTGCAAGTGCTCAATATGTCCACCACCACTTTCCAGTAGTACTGAGTGCAGTTGCGGTATTACGCCTAATACAGCATGAAACAGCATATCAAAGGGAATGGCTGCCACCACCTGCCGTAAGGCGTCTTTCAGTGCTTGTAAGGACTGGGAATTTCCTCTATAGACCCGTGATTTTAGGTAACCCCACAACCAGAAATCACAGGGTGTAAGATCTGGGGATCTCGCAATTCATGTGTGCTATGCTTACCCAATAGGCGATCGGCGCCAAACGTTGACCGTAGCAACTCCATCACTTGACGTGCCGTGTGGGATGGTATTCAATAACGTTTTTGTCTGATTCTAACTTTGCGTTGCGTGAGCGATATACATACGTCACCTCCATGGCTTTATCTGCAGTAACTCCCCCTAGTGTCGGAATTTTGAACTATTTTTTTTCATACCATACAAAATTCCCCACCAAGGTTATTAATAATCTGCAAACTGTATGTCTCTGTGACCCACAGATGTTTTTTTTTATCGCGATTTACTTTTGTTCTGAACTTCCGAACCACCCTGTATATTACTGAAATTGGTACGAATAAAATAAAACATCAAAATAGTACATTTAATAGAAGTTTATTTGACTGTTTTACTGGTGCTTAACACACATTGAAAAAATAATAACTACTTTTCTTTATATTATAATTGGAAACAATTATTATTGTAAATCATTGGCACAACAGAAATTTGCACATACAGATTACCCCTAACTGAAACCATTCTCTGCTCACATACAAATTTCATCAATTAGCAGTATATGTGCATATCGCAATTCCATAACTGGCATTATTAAGCAAGAACTGCTTATAGTACAAATATACCAAGATGGCTTCATCTTAAAGGTAGATTCATAGGAATGATGAAATCAGGACAGACATAGACATAAGTTTAGAGAGCACTGAATGTTGTTGTTGTTGAGACCCAGACCGTCCGACCTACCAGAAAGGTGTAAGGTAACTGTATGGACGGCCGGGAAGTGCCACCCAATTTAGACCGGAACCCAGTGGGGGAGGCATCCACAGGGACCGTACCCTCCTTCCCCTACCACCAACCTCTCGGAAGGACTTACGGACCCACATGTTTAACGTGATCGTACTCCGCATGAACACGGCGGCATTTGTGGTAGCGTGCAAATCTAGCGCGCAAACCACGGGGATACCGCACCCGAGATGGCCAACAGCACGCGATGTTCCGAGGTGGTCACCCACCAAGTACTAACCGCGCCCGATGCTGCTTGACTTCGGTGATCTAACGAGAACCGGTGTTTTCAGCACAGTACGGCCGTTGGCCCTAGAGCACTGAATGTGTACAATTTAACCTTAAACTGTTAAGAAGATTCCAAAACGTTAGACGATAAGCAGTACCAGGTCGTCCGAAATCTACAACCTATAGGCCGGACCAGTATTTGTCATTAACTGCGACAACACAGGACTGTGTCTGCAAGACAAGTCTCTGGAGCCACAGGAGCAACTATTTCCCGACAAACTGTTGACACGATGCTCAAAGAAACTGGTGTATATGTCAGATGTGCAATAGTTTATCTTTTGCTCAACTCTACGCAAAGGTATGCACGTTTATAGTAGTGTCAAGAACATCGAAACTGAACTCTATATCGATGGATCAATATGCTCTTCACTGATTAGTCCAGTTCCAGTTTTCAGACTGATTCTCGTTGCCCATTATATGGCGAGAGTTTGGAATACATTACAATCGCTTTAACATCCCTAAAAGGGAGCATCCCGTCATCCTCTATTAAAGACAATTCGGGACTTATAAACTGCCTTACTGCAGTAGTGAGAATTTTCGCCCTCGTAGTTAATGAAAAATCTCATCGAAAACTATAAAATCTACCGTGAGGCATGCGTGGCTGCAAGAGGTATCAACATCACTTATTAGTGATTTATGTACCAGAGTTGTTTCAGTTTTTTCTAAGAAAAATGTAAAATTGCTTTTTTACATCAATTTTAAAGCAAAATTTTTGCAAAACAGTTTTTGTTCCTGTTGTTTTCTGTTATTGTAGTTGCATTAGCTTATTACAACCGCACGCCAAATTTTGTTTCATTTCAACTTTTTATTCGTAAAATAGAATGCGATACTTTTCTCCTAGCCTAGCGATTATCTGGAGCCCATGAGGTACCTGTTGGACATCATTGTTCTATATTTTCATACCAAGTCGTTGTACTAACATTTCCTATAATCTTTCTTATTACTAATTGAAACTCATCATCTCTAAATATCTCTTTGCAATTTTTATAATTTTTATTCAAACGGAATTGATATGTTACATTTTCAATTGTCAAAATATAAGGTTCTATTTCTTTATCTCTTGTTACACTATCATTTCTCCCTGTCATTCCAATCCTTACTCACGTAATGTCTAAATAATATATTTTTAATCTTCCTTCTAATCTAATATTTCTCGACCACGAGGTCCATGAGATCAATTATACCGGGCCACGAGAGATTCTCCTGGAATTTGTGGTTTAATTTTATAAGCATTTTTTATGAATAAATATTTCATAATGGAAATATTTTAAGGAGAATAATATTCGTGAATGTGTTGAAAAGCTCGGTATCAGAAGATCCGAATAACATATGTTGTTGTTGTTGTTGTTGTTGAGACCCAGGCCCTCCGACCTACCAGAAAGGTGTAAGGTAACTGTTTAAACGGCCGGGAAGTGCCACCCAATTTAGACCGGAACCCAGTGGGGGAGGCATCCACAGTGACCGTACCCTCCTTCCCCTACCACCAACCACACTGAAAGACTAACGGACACACATGTTTAACGTGATCGTACTCCGCGTGAACACGGCAGCAGTTTTGGCAGCGGCAGGAATCGAACCCGGGCCTACAGAATGCAATTCCAGCGTGCTTACCACTGTGCTACCGCCCCCCGGAATAGCATCTGTTGTTGAGACGCAGATCGTCCGACCTACCAGAAAGCTGCAAGGTAACTGTTTGGACGGCCGGGAAGAGCCACCGAATTTAGATCAGAGCCCAGTGGGGGAGGAATCCACAGGGACCGTACCCTCCTTCCCCTACCATCAACCTCCAGGAAAGATTCACGGACCCACATGTCTAGGGTGATCGTACTACGTGTGAACCCGCCAGCTCACCACTGGACTACCTCGCCCTGAGTAACATCTGTGTAACAAATGTCAGTGATTAATCGGCATTTAAATTTTAATACGAATAAGAGACTGCTGCTCAGCTGACTTCTAAGATGAAATACAATGAATAAATATTTTCTCTCTAAATACCGTACTTTTTTTCAAACCAACATTAGTAAAATCAATTTAATAATACAATACATGTTATACTAAATATTATTATATATTTTTAGTGATAAGAATGGAATATATCAATGAAAATCAGCATACATTGGTTGAATGATGTAGCACTGAGTTAATTACAATATGCTACGGGATTTGATTAGTCCAGTGATTGATAACTTATATTTAAATGTAATTTTATATTTGTCAACATGCCACACCGTATACAAATGTACTAAGATCATTTATGGTAATGCCATGATTACTTATTTATGTTAGTTTAATGTATGGACTTAAAAGAATTTTCCAGTAAATTTGTTGGGACAGAGCCCTCATCTTATAACAAAATAATTTACCGGACCATTCTAATCCATATTTACGGTATCTAATCCATCTTTCATATTCTGTTCTTTGCTTGAAACACATGTTTAGTAGAGAAGTGTCCTTTACCGTTTCAGAGCAGTAATCGCAGAACAATCACTTTTTCATGGCTGACCATTGAAGCTTCTCCTGGTAATAAAACAAGGTAGGTATGCCGAGATGTAGTGTAGGGAACAAAATGCGCTCTATAACTCACAGAAAGTGAGAGGATTTCCAAAAATATTTATAGTTTCTGTGAATCAAAGAAAGCATTTACTCTCATAATTTTTTATTGGTCATTAGGTAGAGATTATAGATGGGATAATATAATATCGATTCATCAATGCACTGAATGATCAATAAAAAATTGCAGGTGAGAAAATATTTGGTCAATTAAACATAATCAATCAGGGAATACATGTGAAAATTATATCGATGGAACAATGAACTAAATAAACTATTAGAGAGTACAGGTGAGAAAGCATTTGATCAATTTAAAGTTAAATTTAGCAATCAACTAGTATAAAATCCATCCTACGACGATAACAAAGAATTAAACTGAATATACTTTGTACTTGATACTTTTGAAAAAAAAAACATTTTGAAGAAGAGGTCATATAAAATTTTTCCAGACTCATTTAAACAATTATTATGCTTTCTGGTGAAAGAACGCCTAAATATTGAAGGTATCCTTACATTTTAAAACGTATGGCCCCAATAATCACATTACAGAAATCACTATTTGACATATTTGGGGGATAAAAATCTATATTCAAATATGAATACAAAATTTGCAATATTATTAGAGCTGTTGCCACTTTTCTGGGAAACTGCCTGGATATATAGTGTTCCACCTGTCTATGCATAGGAATTGAAAGTCGAGTGTCGTACAGAACAGAGCACCAGGCGCGAAGCGCCTTTAATCTCCAGTTTCAATATGTGGTTCTTATCGTCAAACTGTGACATTAATTCCGTGACCCTAATTGGAGGTTCGAGGTTTTTATTTACTACTTTTTTATTATTTGTCCTAGCTCCTAGTGTAGCAGTTTGTTGCACATTTAGAGTTTAAGCAGTTTGGGGGGTTGATGCAGATCTGAGGGTTATCTAGCACTTTTGCAGCTTAGAGTTTTGAGCATTAGTCGCGAGTTTTATTTGATATCAGATGTTTGAGGTTGGATATTTAATTCCGATTATCGATGTTTAGAACAGCGCGGGTTCTCTTACGCGATTTTGCCTTGCGATGATCATAGTCATGCAAATTGAATAACAGTTCGTTTGGAACGGATGGCAAATTTTTGTAAAATTTAAGCGCTAGCTTTTTAATTTGGGCTCTAACAGTTTTTATTTTGAAGTCATTCTTAATTACCGAGTTCCTTAAATACCTGGGAGCTTTCCTGATAATCCGTAGGATTTTGTTTTGTTTTTGTCTCTAGGAGGTCTATCGAAGTTTTACAGGCATATCCCCATAGGGGTGCTGCATACAGCATTCCCGGGCGGATGACCGATTTATAAATTAGCAGTTTGTTTTGATGACTTAGATTTCCGTTTCCTATGATTGGATATAAGGCTCCTGTAGTTATATACGCTTTTTTGATTAAGTTCGTTACGTGCTGTTTCCAGGTTAGGTGGGAATCTATCGTTACACCTAGGTATTTGGTAGATTTTTCCGCGCGTAAGGCATGATTGTTTATGTACAGTGGCGGCGGCGGTTTGTTTTTCCTCGAGAAATAAATCCAATGACATTTGTTGGGGTTTAATTTTATTCGCCATTTTTCCAGCCATGTTTGGAGTATGTCTAAGTGTTGTTGTAGCTGTCTGTGCATTACTGAGACATATGGGTGCTTTGCAAGTATCGCACTGTCGTCTGCATAGAGTGCCAGCTCTGTATTTGGAGTCCTGGGGATGTAGTTCAGGTATATGTTAAAGAGTGTCGGGCCCAGGATAGAACCTTGCGGTACACTACTTTTAATGAGCTTGGGTGTTGATAAGTTACCTCCTACTCTGACTTGAAAGTGTCTGTTATTTAAGTATGAGATTTAAAGTTTGACAAGAGCGTCAGGGACTTTTAAAGTGATCAATTTGTACGATAATCGACAGTACCATACTTTATCAAAGGCTTTTTGTATGTCCAGAAAAATCGCAGCTGTGGGTATTTTACTATTAAGTCCAGAAGATAAGTACTCTACCACTCTCAGCAACTGATGAGTGGTGGAGTGCTTTGGCCGAAATCCAAACTGCTCCGGAATGAGGATGTCATTCTCACTAAGGTGCGTGTTCAGTCTCTTAAGAAATATTTTCTCAGTAATTTTACTAAGTGTCGGTAGCAAGCTAATTGGTCTGTAGTTGGCTGGAATTGTGGCATCCTCACCTGGCTTGGGGATTGTTATGATTATCGCTTCCTTCCATTCTATGGGAAAGTAGTTTAGTTTTAATATTTTATTTATTAAGATAGTCAAGTAACATATTACGTTTAGGGGTAGGTTTTTAACCGCAATATTTCTGATTTTGTCGTGCTCTGGGCTTTTACGATTTTTGATAATTTATACTATTTCCTGCGGGGTGGCTGGGTTAATCTCAGCCGTTACCGGGGAATTCCTGAAGTTATTAAAGTTTGTCTTCCATTCTTAGGTTATCCTGACACATTAGATCGTGGTTTTTATTTGGAATTGTTTTTCATAATGGCTTGCGAGCGCCTCTGCTTTTTCTTCGTCTGAGTACGCGATTTTAGCGCCATCCATTAGAGGCGGGAGCTTAATTTGAGGTTTCCTGAGTCTTTTTGCGAATTGCCAGAGCGATACATCTTCTGGGCTAAGGGATTCGATTAATTCTTTATACTGTTGCTGCTTTTCTGCGACAATTTTTCCCCTGACTTTGCACGTGAGACTGTTAAGCTCCCTTTTAAGGGCAGGATCTCTGTTAGCCTGCCATGTCTTACGTATTCTATTCCTTTGCCTGACTAATTGTTTGACATGGTGGGAAAGTGTGGGTAATTTTGGAGACTCACGATGTGTTGTGGCAGAGGCAATTGCTCTCTTGATTTCTGTTGTGAGTGTGTGGGTGGCAGAGTCAATATCCGCCGTGCTCATTATGTTAGGTACTGCTAAGTGCGGCTCGAAGAGTGCTCTTTTGAATACTTCCCAGTTGACCCTGTCTTGTCCCAAAGAGGCTGGAAGAGGTGTGTTCAGGTCGAATGTCACCAGTACCGGTAGATGACCTGAGTCGAATTCATCCAGGGTACTAATAGTGTGAGCGTAGTCTATGTTTCGCGTTAGCACAAAGTCTATGAATGTGCGCTTGGCGCCTGAGAAGCAGGTTGGTGTCGACGGTGCAATAATGTTAGTGTTTGTGGTGTTCAGCAGTCTATGTAAGTGTGTACCGCGTGCATTGGCTCTCCTACAGCCCCACGCTCGGTGATGTGCGTTGAAGTCGCCTGCGAGTATCGTGTTAGGATATCGCGAGAAAAGCAGTTCCAGCTGCGCAGCTACGTCTACTCTACTCATATTTTTGACATATGTTGAGGTTAGGATAAACGGGCTAGTATTATTAATTTTAATTTTTATACTAGTATTTTCTATACTTTGAAGATTTATGCTTTTTAGTTCCTCGTGGGGAATATTTATTTTAATGTATATTGCTGTTCCTCCATGGGGCGTTCTAGGATTAGTATTTGAGCTAAGATTATGATAACCAGAGTAGTTGGCTATGTTTAGTTTTTTACTTTCTCTAACTCTGGTTTCCTGAATTAATCTACGTCATTTCGTTTATATAGTTCCTAAGTTCATTTATTCTTGGAGATATGCCGTTCGCATTCCAAAATATTATTTTTATTGATTCCTTTTGGGACCTAGCCATGACGGGTTTGATTCTCACTGTTACTTTTAAAGTCCGCGATTATTTTAAGAGCCTCAAAGACCATTACCATTGGATCGCTCTTTTTTTGTACCAACTCTGCGAACTGCATCAACAGATGTTTTATGTCGTCTAGATTAAACATGCTGATAAATCCTCTGATGAGGTTAAGGATATCCTCCATCTTTTCAGCATCAGATTTATCAGCCTGTTCAGTCTCGGCTTCCATTTCCTCAGCCTCAACCGCGGTTTGAACTTTTTTGTGAGTGTCTTTTTGGAACTAGATAGCTTTTTGTTTTTTTCCACCCGTTTTAGCTAACAGCTGGGTTTGCGCGAGCTCTTCTTCCTCCCTGACTCGTTTAGTATCTTTCCATTCCTTAACTTTCCTATCCAGTCTATCCCTTGCCTCCTTTGCCTGTCTGGCTTTTTCTGCCTCTGATCTCTTTTTAATTGCAGCTGTAGCTGCTCTAACTTCCTCCAGAGTCAATTCTCTGGAGGTCGAAGGTTTGGGGGCCTGCTCTTTCACCGATCTGGTAGGTGCTGAAGGTTGGTGCCTGTTTACCTGTGGCACTATGTGCGAGGAGCCCTGAGGGGGTGCCTGGGGGTTTGGTTCGAGGGCCTTTTGCCTCCAAGGGGGTATCTGAATTTTTGGGGAAGAGGGGGCATACCCCGGTGCCATTCCCTTTTTCCAGGGGTTCTTCGGGCATTGCCTGAAGTTCGCCGGGTGGTCTCCATTACAGTTTGCACACGTTGCCTTCTCTGTCTTGGGTCTCTGGCAGTCCCGTGTGAAGTGTACTTCAGCACACTTCAGGCACTTTGGTGGCATACTGCAGTTCTCAGAAGAGTGGTTGAATTGCTGTCACTGGTAGCAAATTTTAAAGCCCCTAGCTCTGAAGGCCTCTACCTTCACAGCCAAGTACCCTAATCTTGTGAGTCTGTAAACCCTCTGCCAGTCTTCGGTAGGCCTAAGGCTGACTAAAAAGATCGGCAGGGGTAATCTTGTTTTTGTGCTTCTCAGTTGAGAAACCTGGACTACATCTAATCCATTGGTTGTTAGAGTCATTTTTATCTCCTCAATGTCATAGCTAGTTGGTAGCCCTTTCTAAACTACCTTTTTCGGCCTTTCAGTTTTTAGATTTAAACTATGGAAGGGGATTTTCTCGCTAGTCAAATGGCGCTGAACAACCCTATAGGAGTCAGCGTCATTAGGTATAAGTTTGAGCATATCTCCTGAGAGTTTGCCAGATATTTTATTCCCTGTAATTTCATTTAGTTTCTTAAGGAGAGCCTGGTAGTTGTCTCTAAACTTTATGAAGAAACATTCTGCTTTTGGTTCTTTTTTTTCTACCTCCATAATATTTTCTCTAACAATATTTTCAACCGCTTTAGGTTTAGGTGCACTCTTAAATTGAACAGGTTGCGCGGCAATTTCAGCAAAAGTCTTAGTTTTAATATTTTCATTTACAGTTACAACATTATCACTAACAGCATTACTGTCCATGTTATCATGGTCATTAGATTTTAATTTTAAATTTCCATCCTGGTTTTAGTAGGAGTTCCCTTAGTGGGAGACTCCTCTATCCTAGCCCTTTTACTTGGATATTTACTACCGTTTCAGTTTTGTCAACAAGTTTAATTCCATTTATAAGTCCTAACTCTAACAGTTTAGCTCTAATTATTCTATCATTATACTCCTCAACTAAGTTAAACATTACATATATATCACTATCACAGTTTCTAAATTTACAAATGTCACAGCACAACAAAAAAGAATTCACAAAATTGAACGAACCTAGAATCCGGGAGACTTGGTCCTTGTCCTGGCTGAGGAGTCCATACTTCAGCATATCCCAGATATGCAGGGTCAGCACGTAGATCACCAATCAACAGTAGTTCACCGCATTCTTCACTTCCTGGGTCTTTGCGGCAGGAAGTCCAGCGTCCGGCAGGCGTCCAAGATATGCATTCATTGCTTCCTTGAGAGGCCGAGCACCATCACCCTCCAGCTCACTAGCACCTTCCTTCGTCTTCTCCAAAAGGTCACTGTCCAAATCCATCATAGATCAGGGTCAAATCAAGTACAAGTAGCAAAGCCACGTGGTAAAAACACACGTGTAAAGCTCAAAATGGCAGAAATCCGCACACAATAAAGTTGAAGAAATTACTTAGCCCGACGTGCTCTATCGTAATTTGATATAACACGCCCAAGCGTAAGCAAGAAAAGTCACCACAAGGTAAAAGCAGCAGCTTCGCAAAATCACAACCTCACACTTTGAGGTCTGAGCTCCGAATGAATGCACAGTAATCAAGAAGATTCATATATTAAAATTGATTTAATTTCAAGTATTTAATGGTAGATGAAAGAAATCGAACATTTAGAAGATAATTTAAATAATAAAATGGTAGGTCGATTTATACTACGCAGCGTGTATTAATCATTATCGTTTAGTTTGGAATACTCCAAAATAATAAGCACATCTTCTGAAACTGAAAAAATGTGAAAATGTTGACTGTAATTTCTCCCTAAAGTTTAATTTTATTCACTAATTCCTTATTGAACCGCTAATTAAATAAAATACGATTGAAAAACGAAATTGATCAAAAGATATGTACTTTAATTATAAGGGATTTGTTATATGGCTTACATTATATGTAATTCTATAACAAATTGTATGTAAGTCTATAACTATCTAAATAAATATAAGATAAGTGTATGAAAGAGAAGTTCATACATTACTGTTACTACAAATTTTCCATTCTAACGTTAGATGAGAAACAAATTGAACTGAAATGTAAACTGTAAAATTGTACTGCTATGGCAAAATAGTTTCAATCGCGAATGGTAGACTACTTTTATGATAGTTGCCAGCTAACAAATAATATCTATTTTTATTCTATTTAACAAAAAAATATTGGATTATGAGAAATTAAAATTTAAATATTTTTTAGGCCTATCCATAAGTACCGATAATATTTAAGTCAGTAAAAAATAATAGCATTTTTTCTGTATGGCATTTCATATTAGAATTAATTCAGCCATTTCAAGTTTAAATTTCATTTTATTTTATCTATAAATTAACAGGTTATAGGTAAATTTTTTGAAAGTAACTTTTATTTAAGCCTTAAATGTATATGTTTCCACTATTTGACAACAAAGTATGGGATTATGAGAAATATAAATTAAATTATTTTTAGAGCTATCTATAAGTTCCGTTAATATTTTGAAAGCATATGATATATAAAAGCTGATTTCGTTTAACCAGCGAGTACATGTGCTTCCAAAACAGTCAAGGAAATTGCGTCCAATACGGCGGCAATAAATCGAAATTGATAGAATTAAAAACTGAGGGCTCTCCTCCAATAGATGGCTGTGAGGAAACTTTTAGAGCGACTTCACAATCTTCAGTGTAGGGTTGCTTAAATTCTTGCTGATTTTAATCGCGTTTAGTAATTCCAATCGAATTTCTAAAGCACCTTTTTTAGCAGTTCCTTGCCCCACTGCTATACATATATTTATAAGATGAAGTTGTATCTATTGTGTGGCAAAATAAAGTTATTACTTATTATTTAATTGTGAGCAACAGACCCCTACAGCGCTATTTTGTAAAGACTTTTAAATATTATATGTCTGTACTTATGACGGGGCTGTATATTTGCGTCTCAAACCACGGGCTGCAACCGGGCTGTGAAATAAGTTTGTAATCCGTAAAACTGACACGCTTTTAACCCTTACAGGACTAGCGACGGATATATACGGCATCAACTAAATGCGTCGCAATGGCTATCGATATTTGCAGTAACGATACGCGATTTGGACACCACGCATTTAACTTGCGCACAAAAAAGTTCTTGACCCGAGGAAAGTTTATTTGTTTTTTATCTTTTTGTGGAGTATCTTAATTAATAGTAAAATAATTAACGTGTATGGTGTGCACTAATGGCGCGACGACCCATTCATTGTTGGCGTACTGATGGCTGGTTTAACCGTCACGAAAAGGTTAAATAAAGCATTTTATACACATTAAATTATTTCATTTTTCAACAGTTTCTGAAAGAAGTTCTAACATAGAATAATATCATTTAAATATGATTTTTACAGGGGCGTGTTGCATGTTCTTAAATGTGACTTATATTTCGATAATTTACTTAAAGTTTATTCAAGCTTTAATGTTTATGTAATTTCCCTAATTTATATATATATATACATGTTCGAAACATGTTTTATAGTATTTGCCAGCTGCAGTGTTCAAAGTTAGCTGTTCAAAGCTAGCGGTTCAAAGTCAGCCTCAGTTAAGTATAGAAACATTCCCTTGGCAGGCACTGGAAATCCTCTAACTATAAATGTGCTACTAATTCACAAAAGTGATATTATTATACGGATATATAACAAAAGTTATATTATCCCGTAAGAGTCGTTCTTCGGTAGAGATAGTCATCAATTGCTGGAAACCAGCAATTAAAAACGAACCCATATCTCTTATCCAATTTCCATGTCTTATATTTTTTCGAAGAAGTTTTCTTAATAGCACTTTTAAAACTGAGAACTCAGCTGTATCCCTAATAGTAATCCAATATTGGCCCATTATTAGCTGAAATATTCGACCAATTTGAAAAGGTCGAAAGCCCAGACCATTCGGCTCGTCCAAGGACTTAGAGCACAATTTGAAAAGGTGTACATTTTGAAGGAAATGGTCCAATATTGTGTAAAAATATTGGGACAATTTTGTTAATTTATTACGTCATTACTTCAAGTGTAGCATCATTATTGGCGCAATACTGTAATGGAAATATTTAGCCAATATTGCAGTCCAATGTAACCCCAAAATTTGCCCGAAATCGGGATAACATTGGAAATATTTCCAATGAAATGCCAAGATATACAATATTGGTCCAATATTGGACCAGTATTAAATGCTACAGGGATGCAGCCCTATTCTGTTTACTTCACAATGTATAACGTATTTTTATATTCTTCACAGTACATACTGTCTGTTATGTATAGGAAATGAATGGTTACAGAATCGAGTATTAGAAATCGAGTTTTTGTTAAATTTATGTAATCTGTGGAAGTAACAAAATGATAAAATTATTTACAGAGCTACGTCCGCTTTCGTGTATGTGTTTGTGTTGAGAAACTTTTCGTGAAATTGAAATGTGATTGTGTACGAAGATGTCACCTATTTCTCAAGAAATATCAGAATTTTATGAGAACTATCAGATTTTTATCTCAAGAACTATCAGATTTTTATCTCAAGAACTATCAGATTTTTGCCAGTTAAAACAGTCATATGTCAGTTAGGTGACGATAAATGTTTCAAGGTCGTTATAAATCCCTTCATCAGGCCAAAATTGAACAGTTAGTATAGATGCATCCTTAACAAAAACTGAGAGCGAACTTCCTGGTAGTTTGCTCTCAGTTATTCTTCGCTTCTCAAACAGTTCTCTCTCAGCTTCTGGCAATTTTCTGTCAGCTTTTGTTAACAGTGCATACTGTTCTAACAGTTTTATTTTAGCTTGATGAAGGGGGGTTATAAACGCCATCCAAATAGTTGTTGTTGTCTAACTGAAAAATGAATATTTTTTGCAAAAATGTTGTGTAAGTTATCTTACAAAAAACAATTTGTTTTTATTGTAATTTATTGTTGGTGATTTTCTCTGGGACTCATTAGATAAACTTGAGCATTAAAAAAAAGATGAAGTAATATAGAAGTTAAAGAAATATAGGAGAAGTAAAGTAGAAATAGTTAAATAGAAATAAAAGAAAAATAGAAAAAGAAAATAGAAGTTTTTGTGTATCATGTTCCGAAAAAATACGAAATATTTATATATGATATATGAAATACACTATATGACCGAAAGTATCCAGACACCCCTCCAGAGAAGTGGATGTGGCTATGTACGTCATTGAACGAGATAAAAGTGAGCACCACAGCCTCGGGTATTCATAAGCATGCGTTAGACAGACAATGAGTAGTCGGCAGAGCGGAGTGAGTTTGTCATGGCATGATAACTGGATGCAACAAATTGGTTCGTGAAATTTTGGCATTGGTACAGATGCCTCGATCAACTGTAAGTGATGCCATTATAATATGAACACGTATGATATCTACAACTGCAGGGAAATGAAGTGGTAGGCTGCAGAAAATCACAGATCGAAACTGTCAAACCCTGTGTGTGGTGCCGAAGAATCGCAAAGTCCTGGTTATTGCGGTTACTGGTGAGTTTCAAAATGAATCTGACGTCGTTTATAGCACCAGGACTGTTCGTCGGGAGCTGAAAATATAGGTTTCCACATCGTGCAGCTGCTCACCAGCTCAACGTCATCACGGTCGATGCGAAACGTCGGTTGCAGTGGTGAAAATTTCACCGCCATTCTATTATGGAGTAGTGGCAACATGTACTTTGGAGTGATGAATACTTTTACACTATCTGGCAGTTTGACGGCTGCGTCTGGGTTTGGCAGATCCCAGTCGGAAATTCAATCGTTTATGTATTCAAGCAGTCATAACTACCCAATGACTGGATAATTTATTATTACGAACTTTAGAGCATATTTTCCCTTTCTCACTTATGTCTCGAAGACCATGCAGAGTGAATACCCGCATAAGCATATTTTACCATGACGTGAGTCTAAGGTTACCATATGCCGGAGTTCGATGAGGGGTTTCTAGATTTGAATATTTATAGCGCGACATTTGGCGACTTCCGAAACTTTGAGAAACACCTCTAAATAATCAGTATTCTACAAGATATGAGAATTTCCAGAAGATTATTAGAGAGTCTATAAAATAATCATCACTCCGTTAGAGAGCAGTTGACGAGATACCAGTTACATTGAACTCTGACATTCGTCAATATTTTGAGAATAGTATCAGTTATTTTGTTAAATGAGTGAATCATAGTGCTGTTTTACTGCATACTGCACTGTATACAAGTGCTGTTTTACTCTATACTGTTCCTGTACATGCTGCGCTCTTTAATAAACGTGTTAGTTATCCAGAAATGTGTACTCAATCTTGTATCCTGAAAGCCCACCCACGATTCCTGAGGATGCGTCGTAACAATATTAATTTTATTTAAATTCGGAGTGCTTTATCTTTGAGATTTAGCGTTTGTTATCAAAATTACTCGAAAACATTGCTCTTCGAAAACATTAAATGAGTTCGAAGTTTAATAGATGTCATACGGTTTTACTTTTATTTCCAGTATTTTAAGATTAGATCAGGATTTAAAAATGTCGGTTCCTGAAACGGCAAGGCAATACTTACTCTTTGAATTAGGGCACAGTTGGGTCAGAGTTTACGTGGGGCTGAAATGGCGTTAATAGCCCTAGGGGTCATTTTGTGCAAAAGTTTGTGCTGGGCCATAGGCGGCTCCAAGGAGATACTTTTGAACTCCCATTACAAATTGCGCGAACACTCCTTTTTGCTTAACTGCCCCTTATTCCAAAAATTGTCAGTCTCTCTCTCTCTGTATATATATATATATATATATTATTTCTCCAATCTAATTGTAGGTCTCAACGATGTCGGTCGCTCGGCCTTGAAGTTGGATGGTTACGTGTATGTATATATTTATTAATTATCCAAACACATACAAGTCAAAAAAGCAAGAAAATAATTTCGAAAATGAGAAGTATCACAAACTAGTCGGGGGTGTTGTGACCCTCACTCTCCGGTTAAGCAATGCTTTGAACCATGGCAACACTCCCAGAAACCGATACATTAAAAAAGATGGCCTATATACCAACAATTTCCAGAAAAACAGACGCAAGAGAGGATTTAGAGAGCAAAAGGTTTAAAAAGACGTAAAATCAAAGTTCAAAAATTCAAAAATTTACAATTAATTCAAAAATACCAAAAATCAATAATCTGTCCAATAACCTCTTGCTTCATTAAGTGTCCAGCCCTTGTCTTGAACATAACCATTTCCATCTTTAACAGCCATACCCAATATATGACTCTCCATTCTCATGTCGTCCAGGTTCAAATAACTTCCACTTTCCAGTTTCAACTGTTTAAATATTTTCTTCTGCATGCGGTTACGGTTAGACCCGTAAATTCCATTAATACCTTTAACAGGAAACTCAAATGTTAGTCGTGTTTTATCGCCTCTTTCAGAAAAGCTTTATCACAATTGAGTTGATCACATCCTCTGCTATTTAATCATTTGCTTCTATTTAGATGGTTGACTATTATATTTCTATAAACGTTTTAATGCAAATTACTATGCCAAGAAGTAATATAGTTGATTTTAAACTGAAAGTTTTTCTTTTGTTATACATTTTGAAATAAACCTCAGTATTAGATTGCTCGATACTTATATCTAAATAATTTACCAATAAGTACCAATAATTTACCAACAATTTACCAATAAGTACCAATCCAGATGATCAGTCTATGTTGATGGGTCAGTGGTAGGCGCCTTAATGGACGTCGACACACAATCCTATATTCTACTAATCGTCTCCTAATAGTATTCCCAGATAAAGGGTTTACGGAAAAGTGCAAATACCTTCGAATGGATTATAGAGACGCTATTTGTATGGACGTGACTCCTCTCTGACTGCACGATTCTCTCCAGCAGTTGTCTGTCAGCAGACGTCCTGAGCTTCTGCAACGGTTACATGTACTTTCTCTAATCAAACGCTGCCAAAACTTTGCAACTACCTTTTCACTCCGAACAAGATGGCGACTGATACGTCTGTTGGACCAACCAGCTCCCATTAGGCCTGTGATGTTAACCTCTCTCTATATCCGCAACTGTAGCGCCGTAGCGCCGTCGAGTACGTCTCAAAGACATTTTTGTACACAACTTACAGTATCAAAGCAGTAAATGCAGTTTCAATGGACCGTGAGTGAGAACACCATTCTTTTTAAATGCTGCGAGAAGTGTCGCAGTCTTACACTTAGCATAACATCAGCCCTATAACATCATTGGCGCTGAATTTGCATAACTCTTAAAAAAGACATTTGAATTCAGAGTTTCTCGACTGTGGCTCAATTTGTTATGCATCTCTGTTTCACACGAATATATGCAAGTGCATATATTCGTTTGAAACAGAGTGTATTTCAGTGCTTAAGGTACGTAGTTCGACTGTTGGATCTTTAGCAAGGTTTTCAACATATCCAATGTTAACAGCTTATAAGATGAAACCTTTTTACTATGTGCCACTGACTGTCACAATTTTGAGTTTGATAAATTCAATAGATATAATATATGTCCTGATAAAGAAAAATCATATCACTTCTAAAAAATATTAAACTTTTCTTTATTGTGTTAAATGCTCTTCCACCAAAAATATTTTACTTTCCAGTTGTTTTTCCCACAGTTTGATATATATTTTGTATCAATGCCATTACTCATATAAGTATTTTATATTTAATACATCATTCTTTTTTATTTTTCCGAAGGATATTCGAAACATGTAAATCAGTCGAAAATTTAAATTGCAATTTTCGACTTGATTCCAATAATTTCTCTATATATTACCCTGTATTGTAGGGAAAGTAAAAATCTTATCTGTGCAGTACATGACATTAAATACAGACTTATATTCATTTTCTCTTAATTTCTTTCGCTGATTGCAATGACTTTGCACCAGACTATGACAGCATTGCAAAAATGTAAAAAACTAAAATATCGAGAACGATTAGTCTTAGGCTATTTTCTTTTATTCTTTTTGTAGTTGAAAATTCCTTACATTGCAAAACATTCTACAACTTATGCTCATGTTTTTCAGTTACTTTGTCTATCATTTCGGCAAACTATCAGAAAAGCTGCAATTACAGGGGTTCATGAAAATTCCAGCTTGATTTCTGAAATATTCAGTTAATTATCGTCTGCTAAAGCGTTATTTTTGTATATATATATATATATGATATCCAAACAGATACAACAAGTCAAAAAAGCAAGAAAAGAAATTCAAAAATGAAAGGTATCACAAACTGGTCGGGGGGAGTTGTGACCCCCACTCTCGGGTTAAGTGAAATCACAAATCGCATTAATTACAAACAATCTGGTATAAACATAGGAGATATCAGATTTCCTTATTTAACGCTTATTCTAAAACTGCACAAGAATCCGATTAAATTTCGACCTGTTACAGTCGGTTGGAAATCTTATTTTACCTTGGCAAATAAAAGGTTGTTGATGGTACTCAAATCTGTACTTGTTAGACTGAAAAAACAAGGAGTGTATTTCATTAAAAACAGCTTTGAAGCAATCGACAATTTGAGACATATAGCACAAACGCTTTTGTATACTTTAGCACAATGTGGTATACAAATGCTATGCTTTTATGGATCTTTATAATAATATCAACATTAACGATTTATATGAAATCGTTATAGAATTATGTAATACACACGATGTGCAGATTTTTATGCCTTTTACACGTTATACATCTTTAGTGAAGTTGATTTTATGCGAAACCGTACTGTATAACGGATTGAATTTTTACAAACAAATAAAAGGCATCCCCATGGGAGGCTCTTCGGTATTGGCGGACATATATTTGAACAAATATGAAACCGGTACACATTTTCTAAACGAAATGGTGTATATGCGCTACATCGACGATGTAATTTTGTGTTACAATCATCATGACTTTGCAATGAATTAATGATTTTTATCCTAGAAACTTAAAATTAATCGAAACCCCCTGTAACAATGACAACAGTTTAGAATATTTAGAGATAAGTATCGAGCAATTTAATATTGAGGTTTATTTCAAGATGTATGACAAAAGGAAAATCAAATATGTTACTTCTTGGCATAGTAATTGGCATAAAAATGCTTATAGAAATATAATAGTCAACCATCCAAATAGAAGCAAACGGTTAAATGGCAGAGAAACTGATCAACTCAATTGTGATAGAGCTTTTCTGAAAGAAGCGATAAAAAACGACTATCCATTGGGTTTCTTGTTAAAGGTATTAACGGAAATTACGGGTCTAACCGTAACAACAAAATATTTAAACAGCTGAAACTGGAAAGTGGAAGTTGTTTGAACCTGAACAATATGAGAATGGAGAGTCTTATATTGGATATGGCTGTTAAAGATGCAAATGGTTATGTTAAAGACAAGTGCTTAACACTTAGTGCAGCAAGAGGTTACTGGACAGATTATTGATTTTTGGTATAAGAGTTTTTGAATTTTTTAACTTTGATTTTACCTCTTTTGATACCTTTATATATATATATATATATTCTTCACTATCCGAAACCTTTCTCCACATTACGAACAGCAGATTTCCCGAAACGTTTAGTAACATGCTTGCAAATGTTTAACAGTGCATGAAAAAAGTATTTAATAGAAACATATGAGCATATGTAATTTTTATTTTAGAATTTCACATAAAATGCAGTTTCTTTTTTTCAAATCATACCAAAATCTAATCAGCACCAGAGTGACCCCCAAGTGACTTATCTACCAAATTTTGTGATATATGGTCAATTAGTTTTTGCGCTGGAGGAGATACATACAATTGATAGACACACATACACACAGACGCCACGCTTAAAATAGTTGTTTCGTGGTCAAGTGCGCTCTAAACGTGCAGATCCTTCGAAATCTTCAGTGCCGATTTTTGTACTTCACTTCTGTCATAAACCATTGAATTGAGTTTAATTGCACAAAATGACAGGTACATTTATTTGAAATTAATTACCATTGCATATACATGTGTAAAACATGTGTTTTTCATCTGGCGACTTATCGTTTCATGAAGCATTGTATTCTCGCAGAAATTACCAAAATAATATTTAAAATTTTCCTGAATTCGTGGTTTTATTTTCATTTTTATGTAGCGACTGAAAGTGGTAGTACTGCAAAAAAGATAACAAACTGAAGTATCTCCAGGACGGTTCGCCCTAGAGAAATGATATTATTCTTATAGTCTTTGCTATAAAAACTTACGTAAGAAACAACTATTTTATTTATACAATTAAGTATATTTAGTTTTGTATTACGGAATTTAAAAACCTTTACGGGATATTTCGTAAAAAAGGCAGATTATTTTAATCCAAATCGTACCAAAATGAATCTTATGTGATTTATATACCAAATTTTTGAACATTTCGGCGAATAGTTTTTGAACTACAGTGGATAGATACATTGCACCGACACTCAGACACACACACAAACGCGCAGACAGACAGAGAGAAATTGCAAATTTGATGAAGTTGTAAAATAGGATTGTTTCATTTTATATTTTCTGAAGATAATAATTGAAAAAAAAATCAAGACAGAGAATATGAATTTTCGGCTGTACGAAATGCCTTTCGTTGCCAACATTAATAATTTGGAATATATGACTAATAAAATAAAATTATTTAATAACATTTGTGTTAACTACGAGTAAAGTAATAGAAAAAATTTGCATCAGTTATATTATTTTTACTAATACTGATGTATATGTGTCTGTCTGACTCCTTGAATAAGCAACATCGCGCTTCGAGGTAGTAACGCAGTATGTAAAATATAGTAAATAATTAGCATGTAAAATTTTAGCTTTTCCCACTAACTTGATTGGTTGAAATTCATGCATTGCGCAGTGGCCTTCATTTCTGTAAAATAGACGTAAGGATCCTTGAAATTGGACATTTTCCAAACAATAGCAGGTAAAGCCGCAGACATCAATATTAATGTATGTTTGTCCATGTATAGACCAATAGCCCATCATTCTACAATTTCTGCACAAATTTTGTCGTAGAGTTCTGTAGATAGCGCGGATACATGCATTGCACACATATACACCGAAGTCGCGGTAAAATAGTATTTTCGTGTTTTAGAGATCTCAAAATGTGTAGATTCGTCAAAAATTTGAGTTCAGATTTTTGACACGATTCCACTGCTTTCTCTATATATTACCATGTATAGTAGAAAAAGTAAAAATCTGATGTGGGCAGCACATGACTTTCTCTGAAGACTTATATCCATGTTATATTGATTTTAATTAAATTTAATTCACTTTTAATTCAATTTTCGTTCTCATTTGGTAACTGGACTTGTTTTCAAAAGTGGTGTAGAGAAAATACAAGAAAACTAAAATATCTCGAAAACGGCTAGCCCTAGTGTAATGTCGTTGGTCTTATTATTTGTTTCCTTAAAAATTATGTATAAAAAACAAGCATGTAATGGATATATTTGAGCATACTTAGTTTTTAATTTAGATTTCGACGATTTTTGCAGACCATTTTGCAAACAAAAGGCAGATTTTTTTTCCAAATCGTACCAACATCTAATAAGCACCAGTGTGACCCACAAGCGACTTATCAAACGAATTTTGTGAAACTCGGTTCGTTAGTTTTTCAGCTAGAGTAGAAACTGGCAATTTTTGCTGGTCATTTCGAAAAAAAAATGCGGGTTGTTTTATCCCGAACCAAACTAAACACTAATACAAGGGTCACTTCCAAGTGATTTACGAAATTTTATGAAATCCTGTCCACTAGTTTTTGAGTTAGATTGGATCCATATATTGCACAGACAGACAGGCAGACAGACAGACAGACAGACAGACATACACACAGACAGACACACACACAGACGTCACGCTGAAATTTGTTTTTTCGTATTCTAGAGGTCCCGAAACGTATAGATCCGTCGAAAACTCGTGTTGCGATTTTCGGCATGATACCAACACTTTCCCTATACATTACCATGTATTGCAGGGAAAGTAAAAAGTGAAGCCAAGCACTAATTAATATATGCATGCATAAACAATTTAATGGCATTTCAAAGTACCCAGTAACACACATTCAGACGATTCGCTGAAAATGAATTTTTTGTATTCTAGGGGCTTCAAAACGTGTAGTTTAATAGAAAAAATGAATTCCGAGTTCCGATGTGATTCCAATAGTACCATGCTTTGCAGATAAATTAAAATCAATACCATTTTTTTTATTCACGTACAATTAAATTCGGATATAATAATTAAGCTCTTGTTATATTTACTTTTATTATGATAAAACGAATAATAACGAACCATTTGCGTCTGAAACTATTTTTGTTAGATTTTCTTTCTTAGAAGACTTTACATTTTTGATCTATCATCCGTGCGATTTTAAAACGAGACAAGCGCTGAATGAAAGTGGTAATAAATTGAAAATTGGAAATTTGATAAAGTTTCAAACGAGGTTTATTTCATTTTATATGTTCTGAAAGAAAATAATTGAAAAAAAAAATCATGAAAGAGAATATTAATTTTTCCTGTACGAAAGGTTGCCAACATCAACAGTTTGAAATATATGATAAAATAAAGTTATTTATAACATTTGTGGTAACTACCAGTTAAGTAATATAAAATAATTTGCATAAGAGAAATTATTTTTATAAATGGTATATACTGCGGGTTGGTTCCACTCCTTGAATAAGCAACATCGCTCTTCGAGATGAAACCAAGGCTTAGCCTCCGGACGTGACAGACGTGTTTCTCGAGTCTCACTACTGTAATTTGCTTGTGCGAGGACTTAGTTGCCGTAATGTGATATCATGGCTTATCTATTATCTGAACCTACTGCTTCCCTGGACCTTTATCTGGCAGATCAAATGGCCTCGAACAAAAACGATGATTCCTCTCGCTTCATGGAACATCTAGAGACAGCGGAAGTGTTTCTTGCCGAGTATCCGGACGAAAATGGCGATTTCACATCCCAATCTGTGGTGCTACCCATGGCCTCTGCGGAAATTATCAAGAAGCTGAGAGACATTGAAAACAGCGGACTCAAGCTCAAGTTCGATTCCAAAATCAAATGGATCCAAACCTTCATCTCTGACATCGCAGACTTTTTGGTGGACCTTGCCCACGAGGAATACGAGACCCTCAAGTTGCAGCCTGTCTCAATGAAGGAGTTCCAGGGTAAGTGCTTTTCTGCATTTCATTACTTTGAGAACCCATTTTCCAAATCCTTTCCTGAATGCATTGACTTCGCTCTTATTTATGATAACGACACTGTTAAAAAATTTAAAACTAGAAAAACCAAATTTATTAAATTCATTGCAAATTGCCCCCCCCCCTCCCCTGCTGGACGGTCGTTCGAACAGATACCTATTGTAACTAACCCTACGGAACCCATTACTTTTGATGTAGATTTCAACGAAAAAAAGGACACCACCCCTATCCAAGAAATTGAAAACAACAAACCCCATCAGGATCTCACTGATGAAAACTTCAAACTTCCGAGTCCGAGACTCACATGTAAAAATGCCGCTCCGCGTGCTTCCACGCCCATTCAAACTGATAACTCATTCGAACTCCTTGAAATTGATCAAATCGATACCCTTCATGACCAGGCAAAAAAAACAGAATTTATCATCAAACCGCAGCCGTTCTTCATTCATGCCTGCTCCGACTGGCAGAAACTTGTTACGGACATTAACACCCATCTTGACACCCCTATCACGGGAACGTACAGTCGCGAAATGATAAGACTCTCTCCCAACAGCATCGCAGACTTCCGCAAATTGCAAAATTATCTTACGGACAAAAAAATTCCCTTTAGTTCCTTCAACTTATACAATGAAAAGCCCTCGAAATTCTTAATTCGTGGCTTACCCACTAACACTGAAATTGAAGTCATTGAAAACGAACTCAGAGCCCTTGGAATTCAAGTCACTAGGATCACTCAATTTCAAAATCGTAAGTTAGGAACTCCCTTGCCCATCTTTCTCACACTTGTTAATCACAGCTCTATCAGCTCCTTTCTCGAAATCAAGCAACTGCTTCACATCAGAATTTATATCTCGCCATTTGTTTCAAGCGGTCTCAAATTATGCTTTAATTGTCAGCGCCACGGTCACTCGTCTGAATGCTGCAGTTTTCCGAGCAGATGTCTGAAGTGTGCGGGATCGCACCTTACTCGAGATTGCAAGCATCCCCGGGAATCCCCGGCGCTCTGCTGCAATTGTCGGGGGGAGCATCCTGCGAACTTTAGGCTCTGTCCGGCAAACCCCCAAAATAGACTCTCCAAAAAAAGTAGAAATCCCCAAGTGACTAACCAAACTGAAGCTCCCTTAAAAAATAATCAAAACTCCAACAAACCGATTCCCACTAAAAAGGACTTCCCGGCCCTCAAAAGCAAAGATAATGAGACTAACAATCTTTATTCTCACTATCAGACTCCCTTTTACTCGTACGCAAATGCGGCCAGTCCTAACGGTCAGAACCCCCCCCCCCCCCTCCTCTTCCGAGGAAGGAACTTCCATTAAGGATACCCATATTGACAACGGTAAAAGTGAAATTCTTGACAACGGTAAAAGCGATGACAACGGTAAAAGTGAAATTCTTGACAACGGTAAAAGCGATGACAACGGTAAAAGTGAAATTCTTACGATTCTCAGAGACCTTAAGTCCTTATTTAAAGAAATCAACCTTTCCCGCATAGCTAAATTTATTAATTGCTTGAAATCAAATCTTTCCAAGCCCCTTGAGCCGTTTGAAAAAATAACCATGATACTTGATGCCTTCTACGCTCTTCTTGTATGAGGCTCCTCCCCGCTCTGCTAGCTGCTTTCTTATTGGTCACCCCTGAATCTCTTGTTTCTGAGTCCAATTTTTTGCCTCCTCCTTTTCCTCTTGGGTTTTCTCATTGTAATGTATGTAGCATCAGCACTCGAACTACTTTTTGAACATTTCATCCTACCAATTGTTGCAACACATATAATGTAAAAATCATGATCTCTTACTTCATCCAGGAGATACAGATATTTTTTATCTAGGCGCTCCATAAACCCACCAAGGATTGTCGTGTGTGTCTTCGAGATGGCGTTGTGGTATGCAAAGTATAGAACAAAAATTTGTATCTAAAATTTTAGGTTCTCCCATTAACTTGACGGGCTGAATTTCAGGCACAGTGGCCTTCATTTCAGTGAATAGAATGTAACAATTTTAGAAGTAAGATATTTCCCAAACAATATAGGGTAAATCTGCAGACATCATCATTAATGTGTGGTTGTCCATGTATAGTCCAATAGACCATCATTCTAAGATTTCTGTACAAATTTCGTAGTATAGTTAGAATTTCGTAGTATAGTTAGAATTTCGTAGTATAGATAGAGCGGATATATAGATCACTCAGACACAGACTTCACACTAAAATTGTATTTTCGTGTTTTAGAGGTCTCAATAGATCTATCGAAAACATTCGACACGATTCCACCGCTTTCTCTATACATTAACATGTATTGTAGAGAAAGTAAAAAAGTGGAGACAAACACTGATTAATGTGTGCACATATAAACATTATAATGCCATTTCAAAATACCCATTAATGCATATTTTTGATGACAAAAATTTTGTCTTTATTGTAGATGCTTTAGAAAATAGTCTCAGTAATTTCATTTTCAGTTAACTACGATAGAACTACTTCTAATTATTCGAAGCATTATTTAAAAAAATAATATTTACTTTCTCTATAACACATGGTAATGCGTAAGGAAAGTACTGGAATCGTGTCGAAAATAGCTACTTGTGTTTTCGACAGGCCTACACGATCCGAGCACTCTAGAATACGGAAATACTATTTTTATCTTGAGGTCTATGTACGTGTGTGTGTCTGACTGTGCAATGGATACATCCACTCTAGCTAAAAAACTAATTGTCGAAATCTCACAACATTTAGTAAATAAGTCATTTTTGGGGTTATACTGGTAAGACCAGAGATTAAAGTGGTGTCGTCAGCATGCGACACAGACAGAAGAGTAGAGCCGATGGCCCTACCGTGCTGAAAACACCGGTTCTCGTTAGATCACCGAAGTCAAGCAGAATCGGGCACGGTTAGTACTTGGATGGGTGACCATCTGGGAACACCGCGTGCTGTTGGCACATTTCGGAAGCGGCAGCCCGGTGGTTTGCGCGCTAGATATGCACGGTGCCACAACTGCCGCCGTGTTCATGCGGAGTACGATCACATTAAACATGTGGGTCCGTAAGTCCTTCCGAGAGGTGGGTGGTTGGGGAAGGAGGGTACGGCCCCTGTGGATGCCTCCCCCACTGGATTCCGGTCTAAATTGGGTGGCACTTCCCGGCCGTCCAAATGGCTACCTTACATCTTTCTGGTAGGTCGGATGGTCTGGGTCTCAAACAAACAAACAGACAGAAGAGTAATGGTTCAAACAAACAGACAGAAGAGTATAGTCTTTACCAATGAGTCACGATTTCTCCTAGGCTCATACAATAAACATGTTATGGTCTGGAGAAAAGACGGAACACACAACCAGTCCAATACCATCGTTAAACATAACGTATTTAGTCGTGGTGGTGTTATGGTACGGACAGAATTTTCTTTAGAATGTCGCACCGATCCTCTTGTGCTCATAAGGGTTGACGGGCAAAATGTATCAGAATCGATTATAAATTGGTTCAGATTTGCTTTTGATTGACTTAAAATCAGGAGAGGCTATATCTAATATTAAGGTTTATTTGCATAGCATACAAAATATTTTCTGATTGCTTTTAGTGTGAATTAAGCATTTAAAGTGTAGTAAAATGTATCAAAAACATTTTTTTTTATTTTATTATTTTAATGAATATGTTATCAACAAAATTTGAAATCCAGCATTCTATAGAAATCCTAGGCATTGTATATGATGCCTAAAACTAGCCGGCAATGTATGAAACGATTCATATTTCGTACATTTCCTAGGCATTCTATAAAATGCCAAATGAGAAACCGGCAAAATATGAAATACATGTGATTCTCAAGTCTCTAACGTTAAAAAGAGCTGTAGAAGTAGCTTTGAAGAGCTGAGAGGAAGTAAAAAGAGTTGTAGAAGTCAAAAAGAGCTGCAGAATTAGCTCTTTTTGGCTGCAAACCTAAAGTAGGACTTACAACGTCTTTTCTACCCGAAGATGTTTTAAAAGACATAAATACAGAGGAACAGCTAGAAAAAGTAATAGAAAACGTCCAAACAATGGAAAAAGGTGAAACTAATCAGATTATGCAAGAAAAAGAGCCTGTTTCAAAAAACATGGATAAATTTATAGTCGATAGTGGATTAAACCAACATGATGAAGACATGATCACCGAAGATATTTCCGTTTCTGATACCTGTTGTGTGTGTTTAAAGGAAACGAGTGATGCACTTGCATGCAAAAAGTGTCGTCAAAAATTTCATACCTTCTGTGGCCATGCTAGTGAAGATTATGAAATAGATATTTTGTGCACCCTTCGTTTCAAAACTGAAAATGCTATCGAAGGTAAAATAAATTCTAAAATCAATCTGGAAATAGAAGCCAAAAAAAATGAAAATGAATTCGGAAAAAAGATTTCCCACTGCTTCTTTGGGAACTACTGTGCGAGTTCCTATTCCTGACGTCGACAAGAGGCGAGGTCATTCGGCAATATATTGGCAGTTGTAATGAGTGTGACAGAGGATGGTTTCTACCGACTTGGAACTTCTGAAGGAATTTTAAAACAAGTATATGCGAGATCACAATTCACATTATTCCCTATAAACTTGCTTAGAATTGAAAATATTCCTGACCACGAAATTCCTCTCCGGTCAGTTGCAATTGCTCAGTCCTGTGGAAGCGGCCAAGGATTCATCAAATGTATGTGTAAAACAAAGTGTCAATATATGAAATGTCTTTGCGTGAGAAATATAATGAAATGTAATTCAAAATGCCATTTAAGCCTACTATGTTGCAACAAGTAGGTTAATTTTAATTTCTTACTTTCTATATGAAAATTTTGTTTCCCTTAATAAGAAAGGTATGAATTTTGTTTTGTACAACTTTCATTTTTCTTTACGTATTTTATATAAAAATTTTTTAATGGCACTCTCATTATTTATGTAGAATAACATTTGTATTTTTGAGGAACGCACGTCATTTATATAATAGCCTTATCAGGACCTTTTTTATACTTTGCCTGAATATAATAGCAACTCCAGGACCTTTTATAATACTTTGCCTAAATAGTATTTGTCATTTTATAGAATGCCTAGGTATTATATACAATGCCTAGGAAAAGTATGTAATAATTCTGATATTACAACGTTGCCTGAAAGCGTCCGGCATTATATACAATGCCTAGGGATTCTATAGAATGCCGGCGTTTCATACTTTGCGGGTAATAGATATATTACTCAATTAGCTACATTATTATGAAATTTGGGATTAATCAAAATAAAGCTTTTTGATCTAAATCGGATTTACTACCATATTCTTAATGTTTCGAAAGCAATGTGCTGCCATCATAGTTTTTCAAAAGAAATAATACAAGAATATCTTAAATTTTAATTAAATAGAGTTCTAATCATTAGATTTACAAAATTTTTTATCCAGTTCTAGTTCTTTCTTAATGTAACTGCTCACAAAAGTTGATAGTGTTAGGTGTTTCAATTCGTGGGTTATTGTGCCCCCACCACACAGATTTACATATTTCTAAAAGTGTTTAAAACAGATTCAGAAAGTCTTTAAATGTGGCTATCCATCAAAATCTCGAATTCGAAAATTTTCAAGAAAACAGTACTTTTTATATACTATGAAAAACAATAATTTTTTATAGTATGAAAAATTATAATTTTCTTTAGTATGAAAAAGTAATAATTTTCTTTAGTATGAAAAATTAATAATTTCTATAGCATGAAAAAATAACATTTTTCTATAATATGAAAAAGTAATATAATTTTATAATATGAAAATGTAATATATTTTTATAATATGAAAAAGTAATAATTTTCTATAGCATAAAAAATAATAATTTTCCACAACTTGAAAAAAATAATTTTTATAGTATGAAAAAGTAATAATTTTCCATTGTATGAAAAATATAGTATGTAAAATAAAAATGAGAAATTTTTCTCTCTGAAAAAGTAGCTAATTATAGTGAACTTTTTTCCCGCAGTCATACGGATATTTATTTCGATCTCATTAAATAGAAAGAAGTATTCACTGCTTGATAAATTCGTTTACACAGCCTTTTAGGGCTAAAAATATATAAGATTTATTTGAGCCAGAATACGTTAAATTACACTAGAAATGTCCCTTAGTACCCAAATAACTTTGTACAAAGTGTTCAAAGATAATAGGTGTCTCTATGATAAAGTAACCATGACTGATCGAATAAAAGTAGTTGCAACGCCTCCTCCAGCAGAATTTAAGAAGTTTGAATCGCAATCTCGGCAAGAAGCAAGATGGATGAAAACAGCCAATTACAAAGTTGTATAATCAGTTTGAATCGATACCAGAAATGCACGAAACTCGTTTATGGAAGGCTATACATATGTGTCAAAGTCGCGACATATGGACATGGAACACGGTGACTCCTGCAATGTTTGTCACGGTACTTAGTCATATATTTTCTCGAATTCATAGGTGCATGGTGCATTGTTGCTGAAGGGGTGCATTTTAAACATGCCTTAAAGTAGATTGCCGTGATTGTAATTGTTTGGTTTATCATTCATGATTAGGCAGCGATACTTCAATGAACCTAGTGTGTCCAATAAATGCCTTCTGTAACACATTTTTACTTTTAGAACATGCTCTACAACTTTGTAATTGTCTTTTTTTACCAATTTGCTTTGTTGGCACATACGGTAACCTAATTTTTCAAGTTTTCCAGCTAAGGGCACTGTCTTTTATCCGATTGGGCATGGTCACTTTGCTCTATATAGACCTAACGAGTGCACGCAACTTTCCTTACAAATTTATTGGAGTGCTGAAAATCTGTCCCAGGAAACCTACACAAAGCTTCCTGTGTTTTATCAAAGTATTTCTTGATCATAAATCTTTCATGAAATAGAAATGGAAGACTTAATTATTTATAAATAATCGCAGGATATTACAAATTTAATTTAAAGCAAGAACCAGCAACCTGCAGTCCTTGCCACATTTACATGCGTTTTTGAAATATTTGTGTTTAAAGTTAACTTGGAGTATTATTATAACATTTTGATTTCAAAATTACAAACCACGATCTATCGGTAGAACAATAGACAATGTATAGAGAGTTTGATTAGTATAATAATAGAACAAGGTATAGTTTGAAATATATGACCGAAAAAATAAAATTATTTTATAACATTTATTTTAACTACCAGTTAAGTAATATAAAATAATTCAATAAGTTATATTATTTTAGCCATTCCTAAATTTATAAATTGCAGGATATTCTCTAAATAAGCAATATCACTATTCGTGGTGGCGTTGTGGTATGCAAAGAGCAAAAAAAAAAAATATTGTATGTAAAATTTTAGCATTTCCCATTAACTTGACAGGCTGAATTTCAGACATTGAACAGTTGCCTTCTTTTCTGTGAAATAGACGTAAAGACCATGAAAATAGGATATTTTCCAAACATTGCTAGGTAAAGCTGCATGCATTAACTTTATGTTATGTTTGTCTACGTATAGTCCAACAGTACATCATTTTACAATTTATGTGCAAGTTTTTCGTATAGTTCATTAACACACACTCAGACGATATGCTGAAAATGGATTTTTTGTATTCTAGAGGCTTCAAAACGTGTAGCTACATCGAAAACATAGGTTCCGTGTTACTACGGGATTCCAATAATACCATGCATTGCAGAGAAATTAAAATCAAAATCATTATTGTTATTCAAGTCCAATTAAATACAGATGTAATAATTAAGCGCTTGTTATAATTACTTTAATTGTAGTAAAACGAATAATTACGAACCATTTGAGTCTGAAACCATTTTTGTTAGATTTTCTTGAGTCTTTACAATTCCGATCTATCATCAGTGCAATTTTAAAACTAGACAAGTGCTGAATGAATGTGGAAATAAATATAAAGTTGTAAATATGATGAATTTCAAACGAGGATTATTTTGTATTTTCTGAAAGTATTTACTCCAGTTTCAAAACTAATTGACTAAATTTTACAACACTATGTAGATAAGTCAAATTGGTAATCAGTAGAATTTGGTGTGATTCGAATAAAGAAAGAACTTGCTTATTTTTGCAAAATGAAGCTCAAGAATTGTCAAAATATGCGCAGAAATTACAGAAAATGATTTAAAATTACCAAATAATCATTTAAAATTTCCCTGAATTCGTGGTATGAAAATACTATTTTTAGCGTGAAGTCTGTGTGTGTGTCTGCCTGTACACGGAATGTATTTACTCTAACTTAAAAACTAATTTTCGAAATTTCACAAATTTTAGTAAAATTTAGTCATTTTTGGGTTATTATGGTGATGATTAGATTTCGGTAAAATTTGGGGGAAGAGAGCCTGCCTTTTCTTTCCAAAATGGCCCACAAAAATCGTATGTATTTACTTCAGTTTATAAACTAACTGACCAAATTTTACAAAATTATGAAGATAAGTCAACTTGGTGATCATTAGATTTTGGTATCCGTCGAAAAAAAAACATGCTTTATTTTGCAAATGGTCGGCAAGAAACGTCAAAATCTGCGAAGAAATTACCAAAAATTATTTAAAATTACCAAACAATTATTTAAAATTTCCAAACAATTATTTAAAATTTCCTTGAATTCGTAGTCTTAGTTAAATTTTCATTTTCATTTGAAGGCAACGTATTTTTACATTCACTGCAATGCATGGTACGGTATAGGGAAAGTGTTGGAATCATGCCGAAAATCGCAACTTGAGTTTTCGGCGAATCTACATGTTTTGACACCTCTAGATTACGAAAAAACCATTTTTAGCTTGATATCTGCGTGTCTGTCTGTGCAATGTATGCATATATTCTGATTCAAAAACTAATTCACCAAATTTCATAGAATGTGGTATGTCACTTGGGATACTGATTAGTATTTGGCACGATTGGGAACAAACGAACCCGCTTTACGATAACCCACAAGCGAATGAAATTTTTATGAAATTTGCTGAATTAGTTTTTGAGTTAGAGTGGATACATACATTGCATAGACACACACACAGACATGCATATACACGTACGTCTACACACAGGCGTCACGATAAAATATTATTTTCCACATAAATTTATAGAGAAAGAGGGGGAGAGATAGAGGCGTACTGACAGACACACACCCATACACACATACGTGATGTTAAAAACAGTTCTTTTGTATTCTAGAGATCCTGAAACGCAGAGCCCGTCGAAAACTAGAGTTACGGTTTTCGACACGACTCCATGAGGCTATAGAGAAAGTTATGAGTTCTCAACATCAATTGAAGTATTGACAAATAATAAAAATTGCTCTTTAAACAATTTGTGTCATCTACCAGTGAAGTACGTAATAGAGAAAATTATACTACATAAATTATTTTTATGCTCTAATTGCAATACAGCATTGTAACCACGTAAATAATTTAAATAGGCGACATTACGCTTTAAGTTTGTGCCTGCCCCATGTAACGTGAAAATAAATTTTGCTTGTTGAATACTTAACGGTTTCAAATATTGTGAAATATCGTTCGTCTCTATTAAGGGACGGCGGCATTCCGAAACTACCGTGGCCCAAAGGACGAAGCGCTTCGTTTCCGAAATGTGTGTAAAAGACGGCTACTTTTTTGCGCTAAGCCTTACTCTCGAAAAAAATTCACTAAAAATCACCCGTTCAACACAGCATTCTACTTTTTTCATGAAGAAAGGAAATACTTATTTTCTATTTGATGTATATTTTTTATTCAAATTTTCTTTTATCAAAATATTAAAAATTTTAGTGTATATATGTTTTAGGTACAGATGGATAATTCTTTGGCATGTCCTTCCGATTTTTTAAAACTATACCACATATATGCATATTCTTAGACAACAAATACTTTGCAAGTACAGGAGAGGTACAAAATTTATCCAAATACAAAGTATATCCTTTTCCTGAAAGTTCACTTAGAAGTGTTTTCACAACGCGTTCTCCATACCCACCATCAGAGCTTGATAATCCCGTTTCCTTTCCAGTATACACAAGGAAATTCCCTTTATGGCCTCATTCCGATTCTGACGATTTATATATTTTTATTCCATATCTGGACCTTTTCGATGGGATATATTAACGAAATCCCAGCCTTCCTTTCCATGAGAACATAAATAACCTAATCATTTCATTGCCGCACATTCCTTTCCCCCCCCCTCCCCCACCCACTCAAAAAAAAACCTCTCTTATATTCCTCTAATTCAACAACCAAATCAATAAAAGACAAAATCAGAACGAGACCAGGAACTCAATTATAAAATTGTTGATGCTACGAGAAGTGCTATGTTTACTTTACAGAACCATGTGTTTCACCGCTCCAAATGGAGAAATAATTCATTGGATTCTCCTTGTGCCAAGGTCAAACATCTACAAAATACATTTAAGTTGCTTCCACGGGCATTTAGCGCCATCTAGGAGACAAATACATTCAAACTAAAACGTTCCACATAGAAACACCCATACGTGCCAGTCGTCCTTTAGGGTAAAATTTCCTCCGGCCCGCGGGAGTGCCGTTCGTCCTTGAATGCAACTTCACAGCTGGCGCGTATGCGTGCCACTAGTCGCGAAAGGGTTAAATGAAGACTGTGGACATGAGGCATATTCTGAACAATAGGAGGTTGCACTGCAACAAGCATCTACATTATCACTTTACCTATATACATAGTAACATAGTGTATAAGGAAAGTTTTGTGAAGGGGGCGAAAATTCGAATTCGAGTTTTCGGTGGAAAATCACGATTCAAGTATCCCTAAACTCGAGCCGATCATTTTTAGGTGATGATTGTGTGTAAGTGTACGTGTGTGTATAGCCCCGTTTTCATGCACATTTTAAAGCCTTTGTTATGGCCGCATTTTGGCCGTATCACCGTTCCCACGTCCAAGCGGGCAAAATACAGGTTTGAAAGAGGGTTGAAAGGAGGTAGGGGGTTGGACGAAGGGGTTTGGTTGGGGATTTACCCAAAATTCCATGCGCGCAACTGCGATTTCTTGAAAAGCATGGCGGATACTGAGATACCTCGTAGACCTTGTGTACAAATTCTATCTGAAGATTGTGAAATTGTGATGACTTTATAGCATTTTATATAGATTATTTTGCATTCATTACACGGACTTATTTACGAATTAAACGGATTGATCCTTATTATACTCAAAAATTTAATGTACGGAGAATCCTACAGAAAAAGATTGATGCGGTATCTACATTTTGTTTATTTGAGCTAACTGTTATCGCATGAATTAGAAATATTTGTTCCTCGATATCAGGACAATTTTTATAGAAATTTTTGTTTCTTAATTACAAAATGTATACAATTGAATATCAGTTTAAACTAATGTTAGGCAAATGATTTTCCTTTGAAACAGCAACTTTAAAATATAATGTTCTGTTTCTTGGGAAAATTTTCTGAATTTATTGTAGTAGATTTTAATAAATGATAAAAAGATTTTCTTACATTTATATAATATACATTCTCCTTATATAAAACTATCTTAATACTCATTTATTTTATATTGTTAAAAAGGAGTGTAATGTGTTTATATTTAAATGAATATATGTTGTTAATTATTGTAAATAATTTTTTTATGCATTGTATTTCAAGTTTGATGATTTTAGTTTTGTATTCTAAGCTTTTTACATATCAAAGCGAAATGTCCTATAACTTGAGATAATGTGATTATAATTTTAATGCTATGATTGGTAAAGAATTGCGTTTTATAATTATGTATATTAATAACAAAGTAAAATGCTTAAAACATTTAAAATTACTTTATTTACATTTTGCAATAAACTAAACTGTGTAACAGAGCTTACAAAATGCTAATATCTCCCCTTCCCCTCCCCCCCCGAAAAAGAAAGAAAACTCCATGATTGCTAGTATATCAGAAATATAAATTATTTTTATACATTTTAGATGCTGCATATGAAGTTCATTTTATTTTATTAATTTTATTTTTGGATTACTTGGAGGACCACCTCTTTTAGATATCAATGAAACATGTCAATCATAAGTATTTTTACACTGCTATATTAAAAACACTATTTTTAATTGCTGTATTAGTGGTATGTGCGATTTTTGTATCTGGGCCATGCAATAGTGTTTTTAATAAGAAATGAGTTATACCGATTTTATAAGAGTTAAAATGCATTCGGTATAAATATGCATTTTTTTTCTATGCCAACATCCTATATTCATTTGTCTTGAATAAAGTTCCTTAAAATGTTGTTACACTTTTTCCACTAATTCAAGTTTACACATCATAATTTAGCTTAAAAACAAAGATTAAATGAGAAAACTTTCTTTTTTGACTTTTTAAAAATGAATTCTTTAAACAGTTCCATGGTATAAAACTTTTATATATATATATATATATATATATATATATATCATATAAAACGAAGTGAAAACATTTATACAACGGAAATTCTTATACTTCAAGTGTTGGCGCAAAGCAGCACATGCACAAAAAGTATCATATAAGATTCAAATAAAAGAGGGAAACGACCAATTGCATAGCATAAATGGCAGAGGTGGATTGCGACACCTCATTCCCGGTTAGAAGCGTGCTTTTAAGCCCGGGCAACACTCCCGGAACCAATGCCATGCAGTGGCCTATCTTCCGGATATGTGTGAAGTCAAAGACACAGAAAAAAAAGCGAAGCAAACCATCTAGAAGCGACCACAAGACCAGAAACGACCTCAAGACTAGAAGCGACCATTGCAAGACTTTAGAAGCGACCATTGCAAGAGAAAGGGATGGAATGTAATCCGTATGAAGTGCATGCTGACGCTTAAAGCAGAAATCTGTTATCAACGTGCACCAGGGTGCGCTGTCCACACATGCGCAATGGTCCCACTAAGAACTTAAAGTGTTACTGAAAACATCCGCTATATCTCTAAAGTATGCATTTTTTTCTCTTTCTGTATTGAAAATTGAATTATAATAGTATTTCAAGAAGTTTTCGGGATAATTTCTTTTTATTGCTTCTTGCATGATATTTCTGTTATGTATGATACAATCAGTCTTGAAAGTATTAATACGTTGATTTCTCTTGAGGTGATTGATGACAACATTTCTAAATATGTTTTTAGTTAAGTTGGATTTCCAGTCAATAATGTGGTTAATTTTAATATTGAAGTTGTTTCTTTTGTCAAATAAAACAGTATATGTGCCATATTTACTATCTTGCTTTAGTGTGATATCTAAAAAATCAACACTGTTTTCTTCCGTTCCTTTATTTTCAATCAATTCCAGTTCTTTGGGATAAAAACTAAAATCAAACGGTGGCATATTCGTATAATGTCCAAAAAGGACATCGTCAACGTAACGAAAGTATGGCAATTCATGTAAGATGTGAGTGCCCTCTTCAAATTTATTCAAATAAAGGTCAAATAAAGGTCAACAAGAGTTATAAACTGTTGAAATGAAATATGAAATGAATACAACTATATATTTTAGCGACTGGCAAAAATACAGTCATACTGTATTTGCCCGGTGATACAACAATTACAGGGTAGTTGTATAATCGATAACCATTTACCCTTGTATCTTCCTTTGACATGTCCAATTTAAAGAAGTATTTCTCGCCTATACAACATGATGCTGCCAACCTTGTCGCAAATATAAAAAATGTTTGTAATGTTTCTAGATGTTCTACTGACTCGATCCATAAACATACTGGATCTCCGTTTTTTAATTGTACATATAGTCATTATTTTAATAATATACGTGCCTTCAAGTTCCAAAGATGTAAATCCCATCGATGTAAACTCTGCCCAGTGGCAGACCCTCTTCAAATATCTGCTACCAACCCCAGTTATGGAATATTTTGCAAGACTTTTAATGTCATCTATTGTATTACATGCCTAACATGCTAATTTAAATATATCGGCCAAACCAAAAATCGCCTGCACTTACGCATTAACTTACATCGCAGTCAAGTTGGTAAATCACTTAAAACGGATGCACATATAACTAATTTGGAACTTCGTCATTTTGGATACCATGATTTCTCAAAAATAACTGTTACTATCATCGATGTTGTACCCAAACTGCAAGAGAGATTGTGGTGGGAAAATACCCATATCCACCAATATGGAACAGCTTACCCTTATGGACTAAATACAATCATATTTCGTGATAATTATAATTTCGAATCTTGCAATAATGAAAAACGAATGCCGGTATTGCAAGATATCCCTTGTTTTTTAAAAAAACGATGGCAAAGAGGAGGCAATAAGATATATATGAGTTATAATGCAACTCTCGAAAGGATCGAACAGTTCATAAATAAAGTGAGAACACAAATAGTAATTAATCCTGGATGGATTAAAAATCTAATATTCGGTATCAAAAAACGTTATGTTAAACGCATCTGGTATTATTTACAAGAGTATCAATTCGAAAAGAAATCAATGAAAAATAAAGAAATTGCATGTACGAATTTTGCAATAATGTTGGATTCACTGAAACTAAAGGCCAGTTTGTTGAAAGTGGAATTAAATTCACCTACCAAGGAGAAAATTACATCAGAACTATTTATAACTACCTTTAAAAACAAAAATTTTGACGAGTTGCCAATCAAATCCTATATCAAGGACTTAGCACATCTCATGCCAATACCTAATATGGATGTTAAATTGATTTATAAATTTGTACAAACCAATGGAAGAAAAATCTTTAATTATAACCGTATAAGTAAAAACATCAATGAATTCAAAAGTAATGTATGTGAGTGCCAAAATAGCCCATTTCTCAATTCTCATCATGGACATATTATCACAGGAAACCTCAATATTGTAGATAATCCACAATTAAAGTACATGCTTCAACTTGGTACTAAATTCAGAATACAGGAATATAAAAATATTGAAAACGACTTTGAACAAGATCTGAAGAAGTTTACATACAAACTATATCCGCTATATCTCTAAAGTATGCATTTTTTTCTCTTTCTGTATTGAAAATTGAATTATAATAGTATTTCAAGAAGTTTTCGGGATAATTTCTTTTTATTGCTTCTTGCATGATATTTCTGTTATGTATGATACAATCAGTCTTGAAAGTATTAATACGTTGATTTCTCTTGAGGTGATTGATGACAACATTTCTAAATATGTTTTTAGTTAAGTTGGATTTCCAGTCAATAATGTGGTTAATTTTAATATTGAAGTTGTTTCTTTTGTCAAATAAAACAGTATATGTGCCATATTTACTATCTTGCTTTAGTGTGATATCTAAAAAATCAACACTGTTTTCTTCCGTTTCTTTATTTTCAATCAATTCCAGTTCTTTGGGATAAAAACTAAAATCAAACGGTGGCATATTCGTATATTGTCCAAAAAGGACATCGTCAACGTAACGAAAGTATGGTAATTCATGTAAGATGTGAGTGCCCTCTTCAAATTTATTCAAATAAAGGTCGGCAAGCAGGGAGGAACAGCCCCCTCCCATGGGGATACCTTTTATTTGTTGAAAATAGTTTGTTCCATCAAATAAAATATTCTCAAACAGCACGATGCGTAACAAGTCTTGATATTTTCCGATAGTAATGACCTCCTTTAAG